>OY288266.1:33890962-34490962 GCA_958450335.1 Hibiscus tridactylites
AAGATTTTAGGGATAAATTGTTACGGTTAACACATATTTAAAATGCTTTAGTGTTCAAAAGTTGAGAAATCAATTAGAACCAGTAATAGTTTGAGAAATGGCGGCAACTAGCGACCTTTACATGGATTCGATTCTTTCTGGTTTCGATCAAATTTACGAGGTAAACCACTCTGCTTCTCTGTTTTGTAGTTTTTCATATTCTTTTATCTTAGCTTAGATTAGTTTATCGGCGTCTTCCTTCTGTGCTTGGATCCTGATTTAAGGTTGAAAATGGAGTTATTACTTGAATTACGTGATGAAGCTTTTTGAATTCGAAATTAGACTTCAGCTTGCCAAATGTCGTTCTTCCACAGTTCATCGTTTCTGTGATGAATAAATTGAATGTAACTTATTTGCTTTTGTTTTGGGTTATTCAGGATTTCAAGAGGAGAATCGAAGAGATCCAGTTACTGAAATCGAATTGGAATGCAGAAATAAAGAGAGGAGAGGCTCTTGAAATCACTTGTGACTCTCTAAAACAAGGTTGTTTCCTAAATCCTTTTGATTTATTCACGGATCATAACCTGATCAAGCTTTTTTAAACTGCTAGATATCCTTCTCTTGCGTTTTAGTTTACTATTTTGTTTGATAGGGAGAAAAGAAACAGGTGAAGATGAGAATAAGAAGGAAAGAAAGAGACTGGGGGGGGGGGGGGGGGGGGGGGAGTGTAAATATAATGAATTTTTCCTGTGATAATTTTTGGCAGGGATAGGATTAGGAGGGAATTAGAAGGTGTGAATTTGGAAGAAGAAATGTGTACACATTTTATGCGTGTAAATCTAGTGTAATTTAGATTGAGAGATCTAGTTTAGCACCTGTTATTGCCATGTTAGAAAAATGAGCCTGTCCTCTGACTGCAACTCTGGTTGCTCATAATGAATGTTGGAATTTCTATATCGGTACTTCCCTGGACTTTTCCTGGTGAGTTTGCAGGTAGTGATTACTATGGTTACACTGGTTTTTAGATTACATTGAACTGAAGGGCCCTAGTTTCTTCCCTTCTAATTTTGTATTCAACTTGGATCATCTTAGTGTGAAGAGGATATTTGCAAGAATGCTTTGTATAGCTCAATCTTTTTCTAGAATTCCAGTGGAATTTGCATGCCAAAACTTAGATTGAATTTTTCCCCATCAATGTAGATAATGCGCGACTTACAAAACTGTACACAGAATCCTTGAATAATTTTGCAGAGCAGGTGCACCATCCTTTTATGTACACGTCATTTACAATTTATTTACCCAAACTTAGTAGTAAGAAGTCAAACCAACATGAGGGGTTGTGAACTGAACTTAACCACTTTAGTTTTCTGAAACCAGCTTGAGAATCATGCTGAATGTCAGAGATTGAAAGATGGATTCAGGAGAAGGAGTGATGAGTATCTGAGTAAAGAAGAGGTATGTGTCTTTGGTGCTGAACTCTTCTCTGCTCCTAGCCAGTAAGTTACTTTAATTTGTCTAACTGTGTGAGTTCTTTTTAAGCGATGTATGTTTTCCAATAAAATATAGCCTGATTGAAATGCAGAAGAAAATGTGTCCACAAAATGTATCATGTAGAATTCCCATAATATTGTTGGGGATTTTGACAATCGTTGTAAACAAGTTGCATGACAGTGAGAAGTTGAAATCTTGAACAGGAGCATAGGAAGGCTACGGAATTGATTAAGAATGATCATGCAAAAGAAATTGCGGGTCTAGAGGCTAAAGTAAGGTAAATTTTCAGTAAATTGCTCCATGTATTCTGCTTTTTTCTGGCTGTAAATATAATTTTGCATTCTGTTAGAGGTCTTTTACTTGAAAAAGCAACAAATGAAGCGACCATAAATCAGCTGCGGAAAGATTTAGCAACTCATAAAGGCCATGCACAAGTGCTATCAAAGAAGCTGGAACAGCTACAGTCTGATGAGGAATCAAAATGTGAGGTCTTACGTTTAAAACTATTCAAGAATTTTTCAACCAGATTTTGTGTCATGATAATATAAATGATAAATATACATTGACAGATCTTCTTGAGATTTGGGACTTAAAAGATTGTCTGATGGTTGAACAAGAAGAGAAAAACGAGCTGATTAAAAAACTGCAGGAGGCCGAAAAGGAATGTGAGTTTGTGATTGCTTTTCAACGTTCAAACAGTTCATATATCATTAGTTACACTTGCTTGGACATATAGAGCTATTTACAGTTAAAAATCAGATTCCTTAAATTTATTTGAGTAGAACCTGAACCGAAAAGAACAAGTCTGAGATTGGGGTTTTGATGAAATTCTCTATGCTAGCCTATTTAAGCAAACCCTTTCTGAACAGTGAACACTATGATGGGGTTTCTATAAATCTTAGTGGAGTTTGAGGTAGCTGAACTCAGCTTCATTGCATAAGAAGCTAGGATATTCCTGCATTTCTAAGAATTTCTGATATCCTTGCATGTAATGCCATTGATATAATTATAATGAGTTTTCTGCAGTATTGATCAGCAGAACGAAGCTTGGTGAACAACAACAAGATTCAGCTTCTAGTCGGCAAGTTGAAACCCTCAAGCTGAAGATTATGAAACTAAGAAAGGAAAATGAGATCCTCAAAAGGAAACTTTCCTCCATGGAAGCATGTTAGAGGTGCAGTATCTCAAACTATGACCCTCATGATTCGGAAACTGAGCTGTTACCATACAACATTACGCAAGTAGAGTTGACTGCAATATTCTAGAAAATTTGCAGTAGCACATATATATGTAGTCATACGTGAATGCTTCAATTTTCTTTTAGTTTTTTACTGTGATACCATGGGAAATTTTTAAATGGGGAAAAAGTATAGGGGAAATCTAGTAGTTACCCTTCTATACAATTTGGTTTGAGAACTAGTTGGTAGAATGACACAAAATCTGAATTGAGTTATAGCAAATCTATATAATAAAAGATAAGAGAATTTTATTAATTTTTTATTATTTTATTTTCTTAAATTATTCATACATTCAGTTGAGAAAAAAAAACACCCACTAGGGAATCCATCAAGTGGTCTAAGCAGAAAGGAGAATGTTATCTTAAGATAACCCGAGTTCAAGCAGCTTGTCTGCACGACATTAGGATTAATGATTTGTAAGTTCCATACATATACATATTATGTATGTATTATTGCATTACTAGAAGCATGGAGTTTATTAGCAAGGAACCAATTATACTAATCCCAACTAGTTTTTGTGCAAACTAGCTAGTGGCTCATGTTAGATATGGTCTGCTTCTTGTTTTGAATTTACTTTCTTAGGGCCATGATTTGCTATTAGGGCTGAGAATTGTACTTGAAATATTAAATAAAACATGCCCAAAAAGTACATGTAAGGTAATCTTGTGCCAGTAAACATTATTTTATGTGATAATTTATTCCACATTGCTTATTTGCTATATATATATATATATATAGCCCACTGTGGAATTGTTATTACTTCTGCCCAGAAAAATCCAAAGCTTATTAGTGTCTCTTCCTTGGGCACCAGATGCCTACACAAGCCAGCCTTGGTTGTTTCACCTCCTGGACCTTCACCCTTCCCATCCCAACTGCACAAAAACACCACCACAAGTGAATCATAACTGGCATCAAAGATTCAAAAGCCGAACTCCGGATTTAGTCCAGTTGGTTCATAGTACTTCATACAACCACTTTTAGCGAATCCGAGATTCGGGTGTCGGTATTTGCCACCCTTTCCCTTTATTCTCACATTGCAACCACACACACAAGGTGAAGATTAAACATGAATCATAAAAAGGATTTTGTATATTATAATTACTTACTGTTCAGGAGCTTGCTCTCAGCCATGGTGATTACCAGAAGAAAAGATATCAGCAGAAGGAAGTTAAAGAGGACTGATGCTTTGATGTTCAGTCTAGCCATTGATGATCAAATGTGCCTCTGATAATAGCAGGTACGAACTCTTGTTATATGTATAGATTTTGGTTTGATTTCCTTTTGAGAATGTCGGAACCTATTTATAGGGGTTAACTGCTGCACACACACACAAAAAAAAAAAACAGAAGTTGTCTCCATTGCACGGCGGATCATACAACTTAAGCTATAGGAATTATCGGAAATTAAAAAGAAAAAAAAAAGGGATTGCATTGCTTTTGACATTTCATGTTTTAGCATATTCATTTGGTTGGATTAGTAGATATATTTGTGCTCGTAAGTTATTTAATCGCTGTTTAATTAAAATTAAAACAACTGCCCCTCTTAAACTAATAGGCTTACCCAGTTCAATTAAAACTAAATCATCTCATTTTCTTTTTCCTTGAATAGTCTTAATGTGATTACAAGGTAAAGGTAGTATTTGTTCATATTTTTTTAACCTTTTAATAAGTCGAATACACCTTGCAGGCCTAGAGGGGAAGGGGAGGGGGACTCAAAGAGAACGAAGGAGTTCCTAGTGGGTCTAGAACACATGACCTAAGGAAATATGAGGGAACAAAGATGAGCAGTTTAATATGTCGAAACTTAAGTATTTATTATGAGTCAACCTTATACAAACAATTATCATTATTAATATTAATAAAAAAAATTGAGGAGTAATGACAAATCCAACCCATAAAAAAAAAAAACTTGCGAAAGCAAGATAAACTTGTACGGGACAAGACAAAAACTTCTACCATCTTCGTAAGAAAATAAATAATAGGAGAAGACAAAAGCTTGTTAAATAAAGGAAAACAAAAAACCATAAATATGCAAGAAGCTGGTGGTGGTTGATTCATATGGTAGGTGAGCATAAGAAAAAAAGGAAGCACATCTATGATCTATCATCTCCGGGTTGTTACAAAAACCCACTAAATTATTATTTGCACTTTAAACATAACATAGGATGATAGGAAATTAAAATGAAGGTGCACTTTATTAACTAAATATATCTAACAAATTAAAATTCTTAGGGTAGTAATTATAGTTTCATGCAATTACATTGCGATACATCTAAATATATATTTTAGAAATAAAATTCATTTTGAATTAAAATGAAAACAATTGAACTGCCGCTAATTGAGTTGAATGAAACCCATGTATTAGATCAAAAAAATGTAATGATAATTATGGAAAATAATGGCTATTTCAAGATAACCAAGGAAATCTCCATCCCTCTCTAGAAGTAGGCTACAATTGGATATTGTTAGGTACAAATAATGGCATTAAAGCATATATATGCTTTCTCCGCTCTCCCCCTTGTTTTTGTTGCTTTCATATTTAAAAGGTGTTCAACTTTAAAAGGTGTTCAACGTATATTCTTTTATTTTTCGTAATTTAAATTAGATTTTTTTTAATAGATGTTAAAATTATTTCATTATCTAATAAAAATGCGACACATAACATATTTTTGATTTTTTTTAATTTTTGTTTTTTAAAATTAGAAATCTTTAATTGTATATATAAAAAACTCAATATCTTTAATTTTTCTAAAAACTCAAACCCTAAACCCTTAAATTCCTCTTCACTCACCACTGATTCAACAACTATCGGCCACCATTACCTTCGTCGGTCCCCACGACTGAAAACTTCATCATCTCGTCGAAAATCGGCGAATGAACCATCGATGAACATCTAAAAATGAAAAAAAAAGACTAGTTGAGCTTTTAATCGTCGGCTAGAGGGTAGGAAATGCTGAACGATGAGGTGCACGACGCTTGAATGGTGAACGGTGAACCACAGACGTGTGAGGATGTCAGACAGTGAGGGGATGTGATTTGAGGGTTTGATTGAAAAAAATTAAAACTTTGAAATTTTTTAAGAAGTTCATATTTCAAAGAAATTTAAAAATTAAATAAATAAATAAAAATAGGTTATATGTCATATTATATAATTGGATATGATATTTTTTCAATAGTCGTTGACATAAAAATCTGATTTGAGTTACGAAAAAAAATGTTAGACATCAAAATAGCCCGAAAAGATGATATGTACTAAACTAAAAAGAACTTAGTACAAGTTAAACACATTTTTAACTGTTAAGTTTTTTTGTGATTGAGATTATTAATTTCCCACTAATTTTGAGTTGGACATGTACACAAATATATCATTTTCTATAATAAAAAACTTGCTAATAATTATTCAACAAAAATGTTTCACATTATCTTTTTAAAATGTGTACTTGTCAATCAGCGATTATCCTTAAAATAATTTTTTTTTATCAATTTTTGATGATGCATTAGATTCTTTAAATAATGTCAGATGTTTGAATGTATCATTGTAAATTGATTAAATTAGATTGTGAGAGTTATTATATAAATTTTTGTGATGTCATATTTAGATTAGTCGATCAACGAGTCAAATTTCATTGATTAACTTAAATAATTAATAGTGTAATTATCTGTATTAGTTTTATTCGAAGAAAAAAAAACTATTTAGATTAATCAATGATATCAAAATAATATAGGACTGGTTTGCATAATATTAAAATGCAAAGGCTAGATCTTTAATTTAAGCATAGTATAGGGATCAAAACCAAAATTTGACTAAATTTCCGGATTAACTCAGACGCGACCCGACCAGGTTTTATTCTAGCAATCTACGGGATGTGGAGTGTCGTAGAACATTTATTAATTCAATCTAAATATTGAATCGTTCTCTGATCTCCTGTTGATAAAGTTTAAAAAAAAAAACAGCAGCAATATCTAGAAAGGGAACCAAGAAACCTGAATCGATTTATAAACCGAGCTGAGAAAGTAAGATCGCACATCTCCCTCTTTGTTTTCCGGTTTAAAATCTCTCAATTTTGTCTTTTCTTGAAGTTGAACTAGTCTATTGATCGACTCTGAAACTATCCACTTCCTTTTTCTTTTTTCTGCATTTAAGTGACTAGGATTTGAGAAGTATTGGGTGTTTTAGATCTGGGTTTTTCATTTTGTGCAAGATTTGGGTTGAAGATTGGAATTCTGGGTTTTGATGCTTTGATTGAATAAGTTGATATGGGGAAGCCATTAATTTATGAGATATTGGAGAAACCAGCTACAAGTTGTATAATAGGCATTTGTAGTGCAATTTGGTTTTACATACAAAAGAAGAACATTGGCTATCAGCATGTCGGTTTAAGTTACGAAACCGCCGTCGAAGGCCACCATTGGAGGATAATTACTTCAGCTCTCTCACATATTAGTGTTATTCATCTTGTTTTCAACATGAGTGCACTTTGGAGTCTTGGTGTTGTAGAACAATTAGGGCATTTGGGTCTTGGAGTTGCTTATTATCTTCACTATACTCTTGTTTTGGTCATATTGTCCGGTTTGCTCGTGTTGGGAATGTACCATATCTTGATTCAACGCTTTAAGATCGAGTATTTCCGGCGTGTGACCGCCGTCGGGTATTCTTGTGTTGTTTTCGGCTGGATGACGATCTTGTCCGTCAAGCAACCTTCATCGAAGTTGGATCTTTTTGGATTTGTTTCGCTTCCTATTAGTTTTGCACCTTTCGAATCGTTGATTTTCACTTCAATCATCGTTCCGCAAGCGAGTTTCCTCGGACATTTATCTGGAATCATTGTAGGGTATGCTATAGCTTGGGGTTTGATTCATGGGATGACTAATTATTGGGCGGTGTCCATGCTGGGATGGATTGCTCTTGTTTTCGTTTTCAGCCTGAAGACATCTGGTGCATATGATTTCAACTTTCTCGAGATCGAATCTGTTACTGATCCTTCATTGCCTTCTGTTCGGTTTATTGGAAATGGTAGAACATTGCAGAGTACAGTTCCACTCGCAGGCATCGAAATTGTCTAGTTCATTTCCAAATATGTTGCCATTATATCTACAGTGTAGTCCAGATTATTGAGTCATCCTTTAACAATGCTTCGGGGTTCAGCGGTTTAATCCCGGAGTTGGAACAACCAGGACATTCTTGGTCATTAGATGTTTCTTGTTGATTGCTTTCCTCGGCTGTGATCGGACAAGTTTTCAGATGTGGTTTTAAACTCAGACAGATGTTTCATAAATTTATTCTACTTATGCATCATCATTATTGATTGTTCTTTAAACTTATTAAGTAGCTCCTGGATTCTTCTGACATTGAAAATTCAAATTCATCCGACATTTATATAATTATTGAATACAACTCTAAATTGCACTTATTTAGGTTCAGTTTTATTCTAGAGTTCTGCTGATTGGAGCAATCCCAAGCCTAATTAAGCTTTTTATTTAGGGTAAACTACCTTATTGGTCACTAAACTAAACTATTTTGATCTGTCAACTAGATAACTAAACTTTCAATCGTCAAGGCACCGTCCTCTAATTATTAATAGAATTGTTGATGTGACAGTTAAGCAAATGTTTTTGTTATGCAAATGTGTCCTCATCATATTGGATCTTAAAATTAAGATCAAATGTGTTATTGTATAAATTTGCATTTTATTAACAATTAAGATGGGTGGTTTGATTGAAATTTTAATGATCTAATTGATAAAAGAATTTTGTTCACTGGTCAAAATAAAATTGATCCTATAGTTTAACTACCAATAGGGTAGTTTACCCTTTAATTTATAACTTGGTGTCAGTGTCACCAAGCTTGGCTAGGAATTTAAATTTATTTATATATGTTCTCAAAATGATATTTCTTATATTATTTTTATATGTTCTCAAAATGATATTTCTTATATTATTTTGATTATACAAAAAGAAAATAATTGAATATTTGTATATATTCACATGTTAAAATTCTTATATTTTTAATTACAAAAATTGAATATTTATCGCGAAGCAACAAATTATTATTTTCTATATTGTGTGCCATATTTCAATAAAATTTAAAAATATTAATTTGGTTCACCTATTTTATATTTTCAAAGAAACAAGGAAAATTAATGGAAAAAAGGATGACAGTTGCTTGCCACCCTCTCTCTGCTTCTTCCTGCAGTAAATCCATTTCATGCTCGAGTATATAAATTAGGGATGGACAAAATTAATCTCGAAAATATTAAATAATTTATTTTAAATCGTAATTTTATAAATTGAATTTAACTTGAAAAAAATTTAAATAAAGTTTGAGTTGAAATAAAAAAATTGAATAATTTAAAAATTTTGGTAATAAGTGGATGAGTTTTGAAATTCGAGTTGAATCTCTTAATTCTCTTAATCTAAAAAAGTGTAACTTTCAAGCTTTACATAGTTAAGAGGATTTTATCTCATATATATTATAAAATTTCTATAAATTAATAATGTCTAGACCACGTAATTTTATTAATTTAAATAAGTCTTAATTAATTGATGTTCATGTACAATGTGATTAATTAAATATAATACATTATACTGACTAACTAAATAATGTATTATAATAGTATAAATGTTTACAATTAAATGTGTTGTAATAGTATAACTGAATGATGTATTATAATAGTAATTTTATATGATTATAGAAAATCGTTTAAATTAGAATTAATTAGTATTATAATAGTATAAATGTTTACAATTAAATTTGAACAGAAATTTGAACCACTCGACTCAAATTTCATAAAGTCGGCTCAACTCAAAAAATTTTAAATAAAATTTAAGTTATAAAATATGACTCTTCAACTTAACTTACTCAAAAATTTAACTCGACTTACCGAATACCACCCCTAATATAAATCATGTAGATGTGCTTAATCAAGTCGTGTTTCCAATGATTTGATTTTATTTCGATACTAATCTGATATTAGATGATAGGATTCCGTCGAGCTCTTGAATTAAGTTTCAAACATTGTATTCGAGCTTTTTTCTCATTGTTGTATTGATACAACTTTAGATACGAGTACGAAAATGGAGGCAAGAAACGGCAATCCTCAAATTATAATATATGGGTATGATAAGAGTACGACAAATATAAAATAAATTTTATATTTTAAAAATATAAAAAATAAAAAATTGTATAAAAATTATGTGAGCATAACATCATACATATTTATATACTTATAGTTAAATCATGTGAGCAAGAGAAAGTTAAGAAAAAAATAGAAAAAGTACAGGAAAATAGAAGAATAAAAGAAAAGAAAATTTTACAACGTGCGACGAACACCGATGAACTCTATTAATGATGAACACCGATGAACACCATTAAATTAATTAATAAAGACTTAACATTTCAAGGACCCATCATACAATTAATAATTACTTTTAAAAATTCAATTAAATTATTTTTTTTATATATTAAAATTTTATTTTTTTAATAAGGGTAAATTATATATTTAGTACCTCACTTATTTTTGTATTTCTATTGAACCCTTATTATTTAAATATTATTTCAATTTGACCCTATTCTTTATAAAAAATAATTTAACTCTTAACCTAAAACCCTAAACTATTAAACCTATACTCTAAACTATATACCATTAAAAATAATTTCACCGTCATCGATTCAATTTAATTCAAAACAAGCCGGCTTTACTTTTGGTAAAAACACAACAAGAGGCATCTTTGCTTTTCAAAATACATGGCACCAGAGACCTAGATTTCTATCTTTTCCTCGACTCTAAATCCATAGTGAGACCAGACTAGTTAATGGCCTATACAACAACCTGGTACACTGGTAGACATTAGCTATTTAATTGAAACCATTTCGTAATCTTAATAGAGGTTAACGAAAGAAAAGAATGAAATCTGAAAAGAAAAAGGATAGAGGTAGAATTTATTGCTCGGGTATCGAAAGCTTTCAACAAATTGTCCAACTACAACACACAAACTTGTAAAGGTACCATAACAATATATTGAAGGCTTCTCAGCTTCTAAAATGCAGCAATTCCAGTTTCATGAATTTCAAATATTTTCATTTTTTCTTACATCCATATCAACAAGAGGGTATATTTTCAAATCTATGAAAAAAGTTTTTGAAAAAATTGAACTTGATTTGCGACAGACACATATCAAGGTCAATGAATGAAACAATTCAAACACAAGAATACAAAAAAATATCAAAAAAAAAAAAGCAATTTCAGTACAAGAAGCATACAACATATAAAACTCCAGTATTAGCTACCTAAGCAGCATTTTACATGAAACCATACAAATTCCAGTGTTTCCTCCAAAACTATTTCCTCTTTTATGTGGAAACCCAGTACAGCATGACCCAATCTTAATATGGAAATAAAATTAAAGTGGATTATTCCAGTAAACGAGCTTTTTTACTGTTCAAGTTGGATTGAATTCAGTTTGTATCTGTGTGTGATTAATTGAATAAGTTGCAAGATATCTTCCTATTGTTTCTTATAGCAGTAGGTCATCAAGGGAGATCCTTTACCTTATTCGTTCATCAATCTCGACGGGGTTTCCACTTAGTTGAGGAAGAAGAGTAAATTGCGGGTTCCGGTTGTCGGAGCAAGAATGAGGTTTTGGGGATTCACAAGTATTTCACTTCTACTACCAAGAGTAATTATGCAGGAGTTTTCTTTAAAACATGATCAGGTTATTTGTGAGGTTGTGGATTTGGAAGTGAAACCGAATACAAAGAAGAGTAAAACTCTAAACTCAAAGTCGGACGATTTCGAACGATCAGGTTATTTGTCGGATAAAAAACAGAGATGCTATGGTTTTGGATCTAAACCTATCAGAGCCTGAGCCAAGCGATGAGAATATATGCCACAACTTGGAACGATGATGCGGATTCAAAACATAATCTTACTTACACCAAAAATGTATGTTCAAATTACAAAGAAGATCAAACCCAAAACTCAAACCTATTATATATAAACTATACCGGATGATATTATATATAAATCTTAGGTCAATTCTCCAGCTAGAATTAAATATAACAACCTACAAATAGATGTTATATGGGAAAACCTAAAGGGATAAAAAGATTTGAAGCAACAAATGGAAAGGAAATACATGTCCTACCTAAATATATAAATACCCGGTCTTATGGCCATATATAACTCATCAATCCTTCGATGCGGTTGAGCTAACATCCGATGAAGCATCTTTCTGGTTGGGGGATGTCATGGGACCTCTAACTCCCATGTCAGTCTGATGTTGCTGTTGTTGGTGCAGCAGATGCGGCTGGAACGGTTTCTGCGATTGAATCTCAAGTTGCTGGAACTGCTGCGCAGTTAGGAGGGTATGCATAGCCTGATTATTTGAGTAGTACTGTTGATTAGCTCCGAACGATGCATAGTTCGCCATTGGTCCACCGTTCGGCATAGATTGGCCGGTCAGTACTTTCAGATGCTGGATTTCCTCTTTCAGTGCGTCGTTTAATGCTATCAAATGACAGAAACAAAGCTAAATCCATTAATATAGGAAACAGTTGAATTAGCTCAAACATAACTTTGGTGTTTATAGTAGAACAGGAAGCATTTATATTCATAACTGACACATAGCCGAAAGTTGAAAACCTACAACTCAATAGCATTGGAATCATAAATGTCATTTATATACCGAACGATGTAATCAATCGCATACAGGAGTTTCTAGTCTAGCCAAGAAAGAATAGTGTTAAACTCGACCAGTGTTTTCAAAAATGTTTTGAAGAGTTGCTCACCATCTTGCAAATTAACCTGTTGCTCCATTGTTTGCAGCCGCAGTTTCAACTCACTATTTTCAGCACTAAGACCATTGGTGTCTCTCTGCTCATAAATTACCAGATAAGAGTCGGATGAATCATTAGATGTAAAAAAATTAAAAGAACACAAAATAGGACATGAAGGCCTGCAATATTCACAACATTTAGAAAGCACACAAGGAGAAGATGCTGAGTTGATGAAACTACCTGTAATAGAGCCAGCTGGGCAGAGAGTGATGTTGCTTCTGTTTGCAACGTCTGTACTTTCCGTTCGAGCTCAGCTATATATCGCATCTTTCTTTCCTTTGACCTAGCAGCAGACTGCCTATTTGCCCAGATTCTGTAACAAAGAAAAGACAAGGAAAGTTGGCATCAAAATCGGAAAAAAAAAATTATCAGGGTAACAATATTCATCCCAGTTCAGGGAAAGACGAAAATCCAAAGAAGATCTCTTTTAGGGGAGGAAAAGGGGACAGAGGAGAATTATCAAGAGACGCAAACACAGGTGGATAGAAAACCAACTATAGATTAGGCAACTTCAGAGTTTCAAGCTAGCTTCAAATTAAAACCAAGTTAGACGGCCTCTCGGTGAACATATCTTAATGGAACTGGCCTCAACCTGACAGCAAAAGGCTTAAAGGTGGGATTTAAGCTAAGAAAAAAAATAACATCATCACATGGAGCATATTGACAAAGGCTTAGTGCTGGGATTTAAGATAAGAGAAAAACTAACTTCACGCGGAGCATGTTATGAAGGCATAATGCTCTGGGGTTTGAGCTAAAAAAACCTATCACGTGGAGCATGTTATGAATGCATAGTGCTCTGGGGTTTGAGCTGAAAAAACAAACATCACGTGGAGCACATTGCAAAGGTTTAACACTGGGATTTAAGCTAAGAAAAATTAACACCGCCACATGGAGCAGGCTGCAAACCGCTTAATGCTGGGATTTAAGTTGAGAACAATTTAACAAATAACAACATCACACAGAACGCGTTGTGAAATGCTCAATGCTGGGGGTTAAGCTAAGCGAAAAACTAAACTAACATCAAGTGGAGCACGTTGGGCGATTGATTCTTTCACTAACAAGTACAACTACCACATCTCTATAATTCTAACTTCAGCCATGAGTTAGATCACACTTCATTCTAAAATATAACCACCAAGCACATAAAACGGAATCGCGTCGTCATTAAAACAATTATCATAGTAAAAAAGAGCACAATCTCTGCCTACTTAATGCCAAAAACCACAAACCTTCCTTCTAAAGCATGAAACTTTGAACTAAATTCATAATTAAAGACGCTGGCAATGAATTTCAATTCAATCAATTGGGCATATACAAGAATTCGAAATGAAAAAGAAATATATATACCTCTTAGCACGCTTGGGATCGATAAGAGCAAGCTCAGCAAGCTTAGCAGCCGACATAGCTTTCTTAGAATCAGCAGGAGAAACTTCTTCCGAACCGGACATAAGCATTTCCGGTTTTATACTGGTGGACCCATCCATCGACTGGCTATGCTGGTGCCTGACTCTAGGCTTCTCAGAAGACCCAACAGTAACACTCGCGTTTTCACCATTCATCCCCGTCCCAGCTCCGGCAGCCACCAGAGCAGAAGCCTGAGCACCAGTGGCGGCAGAAGACTCACCGACCTGAAAATTCGAGGTTGCAGAAGAAGAATTGAATTTATCCATATCAAGATACATAGAGAACAAATCATCCTCCGTATCGTCGGAATAAGACGGTCCATCGGCCGCCCCGACAACTCCGAGATCACTATCGAAGCTAATATCATCGGGAAGAGTAAGGATTTCGGAATGGGCACGACGGTGACCTAAGTTCTTCGGCGGATTATCTGGCATTTTGCTAACATCATGACTGAAACGATTCGAATCCGAACTATGACCGAATGAGTTCAAAGCATTTCCAGTAGGTGAAAACCCCGAATACCGACCGGACGGCGGCGGTAAGCCTGGAGATTTATCTCTCTCCATTTTGAACTAAAACCCGAGCAGAAATCAAAACCCTAAGCAGAGCAAAGATATGCAAACTAGAAAAAGGGTATTAAACGCAAACGGGAAACGACAAATTACAAAGAAAAAAAACTGGGAAGTTGGTGAAGAAGAACGAAGACAACGGTTACAGCAGTAGTCAAAGAAGATTTTCCCGAGAAATTGATGGGCTTTCTTTTTCTCAGGGAAGAGAAAATCTAAGCGTAGATCTTGAGAGTGAAATGGAAGGAAATCAAATCAATTCAGAAGAGGAAATAGGAGGGAATTGATTGCAGGGTGTTTAGTAGATAAAAGTGAAAGGAATCGAATGAAGGGAAAAGGGAAAGCACATAAATAAATAAATAAATAAAAATTTCTAGAGAATTTGAGATCTGTAGACATTATATTTTAAAAATTAAATTTGATTTGATTATTCCTTATTCTAACACCACTCGTCAATGTCATTGTTACAGATTAAAATTCAGACAAAACATTTTTATCTCATTCACTTTGTCTGTTTGAATTCGAATAGTCGAGTTAAAACTTAAATATAGAGTGCTTAATCAATGTTTTATCAGATTCAGACGAATTAATGTCGGTTGCAATGGTAAGGCAAATTGATCTCCTAAGGAATAAACGTGTAATTTGTCAAAAAAAAATAGACATAAATTCCAAACACGAACTATAAAATGGACATATAATTTATTAAAATATAATAATAAAATTAACCTTGTTGTTAATTATTTGAATTTGAAAAAGAAAAAATCATTCGCTCAAAATTATTTATTCAAGTTTAAATAACTTAAGACGTCGATCGAATTTATTTATTTAGGCTCAAATAACTCAAGTCGTCGATTGAATTTATTTTTTAGTATATATAGTAATTAATATTATCTAGAATTCTTTCAAAATTTTAACCCTCCGAATTGTCACAACTCTTGTGGCAACTGGGTCTAATTTTATGTGTATTTTTATAAGCTTCTTTTGTTTTAGAGCGTTTGGTGCCAGATTTGAGGAGGTACAAACCATTCACTAATCGCTGTTGACATATAAGATAATATAACAGTTTCAAGTATGAGCAATCTAACAATCAGGATGGATCCTGTGGTGTTGTGCTTAGAAATTTAAAATTCATATATATTTTTATAAAAGAATTATGTATTTTTTATTTAAAATTTATTTTCGTCTCTTAAAATTTTATAAGTTTACAACTCCTAAAATTTTATGGATTCGTCTCCTAATATAAAATTATGTGTACGTCCCTGCATTTAGGGGTGAGCAAAACTCGACTCGATTTGTCTTGACTCGACTCGAAATTTCATAAACTCGCCTCAATTCGAAAAAATATCAAATAAAGTTTGAGTTGAAAATGGAAATTCGAATAACTCAAAATTTTTAGTAATTAGTGGATTGATTTTTAAGTTCGAGTCAAGTCCCTCAATTTTTCCTAATATATATATATACCGATATACAAAAATATGAAGAAATATGTTGAGTTTTAAGGTGCTCGATTCCTTCAACCGTTCTTGCTCACCAAGTGGTGGAGAAGTGGAATTTTGGGTGGATGTGGTGTGGAAGCTAAAAAGATAAATGACACAATGATTTTAGAGTGGTTCAACCTTCTAACCAATGTCTACATCCACTACCTTAGCTTCCCACTAAGGATTTCCAATCAATCCATTATTGATTCGTCCTCTTTTCTAGGCTTAGGAGGAAACCCTTATACACCGATCAAGCTTTCTACCCAAAGCTTTGATCAAACCCTCTTTACAAAATAGAAAAGATAAGCAAACTTAAATCCCTCTAATAGGTATTTGTTTGCACAATTTTGCTCTCACCCAAAACCTAAAACACTTGAGCAAAGTTGACAATTTTGGCTCACTAGTGTTTGTCTATACAAAGAAATGACAATTTAAGTACAAAGACAATTCTTGATCATTTGTTGAATGACAATTGAAGCATTAACCATTACTTGATGCTTGGAGGTCCCTTTTATACTCCTTAATGAGTTTGTAGACGTTACTAGCCGTTGGGGTTAAACTGGAGCCGTTGGAGACATAATTTTCCACCATAAATGTTGTTCTGCTGCTAACCGTATCGAAACGCTCGAACCCGTTTCGATACGCTCTTCAAGTAGAAAGAGCCGTTGCAGTCTGATGCAGCACCCGTATCGAAACACTCTTGGCCGTTTCGGAACGCCCGTATCGAAACGTCTTTCACCGTATCAAAACTATCTGCATTTAAATGTTAGTTGGGAAATAGTCGTTGGGGTTTATGACCGTTGTGGTCGATGCCACGTAGGCGTATCGAAACGGCATAGCCCGTATCGAAACGCTTGGCAAAATCCACTTCCAGAAAGGACCCGTTTCGAAACTCGTATCGAAACGTTTTGACACTGGAAGAACACGTATCGAAACACCTAGGGGTATTTCGAAACGCCTGGAAGGTTTTGTTTAGTTTGGCTTTGAAAACATGTAAAAACCTTTGAAAATATCCCCTAAACATAGTTTCAAGTTATTTAGACTTTAGAAATAGTTTTGAATTCTTTTTAACTTAGTCCAAAATATTTTTCAATTATTATATCAAAACATTTGTTCTACAATCTCCCCCATTTTGATATAATAAAACCAACTTGAAAAATTGTTTGGGATTCTCCCCCTTTAAGTTTAAAAATGTGAATAAGAGATGAAAAATTTTGAAATCAATTTGAGCTCCCCTTATTCATTTGAAAATTCAATTTTTTAAACCATTTCCCCCTTTTTTTTGTTATATCAAAAAGAATTCAAAATACTCTTAAGTTCAAAATAATAATAGAGGTAAAAAAAAATTGACAAAAATAAGAATTTGGTTTTAAAATGGCTCCCCCTTACTCAAAGCATCATAAGAATGTTAGTCCAACATATATGATCATAATCTAGTTGAAAATAAAAATAAATAAAATAAAATAAATAAAGCAACTAGATTTTTACCAACACTTGAACCCAATGGAGGATGTGAAGTCTTCCTTCTTCAAGTGTTCTTCCTTTATGTGCATGGAGCTCCCCCTCAAAGTTTGACTTGTTGATCACTCTTCATCACACCTAACAAAAGACAATCAAGTAATTTTTGGTATCCAAATTGCTTTGGATCCATAGACGTTAGTAGCACTAAATCTTGTCCCCTTAGGAATCTATTTTTCAATTTCATCATTTTTAGTTGAAGTGGCTAGACCGTTTAGGACCCAAACACTTCTAAAACATTTTCCTTTTACAAATCTAGGGGCACTATATTGTCTTACATAAAAGTTTAATTTTCCAAAATTATTTTTCTTTTCAAGCTCTTTGGAAATCAAAGCTTTTTCTTCTTGAACTTTTTGAAGCAAATTTTGTAAATCAAAACATTTTGTTCAAACTCTTCGAGTTTTGCTTCAAGTTCAAGTTTGGTTTTAGAAATCAAATCATTTTGAATTTTCAACTTTGAAATCATTTTATTGTTTTTCAAAATGTGATTTTTAAATTCTAAAACCAAATCATCATAGGCATCTTGTAATTCATCAAAAGAGTAAGAACATGAAGTAGATGAATTAGAAGTTACCCTTAAATCTTCTTCGATGGCCATAAGGCAATGGTTGGCTTGTTCATCGTCGGTGGAATTATCATCACTCCAAGTAGCCACACATGCCTTCTTCTTATGGCTTGAGGTGCTTGCCCTCTCCTTTTTCATAGATTCTCGTTCAAGCTCTCTCAAAGCTTTCTTCATGAACGGACACACTTCTTGAAGAGATGAACTATCTCTTCTTCTTCATCCTCCTTTTCACTTAAGTTAACATGATGGCAAGTGGAGGATTTGAGAGCAATGACATTTGTGTTGATGTCAACCCCTTTGAGCTTCTTCTCTCCCATAGCTCTAATTTCTTCCCTCTTCTTCTTATCTTTTTTGTTTTTCTTCATGATTTGATGAGTGAGAAGTGACCCCATAAGTTCATCAAGCTTCAAGGTCTTCAAATTTTTTGCTTCGATGATGGCGGTTCTCTTTGAGTCCCATGACTCGGGAAGTGAGTAGATGAGCTTCTAGGCAAGCTTTTCTTCCGGGATTGCTTCTCTATAGCCTTTGAGACCATTGGTGATAGTGGAGAACGTATCAAACATCTTCTCGATGTTTTCTTCCGGATCCATCTTGAAGTTCTCATACTCTAAGGTGAGAAGCCCAATCTTGGTCTCCTTAACTTCATCGGTTCCCTCGTATGTGACTCCAAGCTTATCTCATACCTCCTTGGCACTCTCACAAGAAGACATATTCTCATAGATGGTTGGGCCAAATGCACAAAATAGGATGTGCAAGGATTTGCAATTAAGCTCCATCTTCTTGCGATCTCCAGCACTTCATTCCGCTTTGCTTCGTTGAGGCACGAACGGAGCATCTTCAACTATGTCCCATAACTTGTAGTCTCTTGACTTGATGTTGAGATTTAGGGGGCTCGATTCCTTCAACCGTTCTTGTTCGCTAAGTGTGAAGAAGTTGGATAATTGGGTGTTTTTGTGGGAATGAAAAGATAGACAATTTACACAAGAATTTATAGTGGTTCAACCTTCTAACCAAGGTCTACATCCACTACCTTAGCTTCCCACTAAGGATTTCCAAACAAATTCACTAAGAATTTCGTCCCCTTTTCTCGGATTAGGAGGAAACCGTTACAACGATCAAGCTTTCTACCCAAAGCTTGATCAAACACTCTCTTACACAAGAAAGACTTAGCAAACTAGAAATCCCTCTAATAGGTAATTGTTTGCACTATGAAGCTCTCACCCAAAACCTAAACACTTGAGTAAATTTAACAATATTTAGCTCACTAGTGTTGTCTAAGCAAAGAATGTACAATTAAAGCTCTAGACACAATTTGTAATCATAATGTTGTAACAATTGAAGCATTAACCTTCTCTAGATGCTTGGAGGTCCCTTTTATACTCCCAATTGAGTTTGTAGTCGTTGAGGACCGTTGGGGATGGATTAGAGCCGTTGGAGCCTTTATTTCCCACCATAAATGTAGTTCTGCAGCTTGGCATATCGATACCCTTCAAACCGTATCGATACGGTCCCGATAAGGAAGTAGTCGTTGTGCACTTCAGCTGATGCGTACCGATACGCTTACCTAGCGTATCGGTACGATCCTGCAAATTAAAAGACCGTTGGGAAATATGACCATTGGGAATAGTTAGGCGTATCGGTGCGCGATACAACCGTATCAGTACGCGATTAGCCGTTGGGCTGTTTCAAAACACACTGTATCGATACGGATAAGCATATCGGTACGAGTTTTGGCTACTAGAAAATTCCTGTAGTTGAAACCCTAAGGCGTGTCAGTACGGTACCAGACCGTATCGGTACGGGCACTTGAAATGCTTAGTTTTGACTACTTTAAATGCACTTTAAATCATTCCAAAGCCTTGTAAAACCCTTAAACATATTTTCAAGTTGTTTTTGACTAAAAACATATTTTAAATTCTTTTTAATTTAGTTTAAAACATTTTTCAAATATTATATCAAAACACTTAGTTCTACACTTGATGAAGAACTTCATCTTTGTCTTCCAATGGGCATAGTGAGTTCCGTCAAAGAATGACGGTTTGTCGATGGATTGCGCCATTGAGCCGGTTGTGTGAAATGATGATCGAGCTTGTCGGGTCTTCTCAATAGGATGTTAATCCTCTTCAATTGAGCCAAGCTCTGATACCAATTGTTGAGTTTTAAGGTGCTCGATTCCTTCAACCGTTCTTGCTCACCAAATGGTGGATAAGTGGAATTTTGGGTGAATGTGGTGTGGAAGCTAAAAAGACAAATGACACAATGATTTTAGAGTGGTTCAACCTTCTAACCAAGGTCTACATCCACTACCTTAGCTTCCCACTAAAGATTTCCAATCAATACACTATTGATTCGTCCCCTTTTTTAGGCTTAGGAGAAAACCCTTATACACCGATCAAGCTTTCTACCCAAAGCCTTGATCAAACCCTCTTTACAAAAGAGAAAAGATAAGCAAACTTAAATCCCTCTAATAGGTATTTGTTTGCATAATTTTGCTCTCACCCAAAACCTAAAACATTTGAGCAAATTTGACAATTTTGGCTCACTAGTGTTTGTCTATACAAAGAAATGACAATTTAAGTGCAAAGACAATTCTTGATCATTTGCTGATTGACAATTGAAGCATTAACCATTACTTGATGCTTGGAGGTCCCTTTTATACTTCTTAATGAGTTTGTAGCTGTTACTAGCTGTTGGGGTTGAATTGGAGCCGTTGGAGACATAATTTCCCACCATAAATGTTGTTCTGCTGCTAACCGTATCGAAACGCTCAAACTCTTTTCGATACGCTCTTCAAGTAGAAAGAGTCGTTGCAGTCTAATGCAGCACCCGTATCGAAACGCTCTTGACCGTTTCGAAACGCCTGTATCGAAATGATCTGCATTTAAATGTTAGTTGGGAAATAGCTGTTGTGGTTTATGATCGTTGTGGTCGATGCCACGTAGGCATATCGAAACGGCATAGCCCGTATCGAAACGCTTGGCAAAATCCACTTCTAGAAGGGACCCATTTCGAAACTCGTATCAAAACGCTTGGCAAAATCCACTTCTAGAAGGGACCCGTTTCGAAACTCGTATCGAAACGTTTTGACACTGGAAGAACACGTATCGAAACACCTAGGGGTGTTTCGAAACGCCTGGAAGGTTTTGTTTAGTTTGGCTTTGAAAACATGTAAAAACCTTTGAAAATATCCTCTAAACATAGTTTCAAGTTATTTGGACTTTAAAAATAGTTTTGAATTCTTTTTAACTTAGTCCAAAATATTTTTCAATTATTATATCAAAACACTAGTTCTACAAAATATATGCCACACATAAAAATATATGAAGAAACATATATATATATATGCATATATTATATGATTAGAGAAAGTTGTTTAAATTGGAATAAAATTGTACTATAACATGATAAATAATCATAATTAAAATTGTATAGGAACTCGAAAACTCGACACGACTCGAATCGAAAAAATTTCAAATAAAGTTTGAGTTATAAAATATGACGCTCTAACTCGAATAATTTAAAATTTTTTGACTTGACTCGATCGAGCGCTCACCCCTACTTGCAGTGACAATGTTGTAAAGAGCAAACATACACATATGTATGTATGTATATGATCTAACATTAGTAACAAAAACTGATAATGTATGTGAAATCGATAGGACAGTAATATATATTGAAAATGCAGGTATCTTGAAATGATGCCAAATAAAAGGATAATTGGAAGTAGTGAAGTGAATCTTAAAGCTAAGTTGGAGTATCTAATTGGACAAAAAAGTTTAGGTAGACCCCAAATAAAGAAACTTAAAAATAAATATCCCCGTTTCTTATACTCACTCTCTTCAAAGAGAATCAGTCCAGTAACATAGAGTGTATTCATGTCGGATAACAATACCTGCCAGCCGCCAGGGACAAATGTGAAACACCCGAAGAAGATGATAAAGGTATACCAATCAAAGGATAAGTTGAGACTAAGCCTTACAATTAAAAAATAAAAGGAAAAGAGAAACTTGATAAATGAGCTTATAACTGAGTTTGTTCGTGAATATAAACGAACTAAACACAGATTTATTTGTCATCGTTTGTTTATTAAACAAACATAAAAAATTTATTAACATTCATTTATTTAACTTAATAATCAAACGGTTCGTTGAACGTTCTTTCACTTACTCTCCCTAAGTCCACTAAACGTAACCCATCCGCATCATATCGTCGCATTAAAAGTGAATTGAATTGATTTAAAATTTTATATTATATTAATATTTTAAAAAAATGACAAATCTAATCGTTTGTTTTCATACATGCACATATAATTAAAATTATTTTTATGTTTTTAAGTTTATAATTTTTTAGATATTCAATAACAACAACGATATTAACTAATTTGGATTAAGTTAATAGTGAAAAGAGATTGTGATTTGGAGTGAGTGTTTGATCGAATTAGTTGAGTTGACAGATATTATTTTATAACTTGAAATATTTTCGAGTTGAGTTGTTCGAGTTTCTGTTTAAATTTAATTGTAAATATTTATAATGTTATAGTAATAATTAGTTCCGATTTAAATGACTTTTTATAACCATATATGATATACATATGTTCATATTTTTCATATAGGAAAATATTTTGATGCACAAGCTGTGTAAACTTTAGTTTACACAAGCCCTTTAATTTTAGGGTTTAGGGTTTTATGTTAGGGTTTAGGGGTTTAGTATGTAGGGTATATAATTTAAGGTTTATGGTTAGAATTTAGAGTTTAGAGTTTAGGGCTTAGGGTTTAGGTTGCTAGGGTTTGTGATTTAGATTTTAAATTTTATAAAAGGATTGTGTAAAAAAAATTTACACAGCTTGTGCATCAAAATAAAACCCTTTCATATATGATTTTTTTTTTGATGCACAAGCTGTGTAAATTTTTTTTACACAATCCTTTTATAAAATTTAAAATCTAAATCACAAACCCTAGCAACCTAAACCCTAAACTCTAAGCCATAAACTCTAAACTCTAAATTCTAACCATAAACCTTAAATTATATACCCTACATACTAAACCCCTAAACCCTAACATAAAACCCTAAACCCTAAACCCTAAAATTAAAGGGCTTGTGTAAACTAAAGTTTAACAGCTTGTGCATCAAAGTATTTTCCTACATATATTCATATTTTTCATACATGATTTACATATATAAAATAGAGTTGATGGACTCGACTCAAACTTAAAAATTGATCATTAATTACTAAAAAAATGAAATTATTCGAGTTTTATTTTATAACTCAAAGTTAATTTAAATTTTTTTGAATCGAGTTTATAAAATTAAGATTGAAATCAAGTTAAACTTTTTTGTGCCAATTTTTTTTTTCGAATCAAATTACTCAACTCTAAACGTTTCTACTCTTAAATTTGAGATAAAACTGTGATGGGTCAATGCCCATTGGTTAGTTCGGACTTGATCCAGCAATATTCTTTAATATTTAAAAAGTAAATAAATTTTAAAGATTTCATAAATAATTTAAATTCTTCCACATTAATTGTTATGGAAAGAGCATTTTTATTATTTTAAAAAATAGAAAATCGAACATAACTTGTAATTGGCATGGCTAAACTAAAAAAAATCAAAGCCAATATTCTTTAACAAAGAAGAAGACGAAACAATTTGTGCATTCCCGTCTGCATGAAACGGCCAATCTGTGCCCGTACCACTCGACTCGACGAAGCAGCCAAGTCCACACTCGTAAGTAATTGGCATGCGCTAATCGCCAACAAACATACTCATTTCACAAGCGTTGAAATAACGAAATTTGCTATTCACTCCCCAAAATTTGCCTACATGAATCCAATCAACAATATGCATATTAATAAAGTTTCATTATGCTGATATTTGAGAATACCCGAAACAGAGGATTTGCTTTGGGTTTCGTTTTGAACCGTATCGGACATTTAGCCGAAATGACTTCCACAAACATGCAATTTTCATACTACTAATAAAACATATCCGACATATAACCGGACATGGGTATGAATAACCTTAATGAATTCGGGATAGAACAAGCATTTGGTTCAGAAATCGGTGCATGTGCTCACAGAATCATCTCCCCTCATCGTTCAGTACCAGAAAATACGAAAATAATGCTCTTGTCATTGTTAGAAAAATCATGCTCTTTCAATACATGAATTGACATTATGTGCAGTAGTTTGTTTCCTTTTTATCTGCTCGGTTTCCTACAAAGCCAAATCTCAGACTGGTATAGTTAAAGGTAAGAGCGCTCATTACAAGAAAAAACGAATGCGGACTATCCCAACCGGTCCCTTAACTTCAGGCTGTGATCTAGCTAATATAGAAAGGAAATGCAAAAAAGGGACGCGACAAAAAACGGCATGGGGTGACGAAACTGTGAAAACTGGGCTGTAATCAATTCAATAGTTTCAAGCTCAACCCTTTAAACATCAATATAAACGATGAACTGAACTGGGTATTGACGATTCGATAGTGTTTCAATGTATGCATGTATGTAACATCGTATAGAATGATGCACATCAGACAGATTAGTATACGGTTCAATTTTTGTACGTATTCATGTATGCATGCAAAATCGTTGAGATTAACTCACATCAGGGCTCCGGCTCAGACAAATAGATGACAGATCTGAAAACATAAAACCTTTTCATTCAATAAGGTTCCAACCCAAAACGCAAAATACTTGTTATCCATCTGAGTTGTGATATGTTTCTTCAAATATCAAGAAAATGGCAGATAATATAACTTGTTCATGAAGCCAACTAGTTCGATATCTAAGTTTAATCGAATGGAATCGGACGTTTTAAGTGAATCGCCTTAGATATCTAACAATGCCACTAAAACTAGACATTCTTGGCACCAATTTCGAATGTATTTAGCATTTGGCAGACTAGATAACTTATTCCTTTCCTAGAGATTAACTCCAAAATCTGGGAAAAGCTACATATAGAGCCTTAATCGAGATTTAGTATAGTAGAAAAACTCTATTTTGATTATGTACAGTCAGAATTCAAACTTTCTTTGCGTATATAAATTTTAAAGACGGCCTAGCAATCAACCAGATCAATTAGAAAATATTTCATTACTCTTGGGATTGATTTTGTTCTGGAGAATAGTTTTGCGGTATTTGTTTTGTGGCTTTGGATTCAATTATCTGCTACCCTTTTTAAGCAAAGCCAAAAAGGACCCCCTCTAAGAGTAAAAACTAAAACAAAGCGAATGACAATTTGATCTCCCGAAATTATCATAATTAATGTCAATTCAAATGACAGCAATTTATGTATACAATTCTTATAAAATGTGAAGTTTGTGGTTTTAAGAAAAATTGAGATGATGATGATGACATACAAGCATGCTATAAATAGTAGTAGAAGTTTCTTGTTCCTCAACATATCAAGGACACTAAACTAACTAAGCCTAGCTTTAACAATAAATATTCGAGAACGAAAAAGTAGATTTGGCATTTCAACATAAGTATCTCAAATTCAGTAAAACTCGGTTTTACAAAGTAAAATTACAAATTTGAATCCCATAATATTTACATTTCTAAGAATCCTAAGAAGGGTTCATCCTATTGTCTAGTGAAAAATGTGTAAAAAGTTTGAAATACACGCAACAGTAAGATAATAGCATGAGATGTGCTATACAGAAATACAGAAACAATGCTTGAAAAGAAAAGAATAACAAAACAAAGATTTACTACTTCCAGAGAAAAACATATGCATACAATAATATTCTATAAAGAAGATAAAACTAGTTATCTAAACAAAAAAATAATCTCCATGCAAGAAAAGCAAATGGGAAAAAAGATATCAAACATCGATCATAATTTACAAGACATGTAAAATGCAAATGAGCCCAGATTCAGTAAAGAATAATTTATTGTAAAAACCTATGTTTTATGAACTTGGATGTTAGTGTCGGAAATTGGTATGTATTTGACACGGATGTTTTCATTGCTCTAGAAGTTTTCCCGCCTATTTGGAAGGTCCTTTGAGGGTCATATACCAATGCCATCCAAATACATGATAACTTATATAAAGCCGACTAAAAAGCCACTAGAAGAATGCACCAATCATTTGTCTAACTAATCCAACAATTATGTTTTTTCCAACTAAATCAATCTGGAACTTCCTGACACCTTGGTTTTGTTGAGAGTGAATCAGCTTTCAAACACCATGAGACCATATACAGGACATCAAAGCTGGCGTTAACAGGCCACGCGAAAAACCTCTTAAAAACTACATATCAGATTAAATAAACTCCCGAATCCTTATTGTCACAACCACCCCATAACATTCTCAATATGCCACCTTGAAGCACTTCGACAAACAAAAAGATTGCAGCCATCTTATTACAAAAAAGATGGCCCGTTTTCTATTCACAAAATAGTAAAATATCTGGCCAAATCTCATGATACTCACCCTAAACACTACGACTACATTTTCGGAATGCATATGCAGCCATATAAAAGAAGGATAATAACAGTAAACATACAGCTATCATCACATAATAAAAAATCAAGAAATTCCATAAACTACCAATTAAGCATGTATACATTCAAGAAAACAAGTTAAGGGATAATTACCTAGATTGAAGAAGATATCAATGTTGACTCCCTGCCCCTTGTCCACCTGGAGTATTTGTTTGTTGCTTCTGCTGAATCTGGAGGAGAAGATTAGCTGCAAATTGCAGTGTTGACTGGTATCGCTGGTTTTTATCAACATCCGCACCTGATGTGCCCTGCCCAGCTCCAGAAACCACAGATTGCAGCTGCTGTCCGTGACTAGGAAGCTCCAAATATTGTTTGTCACCTTGCATCAAATTTAGTGGCTGAGAAACATTAGCATCTTGAACCTGATTAGGCAAAACATTAGGATTGCTCGGCTGCTGAAAAGCTGGCACACCATACAACCCAGAAGCATCTGATCCATGCATCATTCCATAGCCATTCCGGGTATTAGAAGGGACCTCAGGATGATACTGCTGGCTAACAGGGGCAGAAACTGTGCCATGTTCACTTCGAGAAGGGACATTGAAATTAGCTAACTGCCTTGAAGATACAGCCATTTGTTGTGGTAAGCTGACTGCAGAATCCAGATTATGGGTGTTGCCAAGTGACATTTGGGTGGACTGGATGGGTGGACTGGTTATAGATGAGTAATGCTGAACTGGTGGTGGTAACTGTGCCGGAGGATTGAACTGTTGGAAAGATGAGGCTGCAGGGTCATAAGCTTGCTGCTCCTGATTCCAAATTTCTGCAGCAGCTCCTTTTGGTGCAATGCATTGAGCAAATGAGGACTGTGTAGTGGATGTCATTGGTGGAGGCTGAACATCTCCGGCAGCAGCAGACTGTGACACCGCTGGGAGGAAAGAAGTTAGAGTAGCAATCAGATCAGGTGTTAAAGCAACACCAGTTTTGGGAAGTGTTGCAGCATTATTGGGTGGTTGACTTTCTACAGTAGATTCCCCAAGTGATCTTGAAGAAGGTACAGATTCCTCATGCAAAACCCTTCCGTACTCCATCGGCAAAGCTTGTTCATCCTTCAAGTGTGCAAGATTATAATCATGCTGAGAAAGAAGGGGTGGATGCGGCTGCAGTGTAGTGCTAGGCACCTGTGGAGGCAACTTTAAAACAACACCATAAAGCCGTTCAGGTCCTGCAACTTGAAGAACCTTCGTTAAGAACTCTGACGGAGGCACCAAAAATAGTGTTGTCCCATCATCAAATTTAGCAACACCGGCTCTGTTTTTTGAACCAAGGTAGCGAAGAAATTCAGTGTATGATGCAAAATCATCTTCACTATCAGGTAAGAAGAAAACAATATCAAATCCGATGGCCTCACAATAGTGTTTTGCAAGCATATCCAATCCTGTTCTGGCAGAACAGTTAACAACTTCGGGACTGAAAATAATAGAAGGAAATTTTAGTAACATAATAATACCCGACTGGAAGGAATAAAAAAATTAAATGAATAAATAAAGAAACCAACGCTGAAACTACAACAAATAAAACTTAAGTTTAACATGTTTTGAGGAAGTGAGCACTCAAAGAAAATGACCTAATGGGCAATGCTCAAATAGAAGAAAATTCTCTAGTAAATAAGAAATATCACTCGAGTACCACCAGTAAATTGGCTTTAATGAAACCCAACAGAAATTTAATTATGCAACAAATTGAAAGGGTAGCATGTAAGTATTTGCGAATAACACGCAAATTAGAAGAGGGAAGTCAACATTGTTAATAGAATACAAAGTCAAAAGAATATTTCCAGCTAACATCTCAGAACAAAAATCCATCACATAAAACCACATTATGCTATGTCCAGAATTCAAACCTGAAAGTAAGCTTCATAGAAATCTACACCAGATCAAACAAAATATCAAGCATTTCCTTAACAAATAGGGAAGTCAACATGGAAAGAAGTACCATGGAAAATAACAATACTTACAGTTCTGTCTCGAGCCCCTTTCCAATGGGAACACATCGAGCATGACAAACAGGTGTTCCACCCTTGGAAATAATGCCACGCCAAATGTAATCATTATCAGGATGAGCTCGTCCATGTCCACCAGCAGGGATCTTTCCAGGCATTGGGCTCACACGACCCTTCCCCGGGACATTAAAAAATGGGCCTGAAACACCCGCACCAATTACAGGCCCAATGTGGTCTAAGCCAGGCCCAAGATCATCCATCTTTCTCAAAGGTAAAGAAGCATCATCAATGGGAAATGAAGCCTCTATCCTTGAACGTTTTGCATCTCTCTGAAATTGACTCACAGCATAAACATCCCAAGAACTGGATGTTTGTCTCAATGGAGGCCTGAGACCTTGAGCAGAAGGGAGAGAAGGAGAAGACTTTCTCCAATTTGGACCCGTGAGATTTTTAAGATCAGCATCCAACATATTACGATGCACAGACAAATCGTTGTATTCCAGACCTGAAAGCAGAGGGTCATAGCTACCTTGATGATTAAAAGGCCTGATTTGCACAGTTGATCCAAGAATTCCACCAGTTAATGTACTTGGTAGTACTGTATGATTTTGACCAAACATGTCCATTTGTGAAGACCTAAATGGATGATCACTTAAGAGAATGTCATGCCCTGGCCCCTTTATGCCTGAATAAAAGCCAGAGTAGTCTTTTCCAGGTGCAAATTCATTACTTGAGAACATGATAGTGATCCTTGGATTATTAAACAAACGACCCTGTAAGCCCTCCTTAGCACAACGAGCTTCCTCTACACTCCTAAACTCCACAAAGGCAAAGTGCCTTGAAGGGAAGCTCTTAATGTTCTCAATCTCACCAAACAATATCATAGCATTATGAAGCATTTGTTCATCAATCAGCACAGAGGGAGGATAGCCTACCCACAAAACTTTGCTAGGCTGACCGTCTCCCTTGTGCCCACCTAATTGAGAATGCTGCAAAGATGGTTCAACAAAACAGAATGCAAAAAAAAAAAAATCATTCAACTAGGCAAAAGATGTGGGTGCAGGAACAATGAAGAATAACTATGCAAAATCTAGATGCTTTAGGTTTATAACTTACAGGTCTCTTTGTCAAATGGCTATCAGATGGTCCCATCCTACCGGCAAAAGGACCATTTCTGAAATCATGAAAGTTAGGCCATTGTTCCTGTCAAAAGGATTGAGGAGAAAGTTTGTTCAATATGACAATTACCAGCACATTAAGCATCTCAAAGCATTACATGGAAGAAGTGGAAAAACTGTAGAACTTGTTTCAAATGCAGGAAGTATTAGTCTGGGAGTATAGACACCAAAAAAAGGATGATCTAACTATTAAAAGCAGATGTAAATCCTAAATGCATGTACTTACTCTTCTTGAAGGATGGGATCGCAAAAAATCAACACGTATCTGTGTACCACCTATTCTCATTCCATTCATGCTTCTCATAGCATGGGAAGCATCTTCCATTTTAAAATACTCAATAAATGCAGTATTACGATCTCTAAGGAACCTGAAGTCTTCAATTTTACCGAATTTGGAAAATTCTTCTTCCAATTCTTCCTTTGAAATAGTTTGGCTAATTCCACCAACCCATAGACTCTTACAAGGTTTTGCCTGAGGAATTTCACAACAAACCCCAAAAATTAGACGACTAAGTTTAACAACATTACTTACTGGAAGAATATAAATCATATAATTGAAAATTTAAATCCTATTACCATGTCTTCACATAATTGCAAAATGCTCTAATATCTATTCTATTGCAAGCAAATGTTTAGATATGCTGTTCTAACCTCCTTCAAGACAAGAACACAGAACACGGGGAGAAAATTAAACCATTTTCTGCATGACCGACTACTACTCATTCAAGTCTAGCAATGACAAGAAAAAGTAAATAGAAAATCACTTCCTTTGAAGGGGGGAATAAGCAAATTTAAAAATAAGGTGATACTTCATCTTATATGTCGAGTGAAACGACTCCAATCAAGCTTAGTAGAAAAAGGAGTATGACACTCAAAGTCATCTTAACACCATCTAATTAAATATGCACAAAAATGTATTTACAATATATTAATCATCTCAATTCACTACCTAACATAAACATTCAACAAGACCTGAGAAGAAAACGAATACTCTTATAACATCCCAAATTGAAGGAGTTCAAATATTATAGGATTTTTTACAGACCTCATTGATTTTTGTCTTCCTTTTGTTCTCATTTCTCATAGGCACAAAGACCTAATGCACACAATAGTTACCAAATTCAGGAAAAATAATGAAGAGAAACGAGTGAGGGGGGGAATCTGACACTTGAGATCTTTTAAACTATGTTGTTATGACTTTCATTTTTATTGATATGGAAGGCATTTACAGAGGCAGACAAGTGAATTCAACAGGCACTGAGGGATTAAATTTTGACCTTTGCTTTGGCATAGGTTGTAATTTTTCATTGCAATAACATGTAATAGGTAGTTTGCATCCGAGAATGGACCAAAGAATGATGATACGGATCAACGATAGCAACCAAATGAAACATGATAGCATTCAGCTACCAATGGAAATTGGCTAGATTAGAAGCCAATTTAGCAAAAAGTGATGATTTAGCTATCCATAGTGGAATGCTTGAACTCATTTTAAAGAATGAAGCTAATTTAAAGGGCATGTATGGCATTTCGAAGATAATTTGTTTCTCCTATAATAGTTCCCCCCGTTATAGGAACCAAAGAAAAGGATGTAGCACTTATTCTTTAGAAATATAACTGACTAAATAATATTGCTCACTTTTACTCATGTAAGATTATTATTGCCAGAGGTTAATGTAACAAATTGAATACACGGAAGAACTAGAATCCATATATTTTAGTCTTCTAATTAGAGATGTTTCTTCTGAGAAAAAGTATATATGAGTTAGAACACTGGAAATTGTCTCAAGTTCCTCACCATTACACTCGTTAACCCGAAAATCCGTAAAATTTGAATCGTTTTCGCATTATGATTGAAATGCCTTTAACAGTTACAAAGATTTCCCAGTTCCACAAAAGAAAGAATTAAGAAACAAACAATTTCCTGCCTAAATTGCTTTATCATCTAATCGCAGATTAGATCTTGATTCTTTTTAATTTAGCCTACTCTTTTTTACAGAAGAATTATATCAGATGGAACACGCATTCCTTAATTTTATATTCCTTGATAAAATAAATAAATTCTGAGTTTCATATTGGGTTGCGTTCCTTAAAATTCAAATATATATTCCGATCATTGATATAAATGAGACGAATAATATTATCAGTGTAAATTTATACAAATATATGAATTTGGAAGAAGTAAAACACCAAATCTTCTTTTGTTTCCTTCAAAATATAAAAACAAATAATTACACAGGGACCAACACAAATTTGAAAAGCCTAAAGAGACGAAAAGGAGAAGAACAACGAAACGAACCGGTCGAGCGAACTCAATCTTGATCTGGTTACCGTGCAAGGTAGCTCCTCGGAGAGCGTCCTTAGCCGCCCTCGCATCCTCAACGCGCCTAAAGAACACGAAAGCAAAGCTTCTGGAAGAGTACGTGGCGACGCTATGGAGTTCGCCATACTTGCCGAATAATTCGATCAGATCCGAATCCACCGTCTCGCCAGACAAGTTTCCCACCCATAGATTGTTAGACGGCGGATCGGATACTTCCGATTCCTTTCCTAGATTATGTAGCTTCATCGACGGAAACATTGTTCGATATATTAAGCGTTAGTTTTTAAACAAATCGTTCGAGAGAGAGATTTGTGAAATCTGAAACCCTAAAAATCAGAGAATCAAATAAGAAGGAATTCCAAAAGAGAGCCCGATGCTAATGAAGAGAAACTCGGGGAAGGATAGGGAAGTTCAACGTATATACATATATGATATATATAGCAAGTCGGGAGGAGAAATATAGGAGGGAAAGTCCAAACGACGCTGTTTGATTGAGGAGGCCCCAGCTAGCCTATGCCTCAAGTCAACAATATTAGATGGGAGTGGGACTACTTCACCATAAATAATATTTGGGTAATCTTCACCAGTGGTCCCTTTCGTTTAGGGTGTGTTCTATTTTGATCACCAAAATTCAAAAACAATTATTCTGGCCACTTACGTTTAGAATCGTTTCTATTTTGGTCCCTTGGCCGTTAGTCTCCGTTACTTAAAAAAATTAATTTCTAATTTAACCCCCAAACTTTCAAAATTTTATTTTTCACCATCTTCCCCAAAAATTATAAAACTAAAACCCCAGAAAATTCGACCCAATTCGATTTAAAGGCTTACTGAGCTACCCTTTATGCAGAAATCACTCAAAAGCTTGAAGAAGCAATCCCAGTAAGTCACAAATGGAATGAGAATCACTTGGGTTGATCCCCTTTTTATCCATTTTTCCTCTGTTTATATGATATAATCACTTGGGTTTCTGTTTAAATTTATGGTATAAATTCTTTTAGATGCAGCTTGAATTACTTTCATTTTTTTTTAGAGAATCAAGGTTGATTTTATCATATTTTTCAGCTAGTACTGTTGTTGATTATGAAAAAAGATGGCCTTTTTCCAAATGATTTCTGGATTGCTTTTGAATAATTGTATCAGTGTTCAAATTAACATGAAGTCATAAATGGAATGAGAATATATCGCTGAATTATTTATAATGACTCCCTAGTTATTATGTTCTTTACTTTTGATATTTGTAGTCCGATTTATTCGATTAATTTAGTTTAACTGATTATTTGCTATAAGAACCTTACAATTCGTTGCTTTCTTACTACACTCTTTAAGATTCACTGGCCTTGGAATTCAGACTCCAATTTAACTTCATCTTTTAGTTTGTTTTACTATGTAGTATATCATCCTTTGCTAAGTAATTAAACATCAGAATATGAAAGAAGGCCGCCACGATAACTAATATCGGTGTTAAAGTGAAAGCTCTGCAATCTAAGAGATGCTTTTGGTTTGTTGTGTGCAAGCTCTTCTATTTAAACTAAAGTTGTCTTTTGTGTTGTTTGTATGTAGTTTAAACCAGTACCAAATGGCGTGATATTTTATCGAAACTTCAACGAAATAAGTGCGAATTTTAATTGATCTCGGTCTATTTTACAGGTTCACGCTGCTTCACTCATTCATGATGACCTTCCGTGTATGGATGATGCTTCAGAACGTAGAGACCAACCCTCGAACCATAAAGCCTTTAGTGTTGACATGGCAATCCTTGTTTGTAACACCCCAAAAATTACGCCCAAATTGTAAACCCTAGAATTTGAGAATTTTAATTCAAAAACCCTAATTTTAATTTTTATGGCCAAATTGAGAATTTTTAGAGTCAAATGATCTTTAATCATAATTTTATGAATTTTTTTTATCAAATCAAAAGCTTGGGGGCTTATTGGGTGATTAATCTTTTTTGTTTTTAAGTTTAAATCAATTTCGGCTACTAGTGTTTTATTTCTTTTATGATTATAAATTTTTTTTATATTATCTTATTCCAAAATCCCTCCCCACCGAAACCCTATGTTTTTTTTTTTACCCTTTCAACCGTCTCTCTCTATATATAACCCTATTACCTTAAAGAAATTCTAGCCGCAACCTAGTTATCACCCAAAACATTTTGGTTTTGTTGTTTCACGTTCATTGAATCGAATCACATATAAAGTATCGTATGATAGTTTAATTGGTTTCAAGTTCGTTTAGGTGTGTTTTCTTTCGGTGCTATAATTAAATTATATACTATTTTTCTATGTGTTGGTGTTTTACCTCTTTGTGATTATTTATATGTATTATGGTTTGTATGGTTGACATCATATGCATACGATTTCAGAATGTGTTTTAATTATGATTTATAGAATATTTGATTTATGAAACATCGGATTTTCGGAATTATGATTTATGAATTTATGGACTATGGTTTATAAAGTATGTTTACGGAATATCGGATTTATGGAACTGTGCTTATGGAATTTGATTATTAAACATCATATATGTATGAGCATGGGTTGGGATTTGTACGGAGGAAGTTCAGTGGTTTCATCCTTCGGGCTGAATTCCACTTCGGATCAGTGGTTCCACCCTTCGGGCTGAGTTCCACTTCGGATTGGTGACGATGTAGAGAGTGGTTCTGGGGAAACTTTACTCTTCGGACGGTGATGTAGTTGGGTGCATTGCATTGCATTGTGCTTGTGATTTGTGTTATGTTTTAAAAGATTTTATTCAAAATAATATTATGTTTTATAATTATGGTTTTTCTTGCACTTTAAAGACACACTAAGCTCTTTAGCTTACTCCCTCATAGTTTCCTCTTACAGATATCTTTGGGCTTTAGGCGACGTGGTACTTGGAGGATCTCAAATTTTATTTGGTTATTTTATTATTCAGTACGAAACTATTTTAGTTATTCAAATTATTATTTATTATTTTCATGCTATTTATGTTTTTCGGATAATTTCAACATTCTTTTATTATGGTTTTATTTCATAGATTTTATTTAAACATTCGAATATTTATTATGATATTTATGTTTTATTTATTATAAGTTATTTATCAAATACTGTTATTTTTATTTTAAATTAAAATATAACTTTTAAAATTGGATTTCTTGAGGGAAAAGTTTTCAAACGTAACTTCCTAAATTCGGTCTTTTCTCCTAGGCCGGATTTAGGGGGTTACATTGTTGGTGATGCACTCTTCCCTCTTGGCTTCCGCCATATTGTCATGTATACGCCTCCCGAACTCGTTTTCGAATCCCGCCTCTTGCGTGTGATTGTCGAGATCGCCCGCACCGTGGGGTCTGCTGGCATAGCTGTCGGGGTTTTGAATTAATTTTTGGGGTTTTGAATTAATTTTATGGGGTTTTAGTTTTATTATTTTTGGGGAAGATGGTGAAAAATAAAATTTTGAAAGTTTGGGGGTTAAATTAGAAATTAATTTTTTTAAGTAACGGAGACTAACGGCCAAGGGATCAAAATAAAAATGATTCTAAACGTATGTGACCACAATAATCGTTTTTGAATTTTGGTGACCAAAATAGAACACACCCTAAACGAAAGGGACCACTGGTGAAGATTACCCATAATATTTATAGTCCAATACCTATTTCAATATAATTTTTAAATAACTACTTACTCTTTAATTGCATTTAGGAAAGAAGTAAAAAAATTCCTTAAAGATAAAAAATTTCATTAAATTAATTATGAATAACGTGGTCAAACTCATCTAATAATTTTTTCTTTATAGGACGGTTCATAATTGGTATTTATATAATAATACATAATAATATTACAAATTATCTCTTTTTTCATCATATCTCTTGTTAACATTTAATACTCGAGTTATACACATTCTTCCAAACTAGTACTTATAAAATTTTTGTTTTGAAACTAATACATAATTACACGCGTTCTCACAAGTTGGTACCTAAGAATTATTACTCCCAAGTTAATACCAAAACTTATACATTTTATCATTTTTTTTCTTAATTTAAAACAATCCAATAAATTTTAACTGTATGTATTTAAAAATTCTATCAGTTTACTCTTTGTTATTCACCTAAATTATGTGTTCCTCTCTTATAAATATTATATTAGTTTCTTGTGTTGAGTTGATCGAACACTTGCAAATGGCCAAGAGGGGGTGAATTGGCAATTAAATTTTTGGTGAAGAGAAAGATTGAAAATAAAAATGACACAAGAGGTTATAGTGGTTCAAGTTCTCCAAATGAACTATACATCCACTACCTTAGTTCCCACTAAGGATTTTCAAACAATTCACTACTTGAATTCGTCCCCTTTTCTTGGATGAGGAGGAAACCTTACAATTTCGATTAAGCTTTCTACACAAAGCTTAATCCACTCAAATACAAAGAAAGATTGTGGTAAACTCAAATGTTTCCTCTCAAAGGATAATTGTCTACCCAATTACAATTTCAACAACCCCAAACTCACAATACAAATTGACAATTTGAAACACACTAGAGTTGGGTACAAAGATTTGACTTTGAATAGCTTAAGGGTTTGGATTTTTGCTTTGATGATGCTTGAATGTTGAATAGTTGTTGCTGACCTTCAAAGAGCTTCATTTTATACCTCCTCTATTAATTCTAGCCGTTTGAGTGGTTGGGAACATAAATGGAGCCGTTGAAACCCTCTCTTACCACCATAAATGCACTTCTGCAGCTATCCGTATCGGTACACAGGGAGCCGTATCGATACGTGTCTCAGAAAAGAAAGAGTCGTTGTGTGCAATAAATAAGGGGTATCGATACGCACGTAAGCGTATCAGTACGGGGTATCGAAACGGGGGTTTGCCGTATCGATACCTTTTTCTCAACTTAGCTCACTGTCGATTTCTGTATCGGTACGAGGTTTTGGCGTATCGATACGGGTCAACGACCAATTTAAAATTTGGTTACCAACCAACTGACACCAACGGTCAAAATATTTAAACCGACTTGAATTTAAAAATTCATTAAGGTCGTATCGATACGAGGGTTTAACGTATTGGTACGCCATTCAAACTCTTTAGACTTTTACAAAGGGGCATATCGATACAGGTGAAGAGCGTATCGATACGTGTTCCTCCAATAGCCAACTTTGGTAAAAAGGTATCGATACGCTTGGAAGTGTATCGATACACCTGGACGTTTTTCAATAGTTTGGCTTTGGAACACTTAGAAAATATTTTGAGTTTGAGTTTTTCAAATCAGTTTTAAAGAGTTGGTGATTTAAAACTTATTAAGGGACTTATAAAACAATTTTAAGTTTTTCAATTTAATCCTTAAAGATTTAATTATATCAAAATCAAACATAGGTTTTACAATCTCCCCCTTTTTGATATAACAAAACTAAAACTTAAAATTTTTGACACTTTGAAAAATTTTACAAAGTTAACTCCCCCTTAATATAAGCTTGGTAACTTTTGAGTTAAAATCAAAATTTTTGAAGTGTTGTGAGCTAGTTTCTCTCTCCTTTTTGTTAGATCAAAAATATTGAGACAATAGATAAGTGCATAAACATAGGCAAAGGTATAAATAAGCAACATTAATATTATTAATCATAGCATCAAACTTCAAAATCCAAACAAAAACAGAAAATCAAAGCATAGGTTTAAACATAAAACAAACTTAGTCCTAAGAACATAAATCAAAGATGCATAAAATAGAAAATCCTAAATGATATGCATGAGATGCAAGAAGAAACGTCTAGGCATCATCTTCATTGTCTTCATCATCTTCATCATCAACTCCCATTGGATCATTGTCCCTCATGCTATTTCGCCACTCATCATGGAAAGCGGAGATGGAAATATTCAAAGAATTATGACCGCTTTCAAGGGATGTGAGGCGATTCTCCATGCTCGTCATCCTTGTATCAAAGGTAGTTTCAAGGGCTGTAAGACGATTGCCCATGTCCGTGCGCAACCCGGTAAATTGCTCATTGAGGTATGTCATGAGAGCATCCATGGAGGGTTGTGGAGCTTGAGGAGCTTGATCTCCTTGAGGTTCTTCAAATACGGCCGCGGCCTCGGGTGGTAGCTCGGCAAGACGAACCCAATTACCATTAATGTAATGGAACTTTCCCCGTGCAAGAGATCGCTCATCAATGGGATTGGTAAGGGGAGTTGGGAAGTCAAAAGAGCAATCAATATCCTTTTTCATAAAGAAATAACTTAAGGTCGTACCATATGTAAAGGAGGTGACGAGAGAGGTTTGACGATGTTGCACAAGATAGACGATTTCCCCGAACATGATTCGAGCAAGATTTGTGCGCTTTCGCTCACGGAAGCAACGGATCCAAAAGTCATCCACTTGACGGATGGTAGAATATTTTCCTCCGGAGGGACGAAACCACCAAGACACCATCAAATGGAGGATCCGATCTTGAGCATTTAGGGCGGTCACGGAGCCACTAAGAACATGCCCCAAAGCATCCTCAATGCCTTCATCCTCTAATTTAAAAACTTCACAAATAGATTTGACATCAAGGATGAATTTCTTTCCCATGAGATAAGAGCTAATGGCGACAACTTCCCCATTGCGAGTAATACATTTGGCATTAGTGTAGAAAATCAAAACCAAAAGACGATAATAAAAACCAGGAATAGATAGGAAATCCATGAAATTCCAACGTCGAAGCAAAGGAAGATATTCAAATTGAAAACGCTCCGGGTTGAGAAAGGGAATTGATATTACCCTTTCCGTACGAATCTTGTAATTCTCGAATTGTCGAAAATATGCTAGACCCGTGGGACCTTCAAAGGATTGTTCATAGATGGAAGTGTAGTTCGGACGTGCAATCACTCCAAGAGTGGATGATTCACCGGTTTGAGAAACCCTTGTTCGCTTCCTCGATTCCTTTGGTGCCATGATCTAAAAGAGAAATCATGCATAAAGATTTCTTCAATTTTGGGTAAGAACCAAGGTAAAAAAATTTGAAGAAATTTTTTTTTGAAAGAACAAAGGTTTTGTTAAGAAAAATATGAATCATAAAAACAAAAACAAAATAAAAAAATTGAAAAAGAAAAAGAAAGAAAATTTTACCTTGATGGAAACTTGAGAGATTGAAGAAAATTCTAGCACAATTGTGATGAGAATGAGCTTAAAGCTTTGCTTGATTGAGAAACTCTTTTAGATTTTGCGTTGTGGTGTGAAAATATGAGGGAGGAAGAGCCCTTTTATAGGCAAAAACGGCTAGGGTTTTTAGGGTTTGAAGAATTTTAGTTTTGGTAAAAGTTGAACACTTTAAATGCCTTATTAAAAGCTGTCTGCGCAATCGAGTATCGATACGCCTGAGGGTGTATCGATATGGGGGTAGAAACGTCATTTCCTTAAAAATGCCCGTTGGAGAATCGTATCGAAACGGATGAGGTCCGTATCGAAACGATTTGAAGCTCGTATCGATACGTGTTTAATCGTATCGATACCCGTTTAAGCAAAATGAATTCTGGGAATCTGAATGAAGAACATGTATCGATACGCGTAGATCCGTATCGATACTCTATGCCCAGAAATGCATCTTTAGTCCTAAAGAACAACCATAGGCTCGATTTTAGCATCTTCTAAAGGTATGGAAATGATGAATGAACAGTTCTAAGCATATTTTAATAGAAGCATACTCCCCCTAACTATAGGCATGGATATTTTCAAGAGTTACAACACATAAACATGCAATTTCACAAAATCAAGCATTTTTAAGCACAAAGATGTCCTAAAAGGTCAAGATAGGCTAGCTAGACCTAACTCTCTCCTAAGGGACCAAAAACGCTCTTTATCTAAAGGTTTTGTAAATATATCCGCTAATTGGTTGAAGGTATCAACATATTCAATAACAACATCATTTTTCAAAACATGATCTCTAATAAAATGATGTCGAATTTCTATGTGTTTAGTTCTAGAGTGTTGGATGGGATTCTTAGTAAGACAAATGGCACTAGTGTTGTCACACTTAATGGGTATGGTTTCTACTTCAACACCATAATCTAAGAGTTGTTGCTTCATCCAAAGGACTTGAGCACAACAACTCCCTAAGGATATGTACTCCGCTTCGGTGGTAGATAAGGCTACACTATTTTATTTCTTAGAGAACCAAGATACGAGCATACTACCTAAGAATTGACATGTCCCGGAAGTACTTTTCTATCTATCTTACATCCCCCATAATCCGCATCCGAATAAGCATGAAGGCTAAAGGAAGAATCTTTAGGATACCAAAGGCCTAAAGTAGGTGTGTCTCTAAGGTATCTAAAAATTCTCTTAATGGCAACTAAGTGTGATTCTCTAGGACTAGCTTGAAACCTAGCACACAAGCAAACACTAAACATGATATCCGGTCTACTTGCGATAAGGTAAAGCAAAGAACCTATCATGGATCTATAAAGCTTAGAATCAACACACTTACCTCCTTCATCTTTGTGAAGCTTTATGGAAGAACTCATAGGAGTGGCTTGAGGCTTTGCATTCTCCAAGCCAAACTTTTTGAGCATATCATTCACGTACTTAGCTTGATTTATGCAGGTGCTATCCTTCCTTTGATTGATTTGGAGTCTAAAAAAGAATGAGAGCTCCCCCATCATGCTCATCTCGAACTCACCTTGGATTAGCTTAGAAAATTCTTTACAATAACACTCATTAGTAGAACCAAAAATGATACCATCAACATAAATTTGAACTACTAAGATGTCATTGTTATATCTTTTTATGAAGAGTGTTGTATCCACCTTTTCTTTTTTAAAACCCTTTTCAATCAAGAAATTTGAAAGTCTCTCATACCAAGCTCTAGGAGCTTGTTTTAAACCATAGAGAGCTTTTGTTAGTTTAAACACATGGTTTGGAAATTTTGAATCCTCAAAACCCGGTGGTTGTTCAACATACACCTCTTCATTTATAAAACCATTTAAAAAGGCACTTTTCACATCCATTTGAAAAACCTTGAAATTATGGTAACATGCAAATGCAAGCAACATCCTAATAGCTTCCATTCTAGCTACGGGTGCATAAGTCTCATCAAAATCAATTCCCTCTTCTTGTGTATAGCCTTGAGCAACAAGCCTAGCCTTGTTTCTCACTATATTACCACTTTCATCTAATTTATTCCTAAAAACCCATTTTGTTCCTATAGTAGATTGATCATTAGGCCTTTCAACTAATGTCCACACTTTACTCCTCTCAAATTGATTTAATTCCTCTTGCATGGCCAAGATCCAAAAGTCATCTTTTAAAGCTTCTTTAATATTTTTAGGCTCAATGCATGAAAGAAATGCAACATGATTCATTAATTTGAGAGAGGATCTAGTAGTTACCCCCTTGGATGGATCACCCAAGATTTCACCACCTTTGACATAGTTTAACTCCCTTGGGTAAGACACCTCCCTTTCCTCAAGAGCCAAGTCCTTCAAGGCTTCAAGAGGTGGATCTTGTGAATCCTCATCTTTGGTTGGAATCTCATCCACCTTTCACGTTTGTCCTCCATCAATGGCATCAATGATTCCTACATCATCATCACTTGCAACCAAAAGGGTGAAAATAGCTAATATTAGGCTTCTTAGATTTTAAAATCTCATAAGGTGTTTTCTTCAAAATTGGCCTGATCATTACTCGATTAATAATATAGCAAGCGGTGTTTGTAGCTTCCGCCCAAAAATATTTAGGTAAATTATTTTCGCAAAGCATGGTTCTAGCCATTTCTTCTAAAGTTCGATTTTTCCTCTCAACTACCCCATTTTGTTGAGGAGTGTGAGGTGCGGAAAATTGTAGCTAATCCCATTTTCATTTAAAAACTCATCGAAACCTAGATTTTGAAATTCGGTTCCATGATTACTTCTAATGTGAGAAATCTTAAGTTCAAGATCATTTTGAGTTATTTTCGAAAATGTGATGAATTTTTCTAAAGCCTCATCCTTTGTACTTAAGAATAGAACCCTAGTATACCTAGAGTAGTCATCTACAAGCACAAAAGAATATGATTTTCCACTCAAGCTCATTGTTCTAATAGGCCCAAAAAGATCCATATGAATCAATTGTAAACATCTACTAGTAGAGACATCATTTATGGATTTAAAAGAACTTCTATGTTGTTTACCCTTTGAACATGCATCACAAATTTTATCATTTGAAAATTTAAGTTTGGTAAACCTCTAACTAGATTAAGGGAAATTAATTTTTCTAAGACACTCATGCTAGCATGTCCTAATTTTCTATGCCAAAGCCATGAGTCATGTTCATCATGTGCAACTAAGCATGTATGTGATGAATGAATGTCTTCTAGATGCACCATGTAAATGTTCCCTATGCGATGACCAATGAGTATTAGTTGATTTGTTTTAATGTTTACAATTTTGCAACCACTTTTATCAAATATAATATTAAAACCCTTGTCACACAATTGACTAATACTCAACAAATTATGCTTAAGACCGTTGACATACAAAACATTTTCAATGAAAATAGAAGAGTGATTACCAATGGAGCCTATTCCTTCAATGTGGCCTTTGGAGTTGTCACCGAAAGTTACCACTCCACCACCTTTAGGCTTTAGTTCCACAAATCGACTCTTGTCACCGATCATGTGTCTTGAGCATCCACTATCAAGGTACTAAGAATTTTTGCTTGAAGCTTTAGCCTTGTAGCAATGCTCCCCCTACAAACAAAAAAATTAAGCCTTGGTTTTTGGTACCCAAATCATTTTGGGTCCATGAGTGTTAGCCTTCAACATTTTGGTTCCCTTAGGAATTCAAGAAGCAATAGCATTCATATCATTAGAAATAATGAGTTCTTTAGGAACCCAAACACTCCTAACTCTTTGACCTCTAGATTGCTTATTAAAATTTCTTTGTTTAGGTACAAAAGGTTTTTTTTTTACATATTGAGATTTAGAATGATTTCCTTTTTCAAAATTATTTTTCCCAATAGCAATAGATGTTTTAAGATTATCCACTTTCTTTGTGTGATAATCTTGAAAATCAGAAAGAAGTTTTTCAAGTTCAAAATTTTTTGTTTTAAGATCATTTGAAAGATTTACTAAAAACAAAACCTTCTTTTCCAATTCGGAGTTAGCTTTAGAAAATGTCTCATTTTGATTTTTCAAATCGGAAATGATTTTCTTGTTTTTCAAAATGGATTCTTTGTATTTTCCTACTAACTCATCATACACTTCTTGCAATTCATCATAAGCTTCTTGAAGTTCATCAATAGTAAAATCGAAATTGGATAAGTGAGAGTTTACCTTAGGTTCATCATCAATGGCCATGAGACATAGATTGGTCACTTCCTCCTCTTCCTCGGATGACTCATCGTCACTCCAAGTAGCTATTTGTGCTTTGAGCTTGTTCTTCTTCCCAAAGCTTTTCTTTTTCAATTGAGGACACTTGAAACGGATGTGACCCGGTTTCTTGCATTCATAACAAGTAATTTGGTCCTTCTCCTCTTCCTTGCTTTTACTCTTGAAGTCTCACTTTCTAATGAATTTTCTTCCACGATTTGACTTCATGAACCGAGTAAAACGTTTGGCCAACATAGCCATCACTTCATCTCCATCCTCACTAGAATCGCTTTCTTGATGTGAAGCTTTTAGTGCGATTCCCACTTTCTTCTTCTCAACTTCCTTCTTCTCCACTATCTTCTTCTCTTGTTCTCTTCCCTTCCTCATAATCTCATGTGTGAGTAGAGATCCAACAAGATCATCATGTTTGAGAGTCTTCAAATCTCTAGCTTCAATAATGGTCGTTCTCTTGCCATCCCATGACTCCGGAAGAGAGTACAACAACTTTCTCACTAGCTTGTCTTCGGGAATGATTTCGCCGAAACCCTTCAAACCGTTGACAATGACCGAGAACCGATCAAACATCTTGGAGACACTTTCTTCGGGATCCATCTTGAAGTTCTCATAGCTTAGATTGAGTAGCCCAATCTTTGTCTCCTTGACATCACTAGTTCCCTCATATGTTGTCTCGAGGGTGTCCCAAACTTCCTTGGCATTTTCGATTGAAGACACCTTGGAGTAGATATCCGGACCAAGTGCACAAAATATTACATGAAGAGCTTTGTCATTCACTTGCATCCTTCTTCTTTCATCATCCGTCATTTCGGCTTTGACTTTTGGGACAAGTCTTTCTCCATCTCTCTTCATGGGAATGTATGGACCTTCTCCAACTACATCCCACACCATATAGTCGGTAGACTTGATGAAAAGCCTCATCCTATTCTTCCAATAAGGATAGTTATCCCCATTGAAGAATGGTGGCTTGGTGGTGGATTGGGACTTATAGTTGGATGTGGATGCCATTGCTTGACTTGTTGTTGATCAAACTCTCCTAGAATCGACTCAAGAGGGTTGTAATCCTTCCAATGAGTGTAGCTCTGATACTAATTGTTGAGTTGATCGAACACTTGCAAATGGCCAAGAGGGGGTGAATTGGCAATTAAAATTTTGGTGAAGAGAAATATTGAAAATAAAAATGACATAAGGGGTTATAGTGGTTCAAGTTCTTCAAAAGAACTCTACATCCACTACCTTAGTTCCCACTAAGGATTTTCAAACAATTCACTACTTGAATTCGTCCCCTTTTCTTGGATGATGAGGAAACCTTACAATTTCGATTAAGCTTTCTACCCAAAGCTTAATCCACTCAAATACAAAGAAAGATTGTGATAAACTCAAATGTTTCCTCTCAAAGGATAATTATCTACCCAATTACAATCTCAACAACCCCAAACTCACAATACAAATTGACAATTTGAAACACACTAGAGTTGGGTACAAAGATTTGACTTTGAATAGCTCAAGGGTTTGGATTTTTGCTTTGATGATGCTTGAATGTTGAATAGTTGTTGCTGACCTTCAGCTTCATTTTATACCTCCTCTATTAATTCTAGTCGTTTGGGTTGTTGGGAACATAAATGGAGCCGTTGGAACCCTCTCTTACCACCATAAATGCACTTCTGCAGCTATCTGTATCGGTACACGGGGAGCCGTATCGATACATGTCTCAGAAAAGAAAGAGTCGTTGTGTGCAATAAATAAGGGGTATCGATACGCACGTAAGCGTATCGGTACGGCGTATCGAAACGGGGGTTTGTCGTATCGATACCTTTTTCTCAACTTAGCTCACTGTCGATTTCCGTATCGGTACGAGGGTTTGGCGTATCGATACGGGTCAACGACCAATTTAAAATTTGGTTACCAACCAACTGACACCAACGGTCAAAATATTTAAACCGACTTGAATTTAAAAATTCATTAAGGCCGTATCGATACGAGGGTTTAACGTATCGGTACGCCATTCAAACTCTTTAGACTTTTACAAAGGGGCGTATCGATACAGGTGAAGAGCGTATCGATACGTGTTCCTCCAGTAGCCAACTTTGGTAAAAAGGTATCGATGCGCTTGGAAGTGTATCGATACACCTGGACGTTTTTCAATAGTTTGGCTTTGGAACACTTAGAAAATATTTTGAGTTTGAGTTTTTCAAATCTGTTTTAAGGAGTTGGTGATTTAAAACTTATTAAGGGACTTATAAAACAATTTTAAGTTTTTCAATTTAATCCTTAAAGATTTAATTATATCAAAATCAAACATAGATTTTACATCTTGGCATAATAAAAGTTTAGAAGTAACATGTTGATTTATGATATAATTCAATTATTCAATTGTTGTTTTGATTCGATTGACTCGTTTGATTTTACAATATCACATAAATAATTAAATTGATGGAATTTTATAGTGGCGGACGCTTGTAGGGACATAGGGGGACCATGTCCCCAATTTTTTTTTAAATATTTTAATTTGTCCCCTCAAAATTTTTAAAAATTCAAATTAAACTTTAAAATTTTAAATATTTTAAATTAAATTCTCTCGTATAATTTTTAAAAGTTGTCATTAAATCTCTCGGAATTTTTAAAAAATTTAGTTAGACCCTCAATTTTTTTTTTTTGAAAATTTTAATTTAAGCCTCTAATTTTTTAAAATTTTAAGTTGCACTCAAACTTTTTCATCAAGTTCGGCCACTGAATTTTTAAATATAAACTATTTTAAATTAGGATCAAATATAAATTTTGAGGACTGAAATTATCATTAAAAGTACCAATAGTGAATAGAATTAAAGTTTAAGCACCAACTTGGGAGGAAAATTCTTTAAGTACCAAGTTAGGAGAAAGTAAGTATCAATTTGAGAGAAAAACAATTCTTTAAATACCAACTTAATAGAATGTATCTAACTCAAATACGAAATGTGTATTAAATCTAACACTTTCTTCTAAATTCGAGAAACATAAAACTATTATGCAAAGACGGAGTAATGTATTAGATGGTTATTATGATATAACATCATTTTAAGAATTTTTTTATTTAAATATTAGTTAAATAAGAGGTTAAAAAATACATGATACACAACAGGCTGAACTCGTAACTTTGGCAACATATAAGAGGAATACGTTTGAGCAATGGACCTTTTCTGTATTTCACATTACGACCTCATTCGTACCCTAAGCTAAGCTTCTAGAGCGTTAAACATGTGATACATATTTGACTGTGTGCTTAGTTTTAAGTACATCTTACCTTTCCCTCTAAAATTAGACATGTATTTGATTTTGAATACAGATATAGAAAAACGTACTTGGAAACAATATGAACCTCCATATTCGACACTTACCATCAAATCCGGTAACTTATGTATCTCTATACCCCGATTTACGTTTAAAAGGAACAAGAACCAACATATAAGGTGCAGAGTTTAAGCTGTTCAATTTCTGTTGTTTCATCATCGGTGCTAGTCTAAACAAGATACAGCCGATCTGTAAGGAAAACTAAAATGCTACAAGAGCTTGATCCGGCAATTACGACAACCGGGCTTTTCTTGATGTGAAACGTTGCTGTTTTGAATAAATGCTGTGATGGAATCCGGCAGGGCCCGCATTATCAATCCTTTTGATTCCATGATACAAAACACCAGAAACGCACCTAAACCTTCGATCACCGATTCATATTGTTCATAAACAAAGAATGCGGTGAAGGCAAAAACCAGAACTGCATTGCAGATTATATCTGAAGTCAATACCGCCTGATACATCAAAATAATTACTCGTTTATAGTAAAAGAAAATTCATTACTTACCAAAGCCAACGAGCACAGCCAAGGAATAAGATACAATCCACTTGAAGAAATACAGAAAAACCACAACCTGGATAAACTACATGCAGGTCAGAAGTTTAAAGAACAAGAAAAGCTTGCATATAGAACTTACGGTTAGAACGAATCAAGAAAATTACGGTTAGATCAACACTGAGCTGTCGGTAGAGTTCATGCATGTAAGGCTATAAAAGAATCTAACCAATCTACCCCCTCGGTTAAACTCAAAAGTTTTTGACAGGGAAACCAATCTTAGTTGATGAGCGGCTATAACGAGGAAATAGACAATCATAACCCCATAACTTTATTACATTTATTTAAAACCTAAGATTCAATGGAGTATAATGGCATGTTTTGTAAAACAGTGAAGTACAAGAATGGACCGACCTGGATACAAATCTTAAACTGCCAAAAAAATGAGGGTTTCAGCCTTTCAGGGGGACTTGTATATGATGTGAAGTTCTAGGTTGGTTACATGTTAAGACAGTAACTATAAAAATGCATGAAATCATAAACACAATATTGCCATCGAAATACAAACCTGGAAAAACCTGCTCCAATCATCTCCTTTGGCCAACAATTTGATGGTATGAACTACTCTATTCCACATATCAGATACGTATCTGACTGAATTTTTCACATCTGAATCTTGTATTTCAAACCAAGATGAAGGAATCTTTTGAACAGCAAAACCACATCTGTCGCAAAGGCAACCATAAGTAAGACAAAGATATGATATTTGTAATGTGTGTGTATGCATTATTATTGAAAAATATATGTCAATAATACAGAATTCAAGGGGATACTGAATGAAAAATAAAACTGGAGTTTATAAGTTAATAATCAGAATATACTTAAATACTTTGGAGAGGAAAAAATCCAAAGGAAAAACAGTGATCAAACCACATCTCCCTATGTCTAATGACATTTCCGAAGCTGGGGTATATGCAAAAACAAGGGAATGAAAAGAGATGTAATGGAAAGAGGATCTCAATCGGAAGAGTTTGGCATTGAGCATGGACAATGGAAATCAAAAACAAAAAGAGGGGTGTAATGAGGACCAAAGAACTGGTTCATGTTCCAGCTAGAATCGATCAATGCGTAAAACAGGGAACTCCATCAAAGCGGCCCAATGAAATGCCATGAATCAACCAAGGGATATAATTATAAATACTCACGTCTCTGATGCTAAAATTCCATGTCCATAAAGCATGGCTGTAACTACCAGCAGAAGCTGGGCTGCAGATGAGGTAAAAGTTCTTCCACAGAAAAAGAACCAATAAAATACCATAGCCAGAGTAAGGAAGCAGGAAAATGTTTTCCTTTCATCTCTCCACAGCAAGATATCTGAAACTGAATTAAAGTAATTCAAGGTCACTATATGGAGAAAATTGCATTATCAAGCCTCAGCTATTTACCGGAGCCTAGATACATCTATCTGTACTGTAATAAAGTGTTTTCCATGTGTGCTTAGCTTAGGCTTAAAGATGATGGACCATATAGCATGTTGGCTACGATTACAAACCTAAAAAACCTTCAAATATTTGAAAAAATAAAGAATCAAATTTTAACTATTCTTCCCATGGTACAATCTCATGACATAGCATGAGATGGTCAAAACAGTAAGCAAAAAGAAACCAACAATTTCAAGATTAAATCTACAAACAAGTTGATCATGAGCTTAATCATTGAAAAGACATTACTTCAAATTCTTTGGCTAAGCATAAGCTTCAGAAAAATACTCGTGCCATGCCATTATGGAAGTCTGCATAAAAAAATTGTATAATGGAATACCTGTCCCACTGCCTAGCAACTTCTCTGCTTTGGATTGTTCATCAAAATTGCTGAATCTCATAAAATACGAGTCTTTGGCTAGATGAGAGAATGATTCAACGGTTGACTTGATACCATCCTATATTATCAGCACGAAAGAACAAAAATCACATCAAACTTTCAGATAAAAACTTGCAATCTCCCCAGTGGATCTTGAAAAACTACTTTTACATGAATCGTGATTGATGTAATCGAGAAATGAGAAAAGCAGTCTTAAGATCAAAGTACTTGAATCTCTCTTTTCTTTTGCCAAAAATTATTAAATCTAATGTTAATAATTTCTTAAGCTAGAACAAAATGTAACATGAATGGCAAACAGCATAATAGAGAATGAAAATTGTCTTTATGCTAATTAATTCAGGGTGGAAAACTGGAAAAAGGATCAAGGCATAAAAAAGAAGTCATTAGTTTCCACAAGAAAATCCTACCCAACGGCTATTTTTTTGCTTCAATTCCACAAGGATACCCAATTCTACCAAATTCCATTCATCCTAGTCTTTCAGTTCAAGGAAATAAACTGAATGAACCTCCTTTTAGTTAAGTTCCAACTTCCAACCAAAAGTTTGTTCATTTGTCCCTCACAAATCACATTATATATACTTGAGAGGTTGCATATTAATGTTAATGCTTGTCAGAAAAATAAATTGAAATCAAGATTGTTTAGTTGACTGTAAAATCAATTTATGAGTTATAATCCACTCCATGCCTCAGAAGTGGAGACAATGATTAGTTCTACTCTAATAAAGATGAATATTATTCTGGAATACCAAGGGGTGAAAAAGTATATATTCCAAAACTGAAAAAATAGAAATACGAGGCGCTGGATATTCCAGTTTCTAACAATCCTAAAAAAATCATGAAAAACTAACAGCTAACAGAAGCTCCGGAAAATATCCCATATATTTTAGGAGTGCCAGAAGAAAGGACAGATGATGAGAATATTGTATGTTAGAAAAGAATGGACTTCATAAAAGGAAAGACAACAAAAACTTACTTTGAGGGAGACAACAGGGGCATATCCAAGATGCTTTTGAGCTGCAGAGCAGTCAAAAGTTCTGTCACGTGAAGCTAACAGAACCAGGTAATGAGGTGACACAGAATATTTATAAATTCTGTAGGGCAATTTGTCATGTATGTATTGACGAAGTAAGACTATATAGGAAACCATCCAAGTAGGAACTTTTATGAATGGTCTGCAATGCAATTGACAACTCCAGTTAGGAGAATATTGGTGGCAAATATAAACAAAAGAAAAGAAAAAAGAAATTTATGTAATTGCTTCGGCTACCAATTTAGAAGACAGACAAAATTACTAAATTGTAACTAAAAGAGAATGAGAATTCAGAGAAAGATATCAAACAGGATGCTAAAACATATAACAGAGTTTGTGTATAATAATAGTAGGATTCCTACGCTAAAATTCTTGTGTCTAATGGTATGGCAAAAACGAACAGTATTTGTGCTGATGAATAGGCAATAAGCAGCTAGTTTCAAACACCAAAGGAAACAATCCAAATAACAAATAAGGCTTCATAACATAATCAAAGTTTGTTTGTTCCCTTCTCTGGTCCATGATAACAGTCTTAGTAACACAAGTAAATTATGAACAAAAATAGTTAAGAAAATCTATTAAATATCACAATCATGCTAGTTTACTGAATCTACAGCATAGTAACCTACAACGAATCAGTATGATATGACAGACTTTCACATATTGGTAAACCAGCATGCTTTACCTTTGATACCCTAAGCCTTCAAGTATGAGAGACACAAATTCCCAGAACATTACAGGCTCAAGATTTGTGATGAAAAAAGCCTGCATATTGAAAACAACTCCCTTACACATAGTTTCAATATAAATTAAATAAGACATAAGTGCACTTAACTTTTAACACTCTTTAGGAGTACCTTTCCGGCCACAGACACTGCTCGAGAATCTATAGTTTCTGCAGCACAGATATGAGCATGCGCAACATTCTCGACATAGGTAAAATCAGACATATTTTCACCGCTTCCTGTAATGAACTGAAATGAGAACTGTCACTATAAAAGGATTAATAGAAATATTCCATATTCCATCATAAGTTCATAACATAAAATACACACTTATTTTCAGGGAAAAAGAAGCAAGACATATAAAATAATTTCAGAAACATACAAGCAGCGGCACATTCCCTAAAAGCATGAATAATCTGGGATGCAAAACAGCTAAGGATCTTTCTTGAGAAAAATTCAAACATGGGAAATTAGGCATAAAAGTGAAGAGGTTCCTAAAGGCACATTGCCATATTTTACTTTCAGCCTGTATCCGGATTGTCAATGTAGAAATATGCATTATTATATGGCTGTAACAGTAAGAATTTTAACATAATCAAGATACTAGTAAAACTACAGCTGTACAAAAATAAAGTGAGGTTAAGACAGTTCACAAACCTTTTCCAAACCAAACTTGGCTAGATTCGCTAGCAAAGGCACAAATTGTGGTTCACCGGGTCCAAAGACATTGCTAGGGCGAAGTACACATGTTAGAAGACCATCAATATTGTTAGCTAATCTGATTAGTCCTTCCGCTTGAAACTTAAGGTCAATCATCATATCGTTAAACTGTAGCAGTACATCAATAAACAAAAGGACAATTAGCAAACAAAAGGAAACACAAAACCTAAAATTGTTTTATCACAGTGCAGCAATAGGAAACGTACTTTCCCTGGGCAGGTAAAGGACTCAACACCATTAAGTATATCCCGTGAACCATCAAAAACAACATCTGCAGAACTGTTGTATACAAGTCGCCTAACTTTACTTTCTCGGCATGCATTGATGACATTTTTTGCACCTGAAAATGTTGCCAAAATAATTCCATGGTTTTAAAAATATAGTGGATAGTTATAAATCTCATCAAACGAGGGAAAGAAATAAGATCCATTACCTTGAACTATGATCATGTAGCAATTACAGAAATCATGTGTGTCTAAATCAGTTGGTTCCATGTAAAATATAACATCTGCACCTTTAGTTACTGCAAAGGTGTATTGTCAATAGAGTTAGTTTCTCAAACATCTTCAATGTTGCCAGGAAATTTTAGAACTGAAAATTAGACGAAATATAAAATATAAGACTGATGAAACTAACATTTTCAATTCTCAAATTTTGTCATGGTTTCTCGGGGACTAAATATAGAGTGGCCCTAATTTTCCAATCTTTCAAGGCAGCTAAAAACTAAAGCCATTCAGAAATATTAATTTATGAGAAAAGAAAAGGTCATTTCTCAGATTCTCTAGTTTATTTTTATTGTAAAACTATTTTAGTTGCTGCTTTTTCAGCTCGCTTTTCGTTTCCAGAGACAAAACCAAGATTTTAGATCAAAAGCAAACAACATTTTTCAAAATAAGAAAATGATTTCTAAATAACAAAATAAGTTATTTTATATAGACTAATTATGTTATAATCGATATTAGATTTCATTTCTAAACAACTTTGAGTTTTGTTTTACTTTATTGCAACTTCAAGTAAATTCGAACAAAAATACTCGGCGCAAACTCCATTCTCACTAAACAAACTCAAAATCGCCTTAAACTTAAATGGATAATTATTAATTGATCAAGCTTATATTGATCGTATATTAACGTTTGTATTTCCTTTTACCTTCGATGATTTGAGACGTATCGAGAACATCGACGTGGCAAAAGGAGGCTTGACCGGAACTGATAGCATCGGCGAGGAGAGAGTCAGAAGCGGAGGGAGTATCGAGCAGCAGCGAGTGAGAAGATGAGTCAGCGACTCGGACGATCCAGCCTCCGAGTCGAAGCAACCTGTTGACTAGCGCTCTTCCTGAGAATCCTCGGCCTCCGAGAACTACGCACCTCCGAATTTCGCTCCAATTTCCGCGCGACACGTCATTCGCCGCCGCCGTCACGTCCATTTTCTCTCCGTTTTTTCCTTACTATTTTCCCTTTTTTATCTGCAAAAAATGGGGATCGCCAATGTTTTCGATTAGCGTGCGGAGGATTGATAATATTACGGCCTTTGTGAAATAAAAAGCTGTTTGGCGGGGGCGAAAACGTTGAATTGTTTCTTTGCCTTTTCAGTTTTAAGGAAAAATAATAGGTCTAATTCTGATTCTAGTCCTTCTGCTATACATATATTTAAGATTTCATCTTTATACTTTATATTCGCAATATATTTAATACGGATGTAGATTTTAACTCTTAGATATTCATTATTGAATTTACTCTACTTTTTTCGGATATTAAATTACGATATTTTTTATCTAAATTCTTTTTTGTTGATAATCGATTGCATATCTGTATCTTTTTATCTTCTTGAAAAAATTTATTTTATTCTTCAGACTTGTTAAATTTGAATTTTTAGCATATTTTGATACAAAACAGATAATTTAAGTGTAAGGTAAACTAATACTATTTAAATTATAATTTTTCTTATCATTTTGGTTTTGAATGTGAGGAATTCGAGTCCTTTTGCAACGGCCTTTAAATGATGACAATTCAGGTGTTGAGTTAATGAAAGATTGTTTTCAGGGGGGAAAGACAAACGAAAAGCAGGAAAAAACGTTTTTTTTAAGTTAAATGTAAAAATGGCACGTAGTAAATAGTAATATCGTTGGCGGCTTAATACAAAATGATCAATGATGAAACTGGAAATTTTCAAAGTTGAGTAGCCAAAACAGAAGCAGGATCAAAGTTAGTGAGCAAAAAAGTAGTTTAGCCCTAAATTTTCAGTTGAAAGAAAAAGGATGGATGGTGAGTGGTGGGTGGGGTCGGGTGAGATGCGTCAGATACACGGGCGCTTTCAGCTTCAGGTGAAAATTACAGCTCCCTCTAATCTAAACCTTTTCTTTTTGGGGGATGTTGTATTGCAGAGCTCCCTCTAAACCTTCTTTGTTACCTAATACTTGTCTTCATAAGTTATATCGAAAAAATTTGGACAAAAATTAAAATAAATTCTAATCACTTTTATAAGTATCTTATTATATTAAAACACGTATATACATAGTTTATTATTATTATTATTATTATTATTATTATTATTATTATTATTAAATCTCAATTCGATTATTCTGGATCCAAATCCAATCATTTTGATTTCACAATAAAAAGTGACGTGAACTAGATCAATCCAACTATAAATTGATTAAGATTCAAAATTATTGAAACCAACGGTTTTAATGAAAAAATAATAATGTCTATTTTAGAAGATTTTAGTTCGAACAATTTTGATTACAAGAAATATATGTATTATCAAAAAATTAAGAAAAATACGAATATGTATAATTTAAAATTTAAAAACATCATAGTAAGAAGCTTCAACTCAAAATTATCAAAATTCAAAATAATACTAACATATAAAACTCAAGCTCAAACTATTCGTAAATTTTCAAAACTATAGATCAGATGTTCGAATCTTGACAAATACAATAAATTAAATTATGAGACTCATTCTATATGTGCAGTAATAAATTTAAATTAATCGGTCAATAAAATAGATACGGATGATTATAAGAAGAAGAAAAAGGGAGTGGGGGATCCTAAATGGTAAACGAGATGTGTGGTGTGGAAATTTGGACTTTTGACACTGATATCACGTGAAAAAACACTTATTGGGCGGAGGAAATCATGGGCCAGGCCAATTTTAAAAGCAACAGAAATGAAAAAAAAATGTTCATATGTATTATGTTCAGTTGTGCACAAGTATTGTGAATACTTTTAGAAACAAACATATTAGCTATGTTCGCCAATTAGCTGATAGCTGATAGCAGATAGCGGATTGCATTAGTTGATTTGATTAGTTGATTGTATAAAAGTGTTTGGTAAAATTAACTGATAGCTGTTAGATTATTCAAACAAACAAAATAACATATAAGGACATGATTATATTCAATACTTGTTTGAATAGTTTATTAGTTATCAATATTTTGTATCTAATCAATATTAATTAGATTTATAAAATTATTTTTAATTTAACTTTTCTAAACATATTCAAATGATTTATATATTAATTTATTATTTATATAATTATTTTAATATAATTTAATTAATTAATAATTTAAACACACATATAAATATGTGATAATAAAAAGAAAAAAAGTAAATAGGATTAGCTTATAAATAGGGTGAAAAAAATATTTAATTTAGGTTATTTTGAGATTTTTGGTAATTGGTAAGGGTAAAAGAGTTTTTACAACTCTAATATCAAACCTCTAATCTCAAAAGGCTCCTATTATGAGATTTTTCAAAATTAGCAATTTCACCCCAATCCGCTCTTTCAATCCACTATTCATCAAACAACAATATTAGCGGATTTGACTGGTCAAACCTTTGATTATGCCTCAGACCTCTAATTTTTGCACAAACCTCTCTTTACCAAACAAGGTCATTATCTATTTTGTAGGATTATTATCTCATATACAATTGGTGAATTTTTTTATTTCAAGGTTTAGAGTTTATAGGTTTTAATGTAGGAGTTTACAATTTAAGGTTTATTGTTAGAATTTAGAGTTTAGGATTACAGTTTAGGTTTTAGGACAATATGGTTAGGGATTTAGGTTTTAACCTATAAATCCTAAATTCAGAACTACTACACTTACCCCTAAATCCTACACCCTAAAACTAAAATACTTGTATAAACAAAATTTCCGCAAGCACTTGTGCACGCCCTTATTTTGTAATCCAAAAATACACCGGGTATTTGAATCTACTATATAAATCCACAGAATTAGTACATATTACAAATTCGAATAATATCGGATAATGTCTTTATGTATCCGGTTTGTTATGTACAAAATAGAAAAAATGGGTTTTAGAGAAAAATGAAGAGGAATGGAAGATTAGAATTCATAAGATTACATTGATAATAATCAGCATAAGGTTTTCAAGCTTACAACTTTCACTCTTATACTCTAGAATGAGACAAAAGATAAAAATAAATAGCTGTAAAATAATTCTCTCTCCTTGTAACAAACTAATGGTTGCCTAGATGGATTAATTCAAGCCAGAATATGTCATATGAGCTATGTGGGTTGCATTGTCTCGGGCCGCTTTCGGGTCAACACCCAAGTCCATTTCTTCATCCGGTTCAACCATGTTTTCGCGAGCCAGTCTGTTACCATCGAGAGCTGGTCCATTACCATAGTCCAAAACTCCATCGTCTTCATGTTTATTATTTTTCCCAATTTCACTAACTCTCGATTTCTTTTTCTGCCCTAATTTCTCCACCATTGGCATGACAATACCCCCGTTGCAGTTAATTCTTGTCCCCATGGATCAAAGTTAGGGAATTAGAACTTCAAAATAGAGTAATCTTCCCATGTAGCATTTTCAGCACCGAGAATCAACCACTGAATGAGGAGTTGTGTCACTGCACGATTGTGGTGTTTGACCATTCGTTTATCCAGTACAATGGCGGGATATACACGGTCTTGACCATCTGTTCCCATCTTAGGAGGGTCTCTAGAAGTGATGTTGCCTGCATTGATCTTCTTCTTCATTAAACTAACATGAAACACGGGGTGGAGTTTCGAAGAAGCGGGTAAGTCGAGTCGATAAGCAACCTTTCCAATTCTCTGTAAAATCTGATAAGGTCTATAATAACGAGCTGATAATTTTAGGTTCTTCCGCAGGGCAAGTGATGTTTGGCGGTAAGGTTAGAGCTTAAGGTAAACAAAATCACCTTCGTTAAATTCTCTATCTGTATGTTTTCTGTATGCTATCTGTTTCATTCTATTCTGAGTATGTTCGAGATTGGCTTTAAGTTCCTTGTTGAATTGATCTCTATTTTGCATTATTTCTTGAATTGTGTGGACTTGGAACTCTTCTGACCAAGTCATAAAGGGGTGGGTAGCCATACAAGGCCTGAAATGGGGTAGTGTGCAGAGTAGTGTGATATGTGGTGTTATACCACCACTCTGCCATAGGAAGCCATTTATCCCAAGTGTGGGGCTTCAAGAAACAGATGCTTCTGAGATATTGTTCCAGGCACTGGTTCAATCTTTCGGTCTGGCCATATATTTCAGGGTGATAGGATGTACTAAAAAGAGTTGTAGTGCTAAGTTGCTTCATAAGTTCCTTTCAAAAAAGACTGGTGAAGGATTTATCTCTGTAAAAAATAACAATCCTAGGATGACCATGAAGTTTGTAGACATTGTCTAGGTAAAGTCTAGCAACATCAACCACAATTTAGGGGTGAGCCAATGGGATAAAGTGTCCATACTTTGTAAATTTGTCTATCACAACAAGGATGCAATTGAATTTGTTGGAGGGGGCAAACCTTCGACAAAATCCTTTGCAATGATGTCCCAAGCCTGATGAGGAATAGGCAGTGGCTGCAGAAGTCCATGAGGGGCACATGTTCTGACTTAGTTCTCTGGCAGACATCACAGTTTTACACATAGAAATGGACCATGGTTCTTATGTCTGACCAGTAGAAATTAGAGTGGAGCCTCTGAAATATGGCTTGTATTCCATAATGACCTCCATGAAAGAATCATGTAGGGTGGTAAGCAATTGTTGTTTGAGATTTGTATGTTCTCCCACTTAAACTTTGCCTTTGTACCTTAGGATCCTTTCTGATAAGCTCAATCAGTGTCAGATGCAAAATTAATGATCACAGTAGGAAGAATTCGTTGAACCAGTGGATTATTCTCATAACTCTTTTCAATATCTTGTACCCAAGCTGGAGTAAGTAGTGTAGTACCCATAGTTGATAGCTCCCCTAACTCCAGTGCTTGTCTAGACAATGCATTAGCCACTAAATTTGTCCTCCCTTTTCTGTATAGAATCTTGTAGTCTATGCCCAGTAACTTTGTGAGACCCTTTTTTCGAATTGTAGTGGTGAGTTTTTGCTCTAGAAGATGTTTGAGAGGTTCATGGTTTGTTTTAATAACAAAGGGTTCTCCCTCTAGATAATGTCTCCATTTAAAAATGGCCAACAAAATAGCAAGGTACTCTTTCTCATAGATTGAAAGGTCACAGTGTCTAGGATCTAGAGCCTTGCTTAAGTATGCAATAAGCCTGCCATCTTATGACAAAACAACTCCAATGCCACGAGAGCTAGTATCGGTCTCCAGATAAAAAGTTTTTGTGAAATCTAGAAAGGTTAAGACTGGTGCAATATACATGGCATGTTTTAACTTGTTGAAAGTTTCTCAAGCTTCCTCGGTCTAGATAAAACCTTCCTTTTTTATCATGCTTGTGAGAGACTTGCTAATCTCCTCATAACTTCTAATGAACTTCCTATAGTACCCTGTCAGACCCAAGAATCATCTGAGAGATTTAAGGCTTCTGGGAAGTGGTCATTCAGACATAGCAACTACTTTGGTTGGGTCAGCTGCTACTTCCTTTGAAGAAATCATATAGCCTAGGTATTCCACTTGAGGTTGGCCAAAAAAACACTTGGACTGTTTGGCAAATAGTTGGTGTTTGTGTAGGACTTCAAGTACAGTTCTCAAATGACTTGCATGAGCATCTAAATGTGGACTGTAAACCAAGATGTCATCGAAAAAAATTAAAACAAATTTTCTAAAAAAAGGACCAAATAACTCATTCATTAGAGACTGAAATGTTGCAGGGGCATTGGTTAAGCCAAATGGCATTACCTTGAATTCAAAATGCCCATGATAAGTTCTGAATGCAGTCTTAGGAATGTCTTCTAGTTTCACCCTAATTTGCCAATATCCAGACCTCATGTCTATTTTAGAGAAGTAGGATGCCCCATTGAGTTCATCTAGGAGATCTTCTACCACGGGGATTGAAAATTTATTCTTCACTTTCACAGCATTCAGTTGTCTGTAATCCACACAAATTCTCCATGTATCATCCTTCTTTTTAACCAACAAGCATAAGGAAGCAAATGGACTCTTGCTAGTTTGTATAATGACATCACTTAGCATTTTTTGTATCTGTTTTTTCACTTCTGACTTCTGATTATGAGTAAACATGTATGTCCTCAAATTAACAGGTTGTGCTCCTGGTTTTAGGGTAATGGTATGATCCTGTAATCTAACTGGTGGTAGTTGGGTAGGTGCCTCAAACACATCTTTAAACTCAGACAATAGAGGCTTCAATTCTTCAAGAATGGTTTCCTCAGGAGCTTCAGCACTAAGAAGGTACACCTCTCCTATTAGTACAGGGTCCTTATCTGCTAGTTTTTGTAATTTGTTCCCAGAAATTTCTTGTATCCAAGGTTTCTTAAGCCCTCATTGAATCACCACTTGCTTACCATCTTTCTCAAAATAAAGAGTTATTTTGTTGAAGTCCATGAGGATTGGGCTAAACTTTTTCATCAAGTCTACTCCAAGAACCATATCACTTCCCCCTCATTTGCAATACTCTAAAATGATGATAAAACTGGAATCCTTGCATCTGCCACCCCAATTGATTACTCTTGGATGCACTGTAAAGCTTCTCTTCATTAGCTACTGTAATGGTTAATGGATGAGTCTGAACTACCTCAACACCTTCCTTAGCCCATTTGAAAGTAACAAAGCTATGTGTACTGCCATTGCCAATGAGATTATTCAAGGATTTTTGTTGAGTTGTGTGGGGCTCGATTCGATCAACCAATGTTGCTCACCAAGTGGTGGAGAGGTGGATTTTTGGGTGGAAGGGTTGTGGAAGCTAAAATAAAGATTGACACAATGATTTATAGTGGTTCAACCTTCTAACCAAGGTCTACATCCACTACCTTAGCTTCCCACTAAGGATTTCTCAATCAATCCACTATTGATTTGTCCCTTTTTCTAGGCTTAGGAGGAAACCCTTACAACCGATCAAGCTTTCTACCCAAAGCCTTGATCGAAACCCTCTTTACAAAGAGACACAATAAGCAAACTTAAAACCCTCTAATAGGTGTTTGTTTGCACAATTAAGCACTCACCCAAAACCTAAAACACTTGAGCAAATTTGACAATTTTGGCTCACTAGTGTTTGTCTATACAATAAATGACAATTTAAGCTCTAAGACAATTCTTGATCATTTGATGTTTAACAATATGAGCATTAGCCTTCACTTGATGCTTGGAGGTCCCTTTTATACTCCCAAATGAGTTTATAGCCGTTACTAGTCATTGGGGATGATTTTTTGGAGCCGTTGAGGACTTTATTTCCCTTCATTAATGCTGTTTTGCAGCCTTTCGCATCGATACGCTTGGACCCGTATCGGTACGGCCTTAATTAGAAACTAGCCGTTGGGCTCTTTCCAGCCTGGGCATATCGATACGTTTGAGGGCGTATCGATACGGTTTCACATTAAAATGACCGTTGGGAAAATAGCCGTTGGGGTAGTTGAAAGGGGATCGCTATGCTTACCAGGCGTATCGAAACGATCTCGATCCGTATCGAAAGGGCCAATCCTGTTTCGATACGGGTTTTGGCAGTGACCAAACTAGGGCAAAAAGGTATCGGTACGGGTACGGCCGTATCGATACGGGTAACTTAAAAAGACAAGTTTGGCTCTTTAAAATTAGTAAAAACATTGCCAAAAACCTTTTAAAATACATCAAACATAATTTCAAGTTGTTTGGACTTAAAACCAAGTTTTAAATTCTTTTCAAATTAGTCCAAAACATTTTTCAATTATTATATCAAAACATTAGTTCTACAATTTTCCTTTAATTGCCCCTTGAATTCTCAGGGTGTTGTACCATGCATTCCCTGTTAGTGGATTTATAGATATCTCTAGATTTTCTTCTGAGTGTTCATTTCCCTTTGGTTCATCTAGAATGTCTTCTTTTTGGCTTTCTTGCTGTTCATCTCCCATTTTTGGTTCTTCTTCCATTAAATTAGTTGTCTTGCTTTGCACTGATGCCCTAGACTGAATCTTTCCCCACATTTAAAGTATAAGTTGTTAGCTCGTCTGTACTTTATCACTGTTTGTTTAGTAGGGGCAGGGTTTTGGACTTGCTTAGTGGATTGTTGCAATGTTTGTAACTTTTGGTGTAATAGTCACATTTTGATAATAAGGCTCTTTCTAGAGATACTTGGTCTTCTTAGATTCCACCTCAAGTGATAATTCATGTAATTTGGCTAATCTGTAAGCATTAGCTAGAGTAGTAGGCTCATGCACTCTCACCTTGTTCTTTACTTCTTTCATGAGGCTACTCAGGAAGCTAGAGACAATGTATTCTTCCCTGAGCCATGGGTTCTGCTGAAGGATATAGGGCTGAAGTTCTTCAAACCTATGTTAATATTTATCCGCAGAAAATTTTTAAGTCAGTTTAGAAAACTCTTCCACCACATTAGTGTACCTTTTAACACAAAATCTGTGGTAAATATCAACTTTAAACTCGTGCCAAGTGACTCTATGTTTTTGTAAAACATAACTGTCAAACCAGGTTTCAGCATGTCCCATGAGATACATCGTAGCCATATCCACCTTCTGATCTTCAGGTATAGCAAATAATCCAAAATACTTATCACATTTCTTAAGCCATCCTCTAGGATTATCTTCATCAAAAGCTTGTAGCTCTATTCTGGGTTTAGGAATAAAAGTTTCTAAGCTACTAATGTGATGGGTAGTGGGTGATGAGATCTTGTCCAGTTGCTCTTCTTCCCCTAGTGTAGGGTTTTCATTAATACTCCCTAATTCTTGTTTCATTTTAGGAGTCTGTTCAGGTAAGGTGAAGGTTGGTTTCGAGGGTAAAACTCCTAGGTCATCTGGTTGATAGGAGTATCATTATTTATCTTTAATGAAAATGATTTGTATTGGTTTCTTTCTGTGCTTATCTACAAGTGTGGAGTTGGGTACCTGATTGGCAGCTCGATTTTGACTTTCGGGGCTGACAGCTTCAGTATCTGAGACGTCCTTGGTCACCACTGCAAAGATTTTGGCCATAGTATCTTGGTTTTTCACCATGTATGCCTCGAGGATGTTCAGTCTGACCCCTTGTGTCTCCCACCATTTTGGAGGTTTAGAATCGTCCTGTAGTTTCTCTATGTGAGCTTGCACCTTCTTCATCTGTTTCTGTAGTTCTGTCAGTTCCATAGTCTCTGTCATAAGCTGATTTTTCTTTGTTTTCCCCAGCTTTGTGGATCAATAACACAACTCTAAATACCAATTTGTTATGTACGAAATAGAAAATAAAGGGTTTTAGAGAAAATGAAGAGGAATAGAGGATAAGAATTCAGAAGATTTCATTGATAATAATCAGCATAGGGTTTTCAAGCTTACAACTTTCACTCTTATACTCTAGAATGAGACAAAAAATAAAAATAAACAGCTGTAAAATAATTCTCTTGTTATGAATATTTATATATGTGGATGTCTATCATGATTAGAACTTTATCTAAGGAGATTGATTTATTTATTATTGGGAATATTATCTCTATTAATTTAAGTTTAATGTATTATGTACTTCTTATGCCTATAAATAGATGATTCATTGAAGACATTGTATACACAAGTCTATATTTGAGAATAATACAAATTTCCCTCTTTCTCTCATATTTTTGTTCTTCCATTCTTGTTCTTTGTTCTTATTATTGTTCTTTGTTATTTTATTCACAACACGTTATCAGCACGACTCTAATCAACCGAGGTCTTCATTGTTTGAATCCAAAAGAAGTTATTGGAAAGAATTCGATTCTAGGATAAACCAAAGATAAGTTTTTTCTCTCTTCATTCTTTTAAATTACCGATTATCTTTTTCTTTATATTTTAACTTAAATTTTTTTATTTAATTTTTTTTTGAAAAGTTTGGAAGTATGTTTGATTTTATTCGAACATTAGAAAGAGATAAATTTGTGGCTTCTCACAAACCAAAAGACGAATCGACATAGACGAAAAGGTTACGTTTGGTGTAAATTACGTGTGTTTTCTCTTGTTCCTAAAAGGGTTAATTAGCGGTATACTTATTCATACTTTTACTTATATGATTATATTTGATATTTTTCATATTATTATTTATGTTATTTTATTTGGTAAAAGTTAGTATTTTTAACCGTGTTTTGAGTTTTATATGATATGCTTAAATGGCTTGGAAAGATATGTGATATAAATGGACTATGAGAAGCTATCTCGGTCATATGCTATGTCTCCATTGTCCACGAGAGAAAAATCAATATCGGTAAATTTTAGTTTTATTTTTATTCTTTATATTATTATTTTAAAGTGCGATAAATCATGATGATTTTGAATTTACAAGAAGATTATTATAAAGTCTATATTTGCTCGAAAGCAATATTTCTTCTTCGTCGAAAAACTCGACCATAGACTTCTCTCAATTTCAAGATACGAAAATTCATCTTGATCTAAAAAGTTTTATGGGAGTCATTCCCTTAAGTGAATGCAAAGCATGATGTTTATTCCATGCGATTATCAATGATGGGGCATTCCCTGAAGCGAATGCAAGCATGATGTTTATTCCATGCGATTATTGGAAATATTTCATTCCCTGAAGTGAATGCAAACATGGTAAAACATTATTCAATTAGAGACATAATTTCAATATAATCTAAGAATATTTGCTGGACATCCCGTTCTGCGAGGGTACTGGTCTCAAAGAAGATTTTTTAAAGGACCTTGTGGACATGTTTAACAATGTCGCGAATGAGGATTAAATCTTTGTTCTCTGTGATAAGGATATGTAAAAAAGGTTTTAAAGGCCCACTAGCTCTACTCCATTTCCTGAAGTGAATGTGAGATTATATTATGAAAGGAATAAAAACCACATTAGAAGTTGTGGTCGTGGTAGAGGTTGTGAATATAGACATGAAAAATATGGTCATTTTAAGAATACTTCTACCCACCGGTAGTGAGGTTATAAGGATGACAAGAGTGATAAAGATCATTTTATTGAAGTAAAACTCTTCTTATTACCAATGCGGTGTTATAAACCATTGGTCTCGTATGTGTTGTATGTTGAAAAATCAAGAATCATTGAATGATAAAGGAAAGGAAATAGAAACAAATTTTGTTTGCGAAACACGACGAAGATGATATTGGTCCAACTTTATTTGGACATTGTTGGTCCAACTCTTTTGGACGATGTTGATTTTCTTATAACCCTCGAAAGGAATAAATCATATTCTAATTATTCTCATAACTTTGAAGAGAGTTATTTATTTATTTTACTTTACGTTTATTTATTTTACACACATTAATTATTTACGTTTTATATTTATATTTATATATTATGATATTTATTTATTTTGTTTAACATGATTACTTGTCAAATACAATCTATGGTAAGGATTTATGATAAATATAAGCATAAGATATATTTTCTCATTTAAATGCAAGGGAATAATGTGAGTATTATATCTCAAAGTATTAAAAATATTGATGCTCTAGAATAACAATAAATTCTTGAGAGAAAGCACATTATGAAAAGTGCAGAATTACAAATATTGCAATAATTACTGCTAATGGTAATAATATCGTCACCACTATAAGTGAAAATTTTAAGAGAGCGATATGAATTCGCAAAATATCCCTTTGAGAATTATAGATAACATATGTTATCAATTGACATTTGAAATAAGCCAATATAGATATAAGTTCTAGTAGCCAAAAAGTCAGTTGAAAGCTCTAGAAGAGCTATATATTGCTATCAAAAGATAATTTTAATTGAAAGCTCCGAAAGAGCTAAATATATTCCTATTTAAAGGAACAATTTTGATGGCCGTACTAGACATGTACGAGTGAGATTGAATTACATATTATGGTAAACAAAAAATTTACAAATTTAGAGATATATACACATATATATAGTTGGCATGATCTGTTAGACCATCCTGATCAATAATGGTGCATAAATTATTGAGATTTACATGCATATGCATTAAAAGAACATGTAGTTCTTGTGGTGCTTATTCTCAAAGTAATGGATTAAATTAAACTTATTAAAGAACGTGAAGTTCTTGTGTTGCTTAAAGGAATTGATTAAATTCCCCTTACTAAAAGAACTTGAAGTTCTTATGTTGTTTGTTCTCAAAGGATATAGATTATCCCACTTATCAAAAGAATTAGAACTTAAAGTTCTTGTACTGAAGTTAAGACTGTATGTCTTGCATATCTGAACGAAATATGAGCCCATTCGTTGGTCAAGCAATATTCATGGATATACAAAGATCATTATATTTAGATCTTCAAACATTCGTTGATGCCTCCTCAAATGTCGTAGAAATAATTGTTATGCACGAGGCAAGCCAAAAATGTGTTTGGCTAAGACCATTGACCCAACATATCCAAAAGATATGTAGATTTACTTTTACAAGATATGATAAAAGCTACCTTGTGTAAAGATAATGCAAGATGTATATCTCAGTTTGAAAGTTGATACATCATGGAACATATTACTCCAAAGTTTCATCTCTCACAATCTTTAGAAAAATAATATTCAAGATTGAATTATGAAGATTCAAAAATCTTCTGTGATGTTTTTATGAGGGAGAGTAAATACGTGTTGCACTCTTTTTCCCTTAACCGAGGTTTTGTCCCAATGGATTTTCCTGGTAAGGTTTTTAATGAGGCAACTTGTTATGCATATTAAAGATGTGTGTACTCCTTTTCCTTTACTAATAATTTTTTTCTCCACTGAGTTTTTATCTTAGTAAGGTTTTAACGAGGCACGTTGTCTTTATAGACATCCAAGGGGGAGTGTTATGAATATTTATATATGTGGATGTCTCTCATGATTAGAACTTTATCTAAAGAGTTTGATTTATTTATTATTATGAATATTATCTCTATTAATTAGAGTTTAATGTATTATGTACTTCTTATGCCTATAAATAGATGATTCATTGAAGACATTGTATACACAAGTCTATATTTGAGAATAATACAAATCTTTCCCTTTCTTTCATATCTTTGTTCTTCCATTCTTGTTCTTTGTTCTTATTATTGTTCTTTATTATTTTATTCACAACATCTCTCTCCTTGTAACAAACTAACGGTTGCCTAGCTAGATTAATTCAAGCCAAAATCTGTCATATGAGCTATGTGGGCTGCATTGTCTTGGGCCGCTTTCGGGTCAACACTCAAGTCCATTTCTTCGTCCGGTTCAACCATGTTGTCGCGAGCCAGTCCATTACCATCGAGAGCCGGTCTATCACCATAGTCCAAAACGCTATCGTCATCATGTTTCTCATTTTCCCCAATTTCACTTACTCCTGATTTCTTCTTCTGTCCTAATCTCTCCACCATTGGCATAACATTCGTATACTCAACATATACTACTTTAAACATATGAATTGAATATCCACAAATATTTGAACCCAGAATCCGAATTGCCGTTATAACTCAAACCCTAAAATTTGTTATACAAATATGAATTTAAAAGAAACTGCATATGAAATTGTTCAAAAAAGAAAAAGAAACTGCATATGAAAATAGTTCGAGATCGAGCTTGAATACAAGTCATGTAAATGAACTTAATTGAATAGTTTGATTTTATCTTGAGCTAAGTTTGAACTTTGAATTGAAACCCTTTTCTTTTGACATGATTTCTGCATCTATAAATCCAACCCCATGTAGGAATTAGTATATACATTTCAACGAATCAGTAACCGACTCCGACATTCGAAGTGCCTAACTGTATTTCATGAAGATCGAATGAGTCACTTTCTTGCTCGTATGGGCGGCGACGGCTGCGATCCGCCACCTAGAGCGGCAGCGGCAGACTCGACATGTGTAAGAAGATAGTCGTAAATTTTCTTCCTAAGCCTATCAACAGTCTCCATTGAAACATTCAAGGGTGTCTCCGTCTCGCCTTCGTCTTTACTTGAACTGATTTTGTCTAACCAGTCATTGACACTCTTGAGCTGCGTCAACATCCCAGCTATTTGACCATTGTCGGATAGAGCACATGAGTCTACATCGGCATCTAAGAATTTCTCGACGAATCCTAAGAACCAATCTTGGGATTCCATTCGCAACATATCAGCCATGTCAACAGCCTCATCAAGGCCATTTCCCCTTGTCCATATTTCCAGTGATGGTGGTTGGACTACAGCCTTGGGAACAAGGGCTGAACCATTCACGGGTTTGCGAAGAAGACCCTGTGCTACAAGCTTAGAAACAACTACCGGACGGGTTTTTCCTTGGGATTTTGTGGTACCATTCTTGTCTGAACTCTCGAGCATTAATATGTTTTGGTTGGCAGGGATAGTCTTCTGGCTATGTGCAGAAGCTGAACCATGACTCGGCTTCGAATTATGTTCTTTTGTAAATACAGAGAAAGATGACATGTCGGTAGCCAATGCAGCTTGCACCCATGAAACTGCATATTTTCGTCTATCCGATGCAACCTTTACAGCCTCCTCTGAAGGGGTTTCTTCTGATTCTGGAGATCTCGATAAAGAATCCGCAATCATACGAGCATTATTCAAGCTCGTGTGGAGGGTCAAGAACCGATCCACAGCAGGCTGAGGGTTGTCTTCCTTGGCTGAGGTCGTAAGATCGGAATATAAGCTGCAAGACAAAATAGAATACCAAATTTATCATAAAAGCGAAGAACAATCAGTTATCCGGCTAGATAAAAGACATTCAAAACAATTAATCAAGGGATGCATAATGTAAAGATTTGGTAAATGACCTCTCGGTAAATTTCATCGACATTAGCATGTTCTAGAGATTTCAGTTAAAAACCTAAGTTAACACAGAGTGTTCAGAGTTGAAACTTGAAACCTAAGACTCATATTTTACTAGCTATTACAATTACTATAAAGTTTGACAAAGTGATTCGCCAAACATCTAATATATTTGATGTTGCCTAGTTTTGAATTTTCTTTTATTGTGAAACATCCGTACCTTAAACATCGAAGTAAGCTCTCGGAAGCTGCAGCCTCTTGTAAAGCTTCTATTGCAGCTGTTTGTGCTGCATCCCTGTGTCTCATGACCTCCTGTAACACAAATGCAAATTCGAAATGAAAAATCATTAAAAAAAAAACCCCATATATTTCACAATCCCGGAACAAGAATTAAAACAGCCAATACAAGCAAACTAAACAGCCAATTAATGGTTGTTGTCTATGTTACTCGGATGTGAGAGTCAAATAGGTATATCTCCAACACATCTGTACTTGATATTTTTCTTCAAAAGGAATTTGCTAAACTAGCAAATGCAACCATTTTACGAGATTTTCATATAAAAGCTAGGAATGATGTAGAGATCCGAAAAGTCCTACCTTTCCAAGCCTTGAAAGAGAAGAGGGGAGTGAGCCCCATGAAACACCACTTCCATCCGTCAATCTTTTACTATTTATCGGAACCTTAACTAGGTTCCCCAAGCCACCATTATTAGTTGGTTCTCCGGATTTCTTCCCAACATGAGTTCTTGGCGTATTTTGTTTCTCGTGGTCACTCAACATTCCATTTGCCGCAGGTTTCTTAGTTGACACCTGAGATCTGCTCTCCTCTTTTAACGACCTTGTAGATATCTGGAGCTTAGTCCCCTCCTTTGATGGCAACTTTACGCTTGATGTGCTTTTTCTTGGAGTCTGGCATCGAGAATTCAATTAATAGGACAGAAAAAAGTAGCTTGACAAACAAGACTCGGAGAAAAGGAAGAAACGATAGAAATGTACTTCCAAATTCTATAACATTTTCAACAATAAAGATGATATAGGAGAAGTCATATTCATTGCTTGAATTTATTTGATCAAAGACCACGAAGATAGATTGAATCGTTCTACGTTGCCCAAACCGGCTAACATGCACTAATGCAAATAGAAGTAAAAACTAACAAGTGAACAAATAGGCAAATGTAACACATGTATGTCATATCCTAAACTCAATAGCAGAACTCAAGAATCACAGCAATTTATGTCCTTCAAGAAATACAAGTCTGGATATCGAACAAGAAGTATAAACAGTAAAACCGATCCACAACAAAGGAACAAAACAGATTCTGTTACTCATATTTCAAACTTCCTAACAGAAGTAGAACAAGAAAACTTACAGAAGAGCTCCAAGATTCTCCCTTGATATCATGCTTGGTAACCCTCGGTTTATTCAAATGGTCCTTACTCCTCACTTCCATGTTCCCTTCCCAGCTCTTTCTCAAAGCCTTGGCCCCTAATTCAATCCCTTGAACCAAAGTTTTAATCACGGGTACTTTTGTTCCGGCCAAACTCGCCCTATGAAGAGTGCTTGCCTTCTCCACAGATCCCACCTTGGGACTTCCTTTCTTCAGCCCCTTTATATCAGCCTGATGCTTAATCCCAGTGGCAAACTTCTCAAAAGAAGTCGGCAAGGAATAACAACTCGTCGGGGACGAAGGAATCGACTGAGAACTCAATGCCTTCAATTTCCCTAAAGAACCCTTCTTCACATCCACACTCAAAGCCGGTTTACTCAACAGAGACTTCGATCGAATCAAAGAATTCGTTTTCGTTTTCTTATCCGTTTGATCATCCTTTAATCCACCAATTGATCTACTCCCAACAGATTTCCCTTTCTCTCCACCAAAACCACTACCTAACACCGTTTTCGACAGCGACTTAACTTTCTCTCCAGGTTTTGAACCCAATGTACTTTTACTATTAAGGAAACCAGGAGAATGAGTTGCAACAATATCCTCAGGGCTCCCTACACAAGGGTGTCGACCGGGAACCGGCCGAACCCCACGGAGAATCGGAATCGGGGAAGCCGATTCTAACCGATCGACATGAATAAACTGACCTAATTGGATCTTATCACTAAGAATCAAATCATCATGTTCATCAGGCAATGATACATATGTAGCATGAGATGAATCTGAAACCTTGAGATAAAAGCCTTGGTTAGGGAACAACTCACCACCTGCTAATGAAGGAACTATACTCACTACTTGTAATAAAGACGACCTGTGCTCACCGGCAACCTTAACATCAGTGTTCATATGTTGTAAGAGCTTCAACAGAACACCTGGAACAAGATTTGCCATTGTCGCCAACTCCAATTTGCATTACTTTTCACACTCAAAAGATTTCTGTCTGAAAGAGAGAATCAAAGGGTGAAAGAAACTGAAGATATTAAGAAGAAAAAAAAGTGAAAACCCCAACTTGAAACAAGGGATCAAGAATCAAAAGGTAGCAATTTTGACAAACATATGGTAGGTGTAAGAAATATTAAATGTTAGACATAACAAAAGGGTTAATATTGTACAAGATTCAGAGTTTCAGGGTGCAGCCTTTTGGGGAGTCTTTAACAGCAAAGAAAGAAATGGAAAACAACAAAAAAAACACATTAATCATAGACCAATTAGAAAAATTTTTGAATTAAATGAGATGAAACCAATAATTAGTAGTAAATAACACAATAATGGTAATACAACAAGGAAATAACAAATGAGGAAAATCTACCAAATATAATCCACCAAACCCAGAAATATCCAACTAGAAAACAATTTATTTTCCAAAACCCAACATGGGAAATGGTGGAAAAAGAGAGTAAGATTTGATGAAATTTGGGTTTGTTTTGAAGTCACCTAACCCCCACCAGTAAAGGGTTCAAAAGGTAAAGAAAAACAAAGCTTAAGAAGGGGTGAACTTGAAGGGAAAGCTGGAAATTTTCCAGGAAAGGAAAGTGAAAGAAAGGAAGAGAAAATCAGATTGTTTGGCTCAATACATGATTGACATAACATAAGTTAGAGAGAGAAAATAAGATAGAAAATGTGTGTCAGAAATCTGACACACCTATATACTGTGGAGAAAACCAAACTTGGAACCTGAAACCTACACTTTGGCTTTAAGAATTGAGTTCCAGTCCATAGGCAAACAAAAGAAAAACTTTGGCTTTGAGAACCAGAGATGAAGTAAAAATTGGTTTGAACAAGTCTTATTACAAGAACTGAACGGGAAATCTATGGCTGACAGGATAAGTTATTTTATAACTTCAAATTTTAATTAATATTTCAGTTTTTTTCAGTAAGTTCAACTGAACAAATGTAATTTATTTATAAAAAAAAAATAGAGAAATCAATTTTTTATAAGAATTCTGAAAGTGAGAATCTAGGCAGAGAGAATAAATTAAGTATAAAAATATAAACTTTAAGTTTTCTTTTGTAATACGGTGGAGTTTTTTTAAGTATTTTAATTGAATTAATAATGAAAATGATGTTATGAAAATGGTTTGCATGTGCAGTGTAATGTAATGGTGGTGTTAGAAACAATGGAGATGGCTTTGTCGGCTGCCTTATAGAATCATGTACCCCCAATATAATCAATTGCTCTCCCCTACACTTTTTTTTTAATTTTTATTCTTCATTGGTTAGATAATTAAATTATAAAAAGAAACGGAGCATAAATTTTAGTATTTTATTGATTTTTTATAATTATTATTATTTGATTAATTAATTAATTAATTAAAATCAGATATCGCATCATTTATATCATCTCAACCTATTTTTTTACACAAATTTTGTTTTATTTTATTTTAATCAATTATGTAAAATAAGTTCAAATATTCAAATCTTAGTATTATGAATTGATTAAATTGTTCTGGTAAAATTATTTTATAATGGAACTATGCAATACACTATATAAATTAATTAGTTAGTAAATTAGACGTCGGTGACTATCCTAAAAAAAAATATTTAACTTGCATTGAAATAAATTGTATTTATATATTTTCTTTAAAAAATTAGAATAAAATAATGATTGTAACTTTTAAAAATAATTAAATGAATAATTGAGCTAAATTCTAGATTTAACGTCCAAGGGAGGAAAAATTGTGAAATAATTCAAGGCTTTATTCATTATTTTTTTAGAATATACCGGTGTGATGTAAGGGATTTCAACTTTCTTTTAACCTTTTTTCAAGGAAGATACACACAACATGCAATATTGGTGCTCGATTTCGGGTCCCAAGGATGATGAACATCAATCTTTGCCACCAAGACAAAGGGATGAGCTTTATTCATTCATTTATTAATTTCAAATTTTATGGTGATAATTATATTTTTCATATTTTATTTTATTTCCTCTTTTTTAATGTTAGCCACATTTCTTTTAATGGGAAATGTCCAATAAAATATTATGACTTAAAAGTAGGAGATGAGCCAAATAAAAAACAATATTGGTGGCAAGCAACAAGAAAAATTATTGAACAATAAAGTGAAATTAATAAATGAATGAATAATACTAGACATTCTCAAGTCAACATAAGAATAATACTAATAATGCGATTTAAGAACAGTTTGAATGATATAAAGTGATTTATTTTTTGTTTAATCATTGGCATATGATGTAATGATTGATTAATTTAGATCAAATTTTATAAAGGTCAAATACGTAAAAAAAAAAATCTTTAAAACTTAATTTTTTTATTTATAACATTAAAATTTAAATATCAAATCGATCTTATTTAAAGAATCTAATGCATGTTATTTTTACAATGACTTAATTTGTGTGATATTATATGAGGATGAAAAGAAATATAATAGTATATAATAATTAAAAAAAGGAATTAAGTTAGCAGGCAGCAGCATCCATCATAGACGTTTCTTTAATTTTTTAAACATTCCCAAAGTCAATGAAAAAATAACAATAGTAGACATGCATATATATATATATATATATATATATATATATATTTGGAATAAAAATTTTTGCCCATTTTCAATACTCTTATTTATGTCCTCACACTAAAAATTAGGTTTATAGTTTAGGGTTTAGAGTTTTAATATTAGGGTTTAGGGAATTTGGAGTATGATGTATTTTCTATGGTATAGGATGTAGGGTTTAGGATTTAAAATTTAGGGTTACAATTTAAAATTTAATTTTTCAGTGTTTTTTTAGTGTTGGAGAAAAAAAAAACACCAAAAAGGGGCAATTTTTTATCCATATATTGTGATATAGTATTCGCAATTCAAATCAATAATAGACATATGACCAATGACAGAACTTGGAGTAAAAATTTTGAGGGAGCTAACTAAAATATTTATAAAAATATCGGAGGCTTAAACGAAAATTTTTAAAAATTTTTGAGGGTTTAACTAAAATTTTTTAATAATTATGAGAGATTTTAAAAATAAAAATTTTAAGAAAATTTTAATTAAAAATATTTAAAATTTTAAAAATCTTGAGGGCCCAAATTAATTTTTTTTAAATTTTAAGGATAAAATTTGAATCTTCTAAAATTTTGGGGTGTGCCCCCACTAGTCAAGGATCCACCCTTGCATATGATTACATATGGAGTAATATTTATTTTGGAGTAATTTTTTAAGTGTGAAAAACTATACATGCTTACGTATTTAGTCTCTAAAAATAAAATCTTAAACCCTAATTTTAACCTCCGTAATCTAAACTTTAAACAATAATTTATAACAATAAACTTTAAATTTTAAATCCTGGAAACTAAACACTCAAACCCTAAACTAAATCTATAAGTCCTAAAATAAAAGACTATACAACATATGTATCGAATAATTTTCATTTATTTGGAGGTCAAACCCGCGAAGATAGTCTTTGCTTCAAAAGAAAGAAAAAACTCAGTCGTAAATGTATTTTGACAGTTTTTATATTGATATAAATAGCAATAATATGAACCTATATTTAAATCGTGTTCGACCCATGAATAAATCTAACTATAGATTGTCATTTACAAAGGATTATAATTTGGTACGAACAACAATACAACATTATTATTGTTGTTTTGATCAAATTGAGTACAAATAATGAAGAGCACCTACATCTTGAGGAAGATTTTGTATAAAAAGCATAGGATTCTTTAGCTTTAAAAATGGTATTAATACATCCTAGCTTATTGCTTTTAAAAGGTTTGTTTACCTAAGCATTTTATTTTAGAATCCCAACTCCTTTCTATTGTCACCAATGAGTTTTAATTGTAAGAATGTTTTAATTAAAAAAAGACAAATTTTCAAGGGATATTAGTTGATATTTTTTTTGTTGTCTTTCCGTTTTTAAGACTTTGTCTTGACTAATCTAGACCGGTCCACGTCGTACATTTAGTTTTAGCGGGTGAATCTCTAATAAAAAATTTCTGTATGTACAAAGGCCTCAAACTCAAGACTCGCTTAGCTTACTGCTTAGACGATACTTTTGTTTTCTGTGAATTTTGTTCAAAATTATGAAATAAAACAAAAGGAATATAGCAATTTTAATATTTAAAAAAATCCATAATAACATGTACCAAATAGTAAAGAGTATTAATTAATATTTATTTACTTAAAGTTAATAAAAATAAAGTAACATAAATGGTCATTGTCCACACGAATAATCATTTAATAAGCAGCCTTCAAACAACATATTCACTGTTAGTTAAGATATTAATTAATAATTAATAAAAAAAATATCAAAGCATTTCCCACTCAAAAGATTTCTACCAACTTTTAAATTAAGTAATATATGTTATAAAGGATTTTGGTAATACTTTTTAGAATTATTATACACAACAATAGTTTCAACCAATGCAATACAAAGTTGAATGAAGTTATCAATTATTGCATTTGATTCAACCTTATTATTATAAACAATATATATTAAATTACTTTAGAAATTGTTTGAAACAATTCATTAATAAAAATCAGTGATGTGACGCTCTATTTAGTATATTAACGTATTTTATTTGAAGAAGTCTACATAATGTTGTTTTTACGTGAGTTTGTATGGATTCACAAAGTTAAAATATCAATATCAAAAGAGATCCGTTATATATATATATATATGACTTGAAAAATTATAATTCGGTGACCAATATATAAAAAATAATAATTTTGTTGTTTTTTTAACACAATATTATCATATAATGCAACGTTGTTGTGGTAAATTGATCTGCAAACCCTAATCCAACATGGTAATACTTTTTTCTATAACACGTGAAACACACAACGTCGACGTTTTTGTCCGTAGTGAATAAAATACGGAAGCTAAAACGTTGAAGTAGCGAATGCTTTGTCAACAGTCAATGGTGGTATGTCACTGTTCTATCTTTTTAGATCACATTTTGCTGTCAAAAACCTTACAACCAGGAATATAATTTAAAAAAATTGTTTTTAGTTTATATTGAAAAAATCTATTTTTGTTTTTACAAGTTCATCCCTCTAACATTGGGAGGGGTACCTTTAAATTTAAAAATTGAGGGAGAAAAATGCCTTATTTAACTAATATTTAAACTAAAAAATAGTATTATAGCAGAGGGGTAAAAGCCCCTCAAGTAACACATGATTTTGTCATCCTATATTTTTAAAATTTAAATATGAAGTCAAAGGGAAAAAAGAAGAAATCTTCAAATTTTAGAATGCTGGGATGGGGACACTTTGATCCAACTACCTGTGATTTGTAGGACTAGAGTGCTGTTGAACCATGAACATATATGTCCGGCTGCAATCAATAAATCAAAATAAAATGTCGGGGAAAACCTAATTTTTTTTTATCTTTCCTAAACAAATCTAGGTCGTTTGTATTGAGGATGCTAAAGACATGAATGGCATAAAACTTGGAACAAATTGAGCTGTTTTCCTTTCCTACCAATCACCGCCATTGTTTTCCTTTCCTGCCAAATGCCAATCACAGCCTTTGTTCTTCATATATATATATATATGAAACTAAGACTAACCTAAGATTCCACAGAGAAAAACAACACATACACAATTGAGCTACATTTCGATTAATTAGACATCAATTATAGTCATTGAAAAGTTCATATCATCCATATAAAATCCATAAAAACAACACATAATTCCAATTACAGAAAATCTTAAACTTCACTCTTGCAAAATGGCCTGAAATACAATAAAACCAAATATCAAAATCTAGTTTTCATCGCCTATAGATCAAGTGACCACACTGGGGACAGTCGATTTTTCACAGGTCTTGAACACTCAAACCTGTAAACATAAAAAAATTGAGAACCTTGAAATGCTACCATGGTAAAAAATAGTAAGGTCAACTATAATGCCACCAGCACGGCAACTAGTTACGGATACACATTTCATTTCAAATAAGGATTCTCGTTGAATCGAAATGAGAAAGAAGCAAAGCAAGAATCCACCATCATGGTCTCAACCTACAACCTAGAACCTTGAGATATTACCAAATTGACATAAGAGAAGTGGGATCTATTGTCATGCTACCGGTTTGACAGCAATGGGAACAATGGTTGGTTTCATCTATGGATCTACAACTCTATGATATGCTTTGCTCATTTCAAATTAGGATTTAGGATTTTAGTTGAATAAAAAATAAGAGTAACAAGGCTCCGTCCTATCTAATGGTCTCGACCAAGAAGCTTGGGATATTGCCAACATGATAAGAAAGAAATAGCAGGATGAATTGTAATGCTGCCGGTATGAGAAAAATGGGAACTATGCTTGGTTTATGTCAGGGTAGGGGTCTACTATTCTATAATGAGTGTGTTGATTTCAAATAAGTATGGTGGTTGAATAAAAACAAGAAAAATGAAGCTCCTCCATCATGTTCAAAATCAGATGGTAAGAAAAAACAGTAGGGTAGGATGAATAACAAGAGTTGGGTTGTGCTAAGAATGTATGGTTGTTTGATTCAAATAAGGATGGTGGATGAATGTACCTGGAGGAAGGGACTGCTTCAACTTGTCAGCCTTCTCGGCATCTGACACACAAAGAGTGTACAAGTACTTGGAGCAGCGGACCTTGAACTTGACAACATCTTTGCTCTTCTTGATCTTCACCGACCGTGCATCCTTCCTCCTGGCGGTGAGGAGGAAGTCTTTGATCTCGTGAATCTGCTTAGGCTGTAAATCATTCATTTTAGGAAACACAGATAAGTTTTCAATTGCAGGGAATGTGGATGGACCGTACATTCACTTTAAGATTGCTATAACCAAATCAACAAGATTTGTAAACTACACACACTCCTTAACAATTAAAACATAATCAGATAATTTAGAATGAGCATGATGAATTGCAGTAGAAAATAAAAACATGAACAGATCTCACAGCTTCAAACACCCTAACCAGTCTAATACGAAACAGTGTTCTTCATTATTCAGAAAAGTTTATTGTTGAGAGAGATAAAACCGGAAAGATATAAACAACAAAGCATTCAAATGAAGGAAGAACAAGAGCATCAAAGAGACAAATGGGTTTTACCATTTTCGATTGAGGAGCTCAGAGAGTACTTTGCGTTAACCCAAGCAAGAAACGGCGCTACCAACGTTGGTTTCTTCGATATTTAACTATATATGGTGTTCGCAGAAAACCCTAGGGGAAATTTATATTGTACTGACCCTTCTAACCTTGGTAAATTGGTTGAAACTTCTCTTTATAGAATGAAGAGTTGATTGTACTACACCCCCCAAACTATGACTATAATTTTAAATTAATTCTTAAATTTTTAATTGTTTCAATTTCATCATTAAACTATGGCTCCCACTCTAATTAGTCCTTAAACTTTTGAATATTTTAGTTTCATCCCCAAATCATGACCCTCATTTGAAATTAGTCTCTCAGACTTTTGAACGTTTTAATTTCATCATCAAATTATTGTTTACATCACATTACATTATTACATAATACAACATCAATATTTACATGGCAATTAAAAAAATTATAACAATTTTACTAACATGAAATATGATTAACATATATTGATACTTTGGGAATGAAATTATGATGAAATTGAAATATTTAAAAATGTGAAGAGCAATTTAAAACAATAATCATGGTTTGGGGATGCGAGATGTAATTAACTCCGTTTATATATATAAGGTTAGAATCCACTTACATTATGTAAAATTAAACTAGTTTTACACTAATTCATAGCCATTAGATGGGTGAAATGGATGGATGAATTTAACTCCTTACTTTTTTTCCAAGTGATAATGTTCACATATCCTACTTTTGATCTCATTTATCCATTTCACTCATCCAATGGTCATAAATTAATGTAAAACTAGTTGAGTTTTACATAGTGTAACTGGATCCCACCATTTCACTCATTAAATTTAATTTGTTTTTTGAATTCAAATTATTTTTTAAAGAAGGAAAATTCAAATTACATTAATAAATTATTTATTGTAAGTATTAATTTAAAAAAAAGTAAATTAATATACCAGTTTAGAATATATCACTCATGCTATTTAATATGTGGTTCAGAAAGATTGGCGGATCTCGATTCGTGCTATCCTTAAGAAGTGTAATCAAGTTGCATATGCTTTGGCTCGAATCTCAACTTAGTTCTTTTGGATTCTGTCCCGACTTTTGTTGTTGATCTATTACACAGAGACTTACTTCTTCCTAGGATGTAATCCTCGTGTGTTTTATATATTTTATCATGTGCACTTTTTTCCATCTATTAAGTTTAAGGTAAATTTTGTATACTTTTGTATATTTTATCATGTGCACCCTTTCTTATAAAAAAAATACTTACACAAAATTAAAACATTTCAAATCCCACCATTCAAAATTAGCAGCTCTTATAAGTTATTTTTATATTTTTTCGTATCTAATTTCACATTTATATAACTTTAAATAAATAAAATTAGATAATATAAATTTTAGGGTAAAGTATGTCAGGTACCACCGAACAATAGGGTGTGACCTGTTTTTACCATCAACCTTTCAATTGGTCCAAACTTACCACCAAACTTTATTTTTCGACTCGTTTATACCACCCTGTCGTTAAATCGTTATCCCCGTAATGACATGGACGCTGCACCAAAACGACGTCGTTTTGGTGCCGCTATTTTAATAATAAATGACTCAAAACGACGTCGTTTTGCTAGCAAAAATATATGAAATTGTGCACCCAAAGAGATTCAAACCTAAGACCTTAAGCATCAAAGACAACCTCTTAACCACCAAGCCAACCTAATATCTTTGAATTAGTTTTAGCACAAATAATATATATTTCCAACTGTAGTTTGTCATATAAATATATTATTTCTAATATAAAAATATTCAAATATTGTTATTAATAATATTAAATATATAAATAGATAAATATATTATTATAAAAACTAAAAGACTACTTTTTAAAATAAAATTTGTTTAAAAAATCTAAAATTCGACAAAACTTAATCCCTAAACTCATAAACCCTAACCCTACACTATAAACTTTAAACCCTAAAATTTTATTCATAAACAAATAATATTAAAATATATAAACAAATAATATATTATTATAAAAACTAAAAAACTGATTTAAAAAATATAAATTATTAAAATTTACGAAAATACCCAAAAATTCACCAAAATCTTCCCTAAACCCCAAATCTTTAAGATTTTGGTGAATTTTTGGGTATTTTCGTAAATTTTGAAAATTTTATATTTTTAAATCAATTTTTTAGTTTTTATAATAATATATTATTTGTTTATATATTTTAATATTATTTGTTTATGAATAAAATTTTAGGGTTTATAGTTTAGGGTTAGGGTTTATGGGTTTAGGGATTAATATTTTTTCGAATCTTAGATTTTTTAAATAAATTTTATTTTGAAAATTAGTCTTTTAGTTTTTATAATAATATATTTATCTATTTATATATTTAATATTATTAATAATATAAAAATATTTATATATTTTCATTTAATTTATTATTTATGTATTAATATATGTATACCAATATTTGAATATTTTTATATTAGAAATAATATATTTATATGACAAACTACAGTTGAGAATATATATTATTTGTGCTAAAATTAATTCAAAGATACTAGGTTGGCTTGGTGGTTAAGAGGTTGTCTTTGATGCTTAAGGTCTTAGGTTTGAATCCCATTGTGTGCACAATTTCATATATTTTCGCTAGCAAAACGACATCGTCGTTTTGGGTCATTTATTATCAAAATAGCGACACCAAAACGACGTCGTTTTGGTGTAGCGTCCATGTCATCACGGAGTTAACGATTTAACGGCAGGGTGGTATAAACGAGTCGAAAAATAAAGTTTGGTGGTAAGTTTGGACCAATTGAAAAGTTGATGGTAAAAACAGGTCACACACTATTGTTCGGTGGTACTGACATACTTTACCCTAAATTTTAAGGGTTACATTTTGATACACAATTCATCTTTAAAATTTAAAATCTAAAACTTTAAAACTAAACCCTAAATTTTAACCCTACATCTTAAATTCTAAACTATAAAACTTAAACCCCTTATATAGTTTATATATAATTTTTTCTCTCTAAACTTTAGAAATTCATTAATTGAGTGAGTAGTCAAAGATAGTTGGAATAAATTTGAACAACGATATTTGCATGTAATTACTCTTACTTAATAAATAAATAAAAAATCTTCAAAATTTTAATATAGCGGCCTGCTTATTACGAGTTGGAGTTAATTACCTATTGGAACTTGTAAATGCGACAGTTTCCATTGAATTCAGTAACTTCAAAGAAGCCGCCTCTTTATCTGTTAAACTTAAGAATAAGAAACTCAACCAACAATGGCGATTTCGTTGACACCCTCAAAATCTACTCTTCAATGTTACGAAACACTAATCTCCATGGCAACAGCTTTACTTTCCCATTACTCTTTAAAGCCTGCGCTGCCCTTACTTCTCTTCGAGATGGGACAAAGCTCCACGCCCACGTGCTTCAGCTCGGTTTCCATCAAGACATCTTCGTACAAGCATCTCTTCTCGGTATGTATTCGAAATGTTCTGTTTTGGGTTCTGCCCGGAATGTGTTCGACGAAATGGCTATGAGAAATGTTGTTTGTTGGAATACTATGATTTCTGCTTATTGTCGTTGTTCCCGCGTGATGGAAGCGATGATTTTGTTGAAAGAAATGTGGGTTCTTGGTTTTGAGATGAGTGCTTCCACTTTTATTAGTGTTATTGCAGCTTGCACCGATCGTCGACTAGGCTTATCAATGCACTGTTGTGTGTTTAAACTCGGATTGCTGCAATCCGAGATACCTTTGGCAAATTCGGTTGTGAATATGTATGTTAAATTTGATTTAATTGGCAGCGCTCGTTCCGTTTTTGATGCCATGGATGAAAGATCGATCCTTTCATGGACTGCTATGATTGGTGGTTATGTAAGTGATGGGGATGTTGGGGAAGCATTCAATCTTTTTAATAAAATGAGGCAAACGGGGTGTGTTAGTCAGGACATGGTGCTGTTTTTTAAGATCATTTCGGGTTGTGTAGAAGCAGGGAATTTGTTATTGGCATCATCAGTTCATTCCCTTGTTCTAAAAACTGGATATGACAGTGAAGCCCCGATCAACAACTTGGTTCTTAACATGTATGCAAAGTGTGGCGACATTGTCTCTGCTCGACGAGTATTCGAAATGGTAGATAAGAAATGTATTTTCGTGTGGACATCGATGATTGCTGCGAATACTCAGCATGATTACCCTGCCGAAGCATTGGATTTATTCAAGAGTTTACTAAGGACTGATCTTAAACCGAATGAAGCTACCATTGCTAGCATACTCTCCGCTTGTGCTGATTTGGGGTCGCTAAGCATCGGGAGCGAGATTGAACATTATGTGAAATCGAATGGGTTGGCATCAAATCTGAAGGTCCAGACCTCATTGATTCACATGTACTGTAAATGTGGGAGGATAGATAAGGCAGAAGATGTTTTTGCAGGGGTGTTACACAAAGACATAGCGGTTTGGAGTTCCATGATAAATGGTTACGCAGTCCACGGAATGGGCAACGAGGCTCTGAAACTATTTCATCAGATGCGGATAACTGAATCTTGCAATGTAGATCCTGTTGTTTTCACCAGCATACTATTGGCTTGCAGCCATTCAGGGTTGGTAGAGGAAGGATTGAAGTACTTTGAAAGCATGAAAAATGATTACAAAATAGAGCCTGGTATAGAGCATTATACTTGCTTGGTCGATCTTCTTGGTAGAGCCGGTCACTTTAACCTGGCTTTGAAAACCATCCAAGAGATGCCTTTGCAAGTACAAGCTAAAGTATGGGCTCCATTGCTTAGTGCGTGTAGGAAACATCGTAATATTGAACTCGGAGAATATGCAGCCAAGAATTTGTTAGATACAAATCCTGGAAACACCAGCACTTACGTTTTGATGGCTAATATATATACGTCAGGCGGTAAGTGGAAGGAAGCAGCCGTAACGAGAAGCATGATGAGGAATAGAGGATTGGTTAAAGAACCCGGTTGGAGCCAGATCGAGATCAATGGCACGATACATGTTTTTATGGCCGGAGATAGATCACATCATCGCTCATCTGATATATATAAAAAGTTGAGTGAGCTTAATACAAAACTTAAAGAAGCTGGATATGTTGCTGAAATAGATATGGTCGTTCATGACTTGGAAACCGAAGAAAAAGAGGAGTCCGTGGCGGTTCATAGCGAGAGATTGGCTGTCGCTTGGGGACTTGTCGATACCGAGCCGGGAACCACTCTTACGATCATAAAGAACCTCCAAACTTGTGGTGACTGTCACTCTTTTTTGAAGTTCACCTCCAAGGTTACAGGCAGGCATCTCATCGTAAGAGATGGACAACGATTCCATCATTTTCGATCTGGCTCATGTTCATGCAAGGATTTCTGGTGAACTTCTTACCACTATTTAATCTTTGTCTGGAAAAGATCATGGTCGCTGAAAAGACGTGAAGCCATTCAGTATAATACTATACAAAATTAGAATTTAATAAGCTATTCAGCGATGGTATGTCATACGTAGATTTTAATTTAAATAACTTTTGTTGCAATTGAAATTTAATCCAAAAAATTAGGATTTAACTTAAAATATTTACGAAGGTGTCCCAATGGAAAAGCGGATGATGTTCATCTTAGGAGACACGAGTTTAAATCTTTGTCTATATGGTGTACGTGCCTTGTCAAAGGGTTAAAATATCTATGAATAGATATTATTTTGTAATCGAACTATTCAAAATAAAATTAATGGTGTGCCACAATGTGTAGCATTAGTGGTGTGTAACAGTGTGCGTCGCCCGTTCTAAAACTTTTCAAAAATTTATTACTTTATCTTTAAAAATTAAAAGTATTAGTAATTGAACTCGGTTTTTCAACCCTATACATTTACAAACTTTTAAAGATTAAACTAAAAAAAAAACTTTTAAAGATTAAGTTGATAAAAATTGTAATGGTAAAGGACAAAAAAAAGTTACTTTACCATTTTATAAAAAAATCAAATTTCTTAAACCCTAAACTCTAAAATTAAGACGTTTGTAAATTTTTTTTTGTTTCCATTGGCTCTGAATGGGATATTTTTCCAAAAAGTATTAGAGAGATCCAATTTAAAAGAATATATAAGAACTAAATTTTAAAATAATAAAAAAAGGGTAATCTTCACCAGTGGTCCCTTTTGTTTAAGGTGTGTTCTATTTTGGTCACCAAAATTGAAAAAAGATTAATCTGGTCACTTACGTTTAGAATCGTTTCTATTTTGGTCCCTTGGCCGTTAGTCTCCATTACTTAAAAATATTAGTTTCTAATTTAACCCCCAAACTTTCAAAATTTTATTTTTCATCATCTTCCCAAAAATTATAAAACTAAAACACCAAGTTCACCAGAATAATCATTGAAATTGCATTTATGACCAATTTATTTCAGTTGTATAAAGTATAAAAGGGTAAAGTTTGTAAAGACTAAAGAGGTTTTTGGTTGCTAAGGTAACTCAGCCATCATTTCTTCATTTGTTTAAGTGATTCGGACAATTTCAACCTTAAAATCTACACCAGCTTTACTAATTTTTGTATACTAAAACTAGAACAGAGAATTCAAAGACATCAACATTGTTGACGGTTGAGTGTTGGCCCTGAAATTCATTTCTTCTACTGCAAAAGTTGTATATTTAACTTGTATTTCAAGTAATCAAATTGGTTCAATGGCAATAGAAGTTGAAGAGCGACAATAGAAATCGAATCTACCATGAACCTTGCAACCACACCACAAATACAAATTATCAAACATTTCTGATTAAAGAAATAACCAAGCTAACATGCTCCACTTTCTTGGTATTTGCAGCCAGAATTTCAGTAAACTTATGAAATAAGTGGTTCATGATATCTGCTCCAAAATGACTCCGAATCATCGACTCGTTGACCGCTCTCATACGATTGGCCATTTTTTTAGCTGTCAATACTGTCTTAGTTGATTCCTCCATTGACATATTCCCATGGTAATGCCATAATCTTAAGACGATCAATGATGGACGACCCTTCTTTCTCTACTTCGGCTTGAATCTCTTCGGCACAAGGTTCGTAATACGAGGTATAGTACTAGTAGCCATCTAACATTTCCTCTTCAACCAGGTCTTGCATTCAAAAGCACTGATTCTAGTTATACTTATGAATGATCGCATATTATTAAGCTGAAAATAAAGTTGAACACATACCATTTCAACCAAATCTCTTTGAGTTTTAGTTGTTTGAATTTGTCAAACTAAGTTCATTTCTGGTTTAGACTATTTTTAGATAATAGTTGAATGGATTTAAATGGTTGATTTTTTATGATCAAATTGGATTAGTCATTATCACACTAATTAGGTTAGGTTTTCAAGTCCAGGTGAAAGAAAAGCAGCAAGTAAACCGACTTGAGAAAGCCAATGAAGGGAAGAAGATGAGTGCACGAAATGCAAAGTTTTTCGATGGGAAAAGCCTCCCGTAAAATGATCCAGGGGCACCCGCAACGTACAATGGCTCAAACTTGGGTCCATTCTCTTCCTGTAGTTTCTCTTGAAAAGCTGGTAGGGAGTGAAAAATAGTGTTGAAATTATTTCTGAGAAGGTCATTCAAAAACACACGACCAAGGGACCAAATTGAAACTTATATGAAAAAAATAAAGTTTTACCTTTATATAAAACTAAAACACATGATTATTCTGATATTAAAAACACACGACCAAGGGACTGGAAAATAGTGTTGAAATCATTTTCGTGAAGTCTAAAGATTATTTTGGGTTTTAGTATTATAGTTTTTTGGGGAAGATGGTAAAAAAACAAAGTTTTGAAAGTTTGGGCTTAAATTAAAAATTATTTTTTAACTAACGGAGACTAACAGCTAAGGGACCAAAATAGAAACGATTTTAAACGTACGTGACTAGAATAATTTTTTTTGAATTATGGTGACCAAAATAGAACACACCCTAAACGAAAGGGGCCACGGGTGAAGATTACCCTAAAAAAACCATTATTAATTCGAAAAGTTGAGTAGAATTGAACCTCGTTTTTCATGCTCGAGTTTAGTTTGCAATTCCTTCAAATAATTTGAATAAGGTTGAATATACTCAGAAAACCATAAATATAAACTATTTTCATTATTTACTTATATAATGTAAACACCTGTATGTACTAATAGGCAACAAAATTTAAGGGTAGCCAACTGTTGCTTCAAGCTGTAAAAAACAAATCAAGTGATTTGCAAAGCAACCCTTCTTCAATCTTTCCTTTAATAACTTACAATTGATACATGTGGAAGAAAATCGAATGTTTCCGAAATCTCGACAAGTTAAGAACATCGATCGGAGAGTGACACGGAACCGGCGAGCAAAGATGATCAATGCCACTTACCAGGAATTACTTTTGTACAATGGGTCAGTGAAGCAATGTGATTGTTTTGATCTTTGCTCCTTGTAAGCCACAAGTGAAGGTTGAAGTGGAAATTTGAATAGGTGAGTTTAATAAATAAACACGGATGCAGTACAAAATCCGAGCCAAATGCCAATATGATCTTCCCGGAAAATAAAAGGGTGATCAACTCCTTCAATTTTGATGTCACTGCAGTCTGTAGAAAATAAACATCAATGATTTGGTTGATAAAACATGGGCTAACAGTTTGGACAAAGTTGAGAGTTAAAAAACCAAGAGAAAATATACCTCTTTGGAACAAAAGGCACAAGCTCCTTGAGTGTTTCGATAAGATCATCTCCAACATTTTCCTCGGATAATTTCCGCTTCTTTTCTGTGCAAATAGTGGAAACAAAGTATTAAGCAAATCCATTTAGCCTTAGTGTTCATTATCCACTCACCACCTGATATCTAACACATTAGAACCTGGTTGCCTATACAATTTGCACTAAATGCATCCTACATTAGTCTCGGTTATTCATATCATGATCCTGCATCACTACTGTAAATTTAAATATAACACTGACTTCAATGTAGTTTAAAAAACTGCTTGTTACCCAATACGCTCATGTCAGCAACAGTTTTCGGAAATTTTTGGCCAATAAATCACATGGTTTATAAAGCTCGAAAGAGGGGAGAGAAGAAGCTTGATACCTGGACTATGTTGTTGAGTTGAAGAGTCACCTCTGAGATACAAGTTATCACTCCAATCTAAATCCACGTCCTGCTCCTTAGCAAACTTTTCCAGTAACAGACCAATTAAATTGTGGGCAACCAAACTTGTTTCATCACATGCTTCTTGGATTGTAAGACATTGATTTCTACGAGCGCTTGTTTTGTTGTTCACAAATGTTTCGTTCCCCGACTGGAAGTTAGATGAAATGGTCGACGCGTTTTCTGGATCCACTCCAATGTTCTGTTCAACCTCATCTCTCTCAACTGAGAGGCAATTTCTGTTATTTGATGCATGCGATTTGACCACCTTCTTTAGTTGGTTTATATCTTTGCTACTTCTTCCATTACCTGAGGCAATTTCTGGCTCCATTTTTAAGTCCTGTATAACCTCATCTCTCTCGATTGAATTGACAGAATAGGACATACAACTCTCTAAATTCTCATTCACCATCTTACCATCATTGTCATAATTACCAGTATCCTCAATACAACTATCATCATCACTTTCTTCTAATTCTTCCCCATATGCATCGGCAAATTCCTCATCTAGCTCGTGATCTGGAAGCAAGTCCCAAAATATCTGTTTCATCTCAGCACTCACAGTGAGTATACATTCGACCTCTTCTTCAATTTCATCTTTTACGAATCGTCCTTGTGGCAAAGATCGGGAATCCTGGTTAATAACAGAAAGTGCTTCTATTAAAGACTTGGGAATCGTATCCATATCATTGCACTCAAAGAGGAACTCTGTTAACATATTTGTAATTGCTCCTCTTAAAGAACGAGTTGCTATTTCAACACTTGGATCCAACAAAAGCTTTAAGGCTTTCAGCTCTGGGAATCTAGCCTTCGTTTTAAGAGTCCAAATAGCCCTCACAATATCATTCTGCAAGCTTACTATTTCTGGTGTGAATTGGTGAAAGCTTGTTGTGGAGGTATTTCGAAAACCCGTAGTTAGCTTTAGTGATAAGTCTGCTACTGCCAATGCTTTAGCTAATGGCTCTTGTAGTTTCCCTACTTCATCAAAATCCATAAGCATCTTTCTAGCTGTTTTACTCACTTTTTTAATTAGACGTTTCCGTTTCTCACCCCGTTCACAAGCCTTTAACTGGGGCATAGATTTGACACATCGAAGCTTCCTGTCCATTGCAACCAAGGTCTGCAAAGGCAAGTCCTCTAACCCATCCAGCACATGGATTGCAGCAGCATGATGAAACTGAGACGTTGGAGTCATTGATTTCATGGTATTGCTCCGAAAATACTGAGGATCATTGAGAATTTTATATAGCTGAATAATATCGGTCTTCTTCTCATGATCATGATTTTCACTGCTCAAAAACCTCGGCAAAGATTCTCTAATAACTTTTTTCATTTTGCAACGAGTTTTCTCAAACTTCCCTGAGCCACCTGAAAGTATCATAACAATTTGTTGAAGCCCATAATTAGTCAAAGAATCGAGACATGAGAAAAGGGCTCCATTTATCTTTAGTGCATCAAATGATCCGGCACTATCTTCAATTATATGGTTTCCCCTTTTGAAATTGCTTGCCCCAAAGGCATTTTCAACATGAGCTTTAATGGTCTCATAAAACATCTGCAAAACACACAACATGAACAACTTTGTTAACCGAAAACACATATTTAAGGTAGCAAATTATAGGAAGTAAACAACACGAAATCCACCATTATCGTTCAATGTTGCATTAACTTACATCATCCTCCCTCAGAAATGATTCAGGCAAAGTCCTGGAAGACAGAATCAAATGCAAACGCTTAAAAATCAACCATTGCAACAAAGAAAATAACAATAACAAATATAAATACAAGTAAAGCTCCACATGTACTTGAACTTAAAAAACTTGGGATCTTTGAATTGCTTTGTTTTCGACTTGGAAGTCGAAAGTCCCATCAACCACCTGCGAAAAGCCTCAATAAGCAATCGTTTTCCGAGTTCCGATACAAACATAAACTACCACAATGCACCAAAGCCTTTTTTTCTCTAACAATAATAAATACATTTCAATACCATCACTCAAATCAACACCCTAAACTGCAAAACTAGTACTCTATGGAACCGAATTTGCTTTCCGAGAGAGCATTCTTACAAGAAATAATATAACAAATTACAAACTAATTTTCATACTTTTGAAGAATTATAAGAAAAGTATACCTTTTTAGAAGAAACCGATATGATAGGCAAGAAGATTTAAGAAAAAAAGAGGAGGAAGAACCTTTTTTTGAGATTAAGCAGCTTCTCTCGATTCTTGATTTGCGATAAAAGCTCGATGCAATCTGTTTGATGAAACCTTTCCATTCTTACTGTAATTGTGCAAAAAATTAAGAAATTTAAAAAATATAGAGAGAATTAGGGTTTTGATTAAAAGGGGGAAGAAACTGAGTCACTGATTCTTAGTTAGATTTGACTCGTTAAAATCCTAAAGCGGGTATGAAATATATGATCTCATTTGGCGGGTAGTTTTAAAATACAATTTTACATTTTGGTAAAAAAAAGCTTAATTACAAAAAAATATCCAAACTATGTTTTTTTTAATAAGTGCCTAAAATATTTTTTTTTGTTGAAATAAGTGCTTACAATTTTTTTATGGATGAAATAGGCACATAAAATTTTAATTTTGGATGAAATAGGTGCTTAAAGTATTTTTTGGCTGAAATAGATACCTAAAATTTTATTTTTTATTGAAATAGATACCAAAATGGGTGTCTTAGTTGACTTTAAAACAAACCAAAAATGAAACTTTAAGCACATATCTCAGCCAAAAAATACTTTAGGCACATATCTCAGCCAAAAAATAATTTAGGCACTTATTAAAAAAAGAGATAAACCTTAAAATGGCATAATAATAAAGAAAAAACATATAATGTTTGATGGCTTAAAGTTCAAATTGACCCTCAACGAAAAATAAAAAAAAATTAATTAAGCGTTTATGAAAATTTTACACCTAATTTAGCACTTATAATTCAAATTACACACAATTTGGCCCTTCTGTTAGGTTGACCGCGTTGACTGTGACGGTCCGAAAATGGTCAATAACGGAAGGACGTTCTTTGTGGCATTAACCGTCAAGCTCCACTCAAGAAATTGCTAACGTGTAGTTTTCTTTATTTAACTCTTATTGTTTTGGGTTCTTTGAATCTACAAAGAAACATTTAGAGAGAGATAAGATTGTGACCACTCGTCCATTACTCTTGTCGACATCATGCAATCAGGCCTCTCGACCACCGCTCAATACGAGTCACCTTCCACCGCTAGCAGTCACCATAACCCACTTTCACTATAGCTCCACACAAAGCTCACAACCCTACCTAAAACAATTTGGTTCGATCATTCTCTGTTCTACCACCAAATACCAACTTCCCTAAGTCTTAAACCGACTTCCCTAAAAATCACATTTCTCAATGTTTAAGCCATTAAAGTTATTTTTATCAAACACCAAAGACACATATTAATCATCACTGACCATGCTCTATAATCATCAACATCATTCCTTTCGACTAATCTGTTCGACAATCAGAACCAGTTCAGAGGACATCTACAACAACCAACAACAAACAACGAAATGAATTAAAATGAGAAGGAAATTAGGAAAAAGAAAGAAAATAGAAAATGGTGACTTTACCTTCGGGTTTTCATCTGTGATGGATCTTGTCGTCGGATGACGAATCTCAACGGTAGCCAACCCCCTTTTGCCGAGAAGAAAAAATATATTTTAGTCTCGCTCTGATTGAATGGTAGAAAAGAGAGATCAATAGAAAGAATTAGAAGGGTTCTATGTGATATTCATGGCATTTTAAGCGAATTCCAGTGAAATTGACCTCAAATCCATGCTTAGAGGACCAGGGCGAGGCTGTTAGTGTGTTTCGACGTTAAATGACCGCCGACGATAGTAAAAATAATGACGACCGGCAGTGTAAATATTTGAGAGAAAAGAGACTGTTTTTAAGTTTTTCATAGGGAAAGAGATAAATAAATCAAATGAAAATAATAAGGCAAAAAGAATAAAAATTCCATAGGATTTTTAAGTGTTTTACACGTCATTGGGATATTTTCACGTCATTGCCAACGGTCAACGCCACATAAGACGATAAAGTCCTTGCATCTCTGACCGTTAGCGGACTGTCACGGTCAACCTAACAGAAGGGTCAAATTGAGTGTAATTTAAATTATAAGGGCTAAATTGTGTCTAAATTTTTTATAAGGGCTTAACTGATTTTTTGATTTTTCGTTGAGGGTCAATTTGACCTTTAAACCATGTTTGATTAAATAATCACTTTGGTCTTTATTTTCCTAAAGCACTTTAACCCTCAACGTTTCATTTTGAGTCAAAATGACCCATCCATAATTGAAAACTATTATTAAACTAACGATGACAACTTGAAAGACTTGACAGAATGGCATGTCAGCATAAAAATAATTTTATATTTATATAATTTTATAAAATTATTTTTTGAATGATGTGTCATTCTGTCAAGTCATCATATTTGTCTATATGACATTGTTATGTTAGCGTGTACAGCTGTATATGTTTATCACGTCATTTCAAGCCATTTACGGGTAGTTGACTAACAATTTTCTTCCATGTAGAGATATTTTGATCTAAAATAAAACGTTCAAGATTAAAGTGTTTCAAAAAAATAGGGGTTAATTACCCTGTTGATACACGAGCTATACCAAACTCTCAATTTCATACATAACGTTTTAAAATTTTCGATTTCATACATGAAGTTTTTCACCGTTAACTGGTTTACCCACTTCCGTTACGAAAGCTGACGTGGAACCCTATATCCACTAAGAAAATGACACATGGCATTTATTTATTTTTAAAAAAATTTCCATTTACTTAAGGGTTAATAACAAGATTAGTCATCAACAATTCAATATCTTTCAATTTCACCCTTAAAGTTTAAAAATTCAAAAATTCATATATATATATATATATACATATTTTTAAAATATATATAAAAATATTTGAACCAAACAATTATTGACACATGGCATAATATTAATAAATTCTCCGTTTACTTAGGATAATAATAAAATTAATCTTTTAACATTTCATTATTTTTAATTTACCCTTTTTTACAATAAGTTTTGTATATTATGTAAAACAAATATTTAATTTTGATATAACTAATAATTCAAGGACTAAATTGTAAAATAAATAAATTTTTAAATAGTCAAAGTATTTGATTTTGACAAGTAAAATTTATACTTATAATGTTTTGAAGTCAAACTTTAAACCCCATAAAATTTTTTTAAGTGTTTCAAAGCCAAAATATACAAAATTGTCGAGACGTTTCAAAACACCCTCAGAGTGTTCTGATACGTTTTGTCACTAAAAACGTCTGTTTTGAAACAGCTCACATCCGTTTCAATACAACCTTCATCTGGACTTTTAATTTTTAAATATTGTTTCGAAATGGCTCACACCCGTTTCGATACAAGGGTTAAATAATTTTAAAATTGGGCATTGTAAAACCTATGTTTGATTTTGATATAATTAGATCTTTAAGGATCATTTTGTAAAACTTAAAATTGTTTTTATAAGTCCCTTAATAAGGTTTTAAAACACCAACACTTTAAAACTGATTTATAAAACTCAAACTCAAAATATTTTCTAAGTGTTCCAAGGCAAAACCATTGAAAATCGTCCAGGAGTATCGATACCTTTTTGCCAAACTTGGTTACTATTGGAACCCGTATCGATACCATAAACCCTCGTATCGATACGCCCCTGTGTTAAAATTCAAAGAGTTTGAATAGCGTACCGATACGGCTAACCCTCGTATCGATACGGGCTTTATAATTTTTAAATATTAAGTCGGTTTAAAAATATGACTGTTGGTGTCAGTTGGTTGGTAACCAAACTTTAAAAGGTCGTTGACCCGTATCGATATGCCTAACCCCCGTACCGATACGGTTATGGACAGTGAGCTAAGTTCAGAAAAAATTAGGATTTAACTTAAAATATTTACGAAGGTGTCCCAATAGAAAAACGGATGATGTTCATCTTAGGAGACACGAATTCAAATCTTTGTCTATATGGTGTATGTGCCTTGTCAAAGGGTTAAAATATCTATGAATAGATACTATTTTGTAATCACCTTTAAACTATTCAAAATAAAATTAATGGTGTGCCACAATATGTAGCGTTAGTGGTGTGTAACGTCGCCCGTTCTAAAACTTTTCAAAAATTTATTACTTGATCTTTAAAAATTAAAAGTATTAGTAATTGAACTCGGTTTTCAACCATATACATTTACAAACTTTTAAAGATTAAACTAAAAAAAACTTTTAAAGATTAAGTTGATAAAAATTGTAATGGTAAAGGACCAAAAAAAGTTATTTTATCATTTTATAAAAAAATCAAATTTCTTAAACGCTAAACTCTAAGATATTTGTAAAAGTTTTTTTGTTTCTATTGGCTCTGAATGGGATATTTTTCCAAAAAAGCATTAGAGGGATCCAATTAAAAAAATATATAAGAACTAAATTTTAAAATAATAAAAAAACCATTATTAATTCGAAAACTTGAGTAGAATTGAACCTCGTTTTTCATGCTTGAGTTTAGTTTGCAATTCCTTCAAATAATTTGAATAAGGTTCAATATACTCAGAAAATCATAAATATAAACTATTTTCATTATTTACTTATATAATGTAAACACCTGTATGTACTAATAGGCAACAAAATTTAAGGGTAGCCAACTGTTGCTTCAAGCTGTAAAAAACAAATAAAGTGATTTGCAAAGCAACCCTTCCTCAATCTTTCCTTTAATAACTTACAATTGATACATGTGGAAGAAAATCGAATGTTTCCGAAATCTGAACTTTGCAAAATATCGATAAGTTAAGAACATCGGAACCAGCGAGCAAAGATGACCAATGCCACTTACCAGGAATTACTTTTGTACAATGGGTCAGTGAAGCAATGTGATTGTTTTGATCTTTGCTCCTTGTAAGCCACAAGTGAAGGTTGAAGTGGAAATTTGAATAAATAAACACGGATGCAGTACAAAATCCGAGCCAAATGCCAATATGATCTTCCCGGAAAATAAAAGGTCCTTCAATTTTGATGTCACTGCAGTCTGTAGAAAATAAATGACAGTTCACATCTCAACATCAATGATTTGGTTGATAAAATATGGGCTAACAGTTTGGACAAAGTAGAGAGTTAAAAACCAAGAGAAAATATACCTCTTTGGAACAAAAGGCACAAGCTCCTTGAGTGTTTCGATAAGATCATCTCCAACATTTTCCTCGGATAATTTCCGCTTCTTTTCTGTGCAAATAGTGGAAACAAAGTATTAAGCAAATCCATTTAGCCTTAGTGTTCATTATCCACTCACCACCTGATATCTAACACATTAGAACCTGGTTGCCTATACAATTTGCACTAAATGCATCCTACATTAGTCTCGGTTATTCATATCATGATCCTGCATCAGTACTGTAAATTTAAATATAACACTGACTTCAATGTAGTTTAAAAAACTGCTTGTTACCCAATACGCTCATGTCTGCAACAGTTTTCGGAAATTTTTGGCCAATAAATCACATGGTTTATAAAGCTCGAAAGAGGGGAGAGAAGAAGCTTGATACCTGGACTATGTTGTTGAGTTGAAGTGTCACCTCTGAGATACAAGTTATCACTCCAATCTAAATCCACGTCCTGCTCCTTAGCAAACTTTTCCAGTAACAGACCAATTAAATTGTGGGCAACCAAACTTGTTTCATCACATGCTTCTTGGATTGTAAGACATTGATTTCTACGAGCGCTCGTTTTGTTGTTCACAAATGTTTCGTTAGATGAAATGGTCGACGCGTTTTCTGGATCCACTCCAATGTTCTGTTCAACCTCATCTCTCTCAACTGAGAGGCAATTTCTGTTATTTGATGCATGCGATTTGACCACCTTCTTTAGTTGGTTTATATCTTTGCTACTTCTTCCATTACCTGAGGCAATTTCTGGCTCCATTTTCAAGTCCTGTATAACCTCATCTCTCTCGATTGAATTGACAGAATAGGACATACAACTCTCTAAGTTCTCATTCACCATCTTACCATCATTGTCATAATTACCAGTATCCTCAATACAACTATCATCATCACTTTCTTCTAATTCTTCCCCAAATGCATCGGCAAATTCCTCATCTAGCTCGTGATCTGGAAGCAAGTCCCAAAATATCTGTTTCATCTCAGCACTCACAGTGAGTATACATTCGACCTCTTCTTCAATTTCATCTTTTACGAATCGTCTTGTGGCAAAGATCGGGAATCCTTGTTAATAACAGAAAGTGCTTCTATTAAAGACTTGGGAATCGTATCCATATCACTGCACTCAAAGAGGAACTCTGTTAACATATTTGTAATTGCTCCTCTTAAAGAACGAGTTGCTATTTCAACACTTGGATCCAACAAAAGCTTTAAGGCTTTCAGCTCTGGGAATCTAGCCTTCGTTTTAAGAGTCCAAATAGCCCTCACAATATCATTCTGCAAGCTTACTATTTCTGGTGTGAATTGGTGAAAGCTTGTTGTGGAGGTATTTCGAAAACCCGTAGTTAGCTTTAGTGATAAGTCTGCTACTGCCAATGCTTTAGCTAATGGCTCTTGTAGTTTCCCTACTTCATCAAAATCCATAAGCATCTTTCTAGCTGTTTTACTCACTTTTTTAATTAGACGTTTCCGTTTCTCACCCCGTTCACAAGCCTTTAACTGGGGCATAGATTTGACACATCGAAGCTTCCTGTCCATTGCAACCAAGGTCTGCAAAGGCAAGTCCTCTAACCCATCCAGCACATGGATTGCAGCAGCATGATGAAACTGAGACGTTGGAGTCATTGATTTCATGGTATTGCTCCGAAAATACTGAGGATCATTGAGAATTTTATATAGCTGAATAATATCGGTCTTCTTCTCATGATCATGATTTTCACTGCTCAAAAACCTCGGCAAAGATTCTCTAATAACTTTTTTCATTTTGCAACGAGTTTTCTCAAACTTCCCTGAGCCACCTGAAAGTATCATAACAATTTGTTGAAGCCCATAATTAGTCAAAGAATCGAGACATGAGAAAAGGGCTCCATTTATCTTTAGTGCATCAAATGATCCGGCACTATCTTCAATTATATGGTTTCCCCTTTTGAAATTGCTTGCCCCAAAGGCATTTTCAACATGAGCTTTAATGGTCTCATAAAACATCTGCAAAACACACAACATGAACAACTTTGTTAACCGAAAACACATATTTAAGGTAGCAAATTATAGGAAGTAAACAACACGAAATCCACCATTATCGTTCAATGTTGCATTAACTTACATCATCCTCCCTCAGAAATGATTCAGGCAAAGTCCTGGAAGACAGAATCAAATGCAAACGCTTAAAAATCAACCATTGCAACAAAGAAAATAACAATAACAAATATAAATACAAGTAAAGCTCCACATGTACTTGAACTTAAAAAACTTGGGATCTTTGAATTGCTTTGTTTTCGACTTGGAAGTCGAAAGTCCCATCAACCACCTGCGAAAAGCCTCAATAAGCAATCGTTTTCCGAGTTCCGATACAAACATAAACTACCACAATGCACCAAAGCCTTTTTTTCTCTAACAATAATAAATACATTTCAATACCATCACTCAAATCAACACCCTAAACTGCAAAACTAGTACTCTATGGAACCGAATTTGCTTTCCGAGAGAGCATTCTTACAAGAAATAATATAACAAATTACAAACTAATTTTCATACTTTTGAAGAATTATAAGAAAAGTATACCTTTTTAGAAGAAACCGATATGATAGGCAAGAAGATTTAAGAAAAAAAGAGGAGGAAGAACCTTTTTTTGAGATTAAGCAGCTTCTCTCGATTCTTGATTTGCGATAAAAGCTCGATGCAATCTGTTTGATGAAACCTTTCCATTCTTACTGTAATTGTGCAAAAAATTAAGAAATTTAAAAAATATAGAGAGAATTAGGGTTTTGATTAAAAGGGGGAAGAATCTGAGTCACTGATTCTTAGTTAGATTTGACTCGTTAAAATCCTAAAGCGGGTATGAAAAGGCTTAATTACAATTTTACTTTTTTTGGTAAAAAAAAGGCTTAATTACAAAGTAAGTGTCCAAACTACATTTGTTTTGTAATAGGTGCCTAAAGTATTTTTTTTGTTGAAATAAGTGCTTACAATTTCTTTTTGGATGAAATAAGCACATAAAATTTTAATTTTGGATGAAATAGGTGCTTAAAGTATTTTTTTGGCTGAAATAGATGCTTAAAGTTTCATTTTTGGTTGAAATAAATACCAAAATGGGTGCCTTAGTTGACTTTAAAACAAACAAAAAATAAAACTTTAAGCACCTATCTCAGCCAAAAAATACTTTAAGCACATATCTCAGCCAAAAAAAAATTTAGGCACCTATTAAAGAGATAAACCTTAAAATGGCATAATAATAAAGAAAAAGCATATAATGTTTGATGGCTTAAAGTTCAAATAGACCCTCAACGAAAAATAAAAAAAAATAATTAAGCGCTTATGAAAATTTTACACCTAATTTAACACTTATAATTCAAATTATACACAATTTGACCCTTCCGTTAGGTTGACTGCGTTGACTGTAACGGTCCAAAAATGGTCAATAACGGAAGGACATTAATGTCCTTTGTGGCATTAACCATCAAGCTCCACTCAAAAATTGCTAGCGTGTAGTTTTTTTATTTAACTCTTATTGTTTTGGGTTCGTTGAATCTAAAAAAAATATTCATATAAAGATATGACTGTGACCACTCGTCCATTACTCTTGCCGACACCATGCCTCTCGACCACCGCTCAATACCGAGTTACCTTCCACCGCTAGCAGTCACCATAACCCACTTTCACTATAGCTCCACACAAAGCTCACAACCCTACCTAAAATAATTTGGTTCGATCATCCTCTGTTCTACCACCAAATACCAACTTCCCTAAGTCTTAAACCGACTTCCCTAAAAGTCACATCTCTCAATGTTTAAGCCACTAAATTTATTTTTCTCAAACACCAAAGACACATACTAATCATCACTGACCATGCTCTACAATCATCAACATCATTCCTTTCGACTAATCTGCTCGACAATCAGAACCAGTTCAGAGGACATCTACAACAACCACCAACAAACAACGAAATGAATTAAAATGAGAAGGAAATTAAGAAAAAGAAAGAAAATAGAAAATGGTGACTTTACCTTCGGGTTTTCATCTGCGATGGATCTTGTCGTCAGATGACGAATCTCAACAGTAAGCAACCCCTTTTGCCGAGAAGAAAAAACATATTTTAGTCTCGCTCTGATTGAATGGTAGAAAAGAGAGATCAATAGAAAAAATTTAGAAGGGTTCTATGTGATATTCATGGCATTTTAAGCGAATTCCAGTGAAATTGACCTCAAATCCATGCTTAGAGGACCAGGGCGAGGCTGTTAGTGTGTTTCGACGTTAAATGACCGCCGACGATAGTGAAAATAATGACGACCGACAGTGTAAATATTTGAGAGAAAAGAGACTGTTTTTAAATTTTTCATAGGGAAAGAGATAAATAAATCAAATGAAAATAATAAGGCAAAAAGAATAAAAAATCCATAGGATTTTTAAGTGTTTTACACGTCATTGGGATATTTTCACGTCATTGCCAACGATTAACGCCACGTAAGACGATAACGTTCTTGCATCTCTGACCGTTAGTGGACTGTCACGGTCAATACGGTCAACCTAACAAAAGGGTCAAATTGGGTGTAATTTAAATTATAAGGGCTAAATTGTGTGTAAAATTTTTATAAGGGCTTAACTGATTTTTTGATTTTTCATTGAGGGACAATTTGACCTTTAAACCATGTTTGATTAAATAGTCACTTTGGTCTTTATGTTCCTAAAGCACTTTAACCCTCAACGTTTTATTTTGAGTCAAAATGACCCATCCATAATTGAAAACTATTATTAAACTAACGATGACAACTTGAAAGACTTGACATAATGGCATGTCAGCATAAAAATAATTTTATATTTATATAATTTTATAAAATTATTTTTTGACTGATGTGTCATTCTGTCAAGTCATCATATTTGTCTATATGACATTGTTATGCCAGCGTGTACCGCTGTATAGGTTTATCACGTCATTTCAAGCCATTTACGGTTAGTTGACTAACAATTTTCTTCCACATAGAGATATTTTGGCCTAAAATAAAACGTTCAAGATTAAAGTGTTTCAAAAAAATAGGGGTTAATTACCCTGTTGATACATGAGCTATAGCAAACTCTCAGTTTCATACATAACATTTTAAAATTTTCGATTTCATAAATGAAGTTTTTCGGCGTTAACTGGTTTACCCACTTCCGTTACGGAAGCTAACGTGGAACCCTATATCCACTAAGAAAATGACACATGGCATTTATTTATTTTTAAAAAATTTTCCATTTACTTAAGGGTTAATAACAAGATTAGTCATCAACGATTCAATATCTTTCAATTTCACCCTTAAAGTTTAAAAATTCAAAAATTCATATATATATATATATATATTAAAATATATATAAAAATATTTGAACCAAACAATTATTGACACGTGGCATAATATTAATAAATTCTCCGTTTACTTAGGATAATAATAAAATTAACCTTTTAACATTTCATTAATTTTAATTTACCCTTTTTTTTTACAATAAGTTTCCTATATTAGGCAAAACAAATATTTGATTTTGATATAACTAATAATTCAAGGACTAAATTGCAAAATAAATAAATTTTCAAGTAGTCAAAATACTTTATTTTGACAAGTAAAATTTATACTTATAATGTTTTGAAGTCAAAACTTAAACCCATAAAATTTTCTAAGTGTTTCAAAGCCAAAATATACAAAATTGCCCAGGCGTTTCGAAACACCCTCAGAGTGTTTCGATACGTTTTGCCACTGAAAACATATGTTTTGAATCAATACAACCTTCATTTGGGCTTTTAATTTTTAAATATTGTTTCGAAATGGCTCACACCCGTTTCGATACAAGGGTTAAATAATTTTAAAATTGGGCATTAAATGAACTAGCCGTTACTTGTGAGAAACTAATTTTTGAAGATTTGGTTGAGTGTTTCGATACACCCCAAGGCTGTTTCGAAACACCCATTTACAGTTTCAAAACGTTTCGATACAACCCTTATTCGTTTTGATACGACACTCTTTTTACATTTTATAGATTTAAATTTTTTCAATACGACCTATAGCCATTTCGATTCGAGCCCTTTTTACACACAACAAATCTTTTTTTAGTGTCCATTTTGATACATCAATACCGTGTTTCGATACGGGTAGTTGCAGAACAACATTTCTAGAGGAAAGAGAGAGCCCCAACGACTCTATTAATGATCTCAACCACCCAAATGGCTAGAAATCAATGAGAAGGTGTAACACCCACATTTCCGTCCTAGAATTTAAAGCCGTTAAATTTAATTAATTTATTTATTCTTAGAAGCAATTGAGTTTGCAATTAAGTGAATTATTCAATTTGGTCCTTGAATTTCTTAATTGGGCAATTATTGCACCAATTTGAATTAGAAAGTAATTAAGCCTTTGAATTAAGAAATTTAACCGAGTGATGAATTAGTGGATCCAAAGTGGTGAAATTAGAAGAATTAAAAGAAATTAAAAAGTGGCACATTTCCTTGTAGAAATCGGACCAAATTGGGAAATCAAAGAAATATTGGCAAGGAAAATTTGATGACCAATTTAAAATAATTATAATGATTGAAAATTGCATGTTAAAAATGAAAAGTCTTTAGGGCTGCCCTTAGTAAAATGATGATAAAAGAGAAAGGTTAAAGGACACTTGAGTAATTTTAGAAGCTATCAAATCCCCCAAATTAGGGAGGGTGTCTTCTCTCCATCATTTCTCCTCCTTGTTGCCATGAGGTTTGAGAGAAAATGGAGAGAAGAGAAGCTCAAAGGTCTGAAAGTTTTGAAGCTCAAATGGTGAAGATTTAGCTTGGAAATTTGAAGGATTGAGCTAGGATTTGAGAATGGTAGCTAGTGCTAACAAGAAAATCAAGAAGTAAGTTCTATTCTCCTTGTAGCTATTTGGTTATGTAAAACACCATGCATGCAAACTTAAAATTTGTATAAACATGAAAATATGAGAGTCTTGATGAGTATAAGTTGAACTAATGAAATCCTTGAAAAACTACTTGAGAAATTATAAATAGATTCATAAAGGGACTGTTTTGAGAGAAAGTGTAAAGTCATGGATAGTTAGAAAATTTGTATGATTAGAGATTAAATTAGAAAATTTTCACTTGGAGAAAGCTGTGAAGAAATAAAGATTCTATGAGAAGTTACTTTTGGTTGCTTGAAAAACGAATTAAAAAGGGAAAAATTCGATTAGAGCTAAAAGTGGACATGTATTCGAAAATAATGGAGATTAGGGACTGAACTGGAAAATCGATAAAATTGAGTACTTGATCATTGAAATTAAAAGTTAATGTGGACTGTAAAATATCATGGAAGAATAGTATAAGTCATGCCATAAGTGAATTTAGACTTTGAATGATGTAATTAGATGAATATTAAGCTAAAGGTGATAAATAAGTAAGCTGTCGAGTGGAATACAAATCATAAATAGTAACTTTGGAAATTCACCAAAAATTGAATATAAAGTATTTCGAATTGAAATTTTTACTGTATAAATTTTGGTTAGTCTAGAATCATTGATAGAAAACGGAACTCAATTTCAATATGTAAATTAGGAGATATGAATTTTTAAAGTTGGACAGTACAAGCTGTCTAGATTTATCGAAAATGGTATATTTAAGTAATAAACTGTATTTACTCGAATAAGATAAAAATATGAGGTTTACATGAGTAGAAAATTGAGTTTAATACCTTTCTAACGGTATATGATAAGTGAATTTTGGATTAGTAATTAAAAATATATGATTAAAACACTAACTAGTCCTCCAACTAGTCTAATAGAAAATCAGATTTGAAAGCACAATGACCGAATGATTAAGTTATAAATCTGAAATTAGAATTCGATAATGATAATAGGAAAATTTTAAATTGGCTTGTAAATTGACAAGAAATATTAAAAGAGATTGTGTTTAGTTAATGTATGTCAAGAAGAAAATTTTTGTTAGCCCACTTTCCGCGTGCGCATTAATATGAATAACTTAATGAAGAATGGGTTCTTGTTTCCGATTGTCTATTTTCCGGTTCCGGTAACGCTCCTAACTCCCAGCCCGAGTTAGGGGTGTTACATTTTGTGGCATTAGAGCTTTTTAGGTTACAGGTCCTAAAGACATGTGAATGTGTTATGTGTGCATCATTAGTTGAGTCAAGCCACCTAGGGATCATACATTGAATTTCTTGTAATTATATTCCTAACTCTGATTTTGTTTGATCTGAATTAGAATGAAAGAGACACGTTTAGCTCGAGACGATGAAAGTCCTCGAGGATCCTCAAGTGAAGGGGATAGTGTCCATATGAAAGAAAATCCTCCTGTACAAGATAGTGTACGTATGAAAGAAAACCCTCCGGTACTAGAGGTTATCCGTGCGAAAGAAAACCCTTCAGTAAAGGAGAACCCTCCTGTGCAAGATAGCACTCGACAACAACCTCCTGTTCAGCCTCGGACGAACACTGATAATCCGACTGTTCAGAATGCTCAAAGAGATTGCCTTCTGAGTATGAAAGAAATTTTCGATCAGCTTTTGACGAACATGTGACATGAACAACCTGCTCCAGTAGCTGCTGCCCCTAGCAGAGCTCCTATTGAAAAGCTTGCTCAGCATCGAGCCTATACATTTGCAGGCTCTAGTGAAGAGAAACCTGAAGAAGCTGAGTATTGGTTAGAAAGAACTACTCAGATACCGACTAAGCAACTTCAGTGCTCAGATGAACATAAGCTCGAATGTGTTGTTGCCTTACTTGCTGATGAAGCCTTGAACTGGTGGGAGACTACAACACTAACTGCTCCAGCTGAATCTGTGAACTGAAAATTCTTTTTAGAAGAATTTAAGAAGAAATACATCAGTGAACAGTACTTGGCCGATCGAAGAAAGCGTTTCTTGCATCTGAAGCAAGCGGGTCGACCAATAGAGCAGTACGTGGCCGATTTCTGTAAGTACTGCAAGTATGGTTCTAAGTACATCAAGACAGAGAAAGAAAAGTGTCGTATGTTTATCGATGGTCTGAATGATGAGCTGAGTCCGATGTTTACCGCTCTAGATATCACGAACTTCCAGACTTTGATGAATCGAGCTATTGCTACGGAATCCAAGTTTCAGGCCGCAGAAAAGAGAAAAAGCGGTTACCGTCATGATAAGAAGCGCAAGAGTGATGACAAGTCTCACTGGAAATCGAAGAAGTCTAAAAGCCAGAAAGAAGGTTTTTCTTCGTATAATCCAACTCCTCGTAGTAATTTCACACCGAAGCCTCAGTCAGTGAATAGACTTGCTGTCCCGATTATATCTGTTAATAGCCCGGGGAATTCAGAAAGGGATACAGTCTGTCAGCATTGTCAGAAACCACATTTCGGTCAGTGCCGAAAGCAGGCTAACTTATGTTTTGCTTGTGGCGGAAGTTACCACTATATCAGAGTCTGTCCAGCGATGAGAGATCGAGCTCCTGCTCAAAACTTTGCCAATCCGAGTCATGTACAATCCAATCGGAACAAGAATACTAGACAAGCACAGTCTGGGAATCAGGGCAGAGGCAAAAGCAATCAGTCGAAAGCCACCACACATCAGGAATCACGAGCTCTAGCTCGAGTCTATCATATCCGTGGCAAGGATGAGGAAGAATCTCCAGATGTTATTGCGGGTACGATTGAACTAAACCTTACTCCTGTTTATGCTTTAATTGATTCGGGATCAACTCATTCTTTTGTGTGTTTTCACCTGATTGACAAGTTACAGTTAAAGCCTGAAATTGTTAAAACTGGGTTAATTGTTTCAAACCCTATAGGAGGTGACTTACCTATCAACCTGATCTGTAAGAATAGCCTTGTATCTATTCGAAATGTACCTTTTCCCTGTGACCTGTATGTTCTACCTAAATGTGAGTTTGACCTAGTATTAGGTTTAGACTGATTGGGTAGATATGAAGCCTGGATTGATTGTAAGAATAAAATACTGTACTTAAGGGGATTAGGAAAAGAATCAATTCTGTTAATTGACAAGAAACCAACATCTCTTTTTGCCGCTATGGCTTTGCAAGATGAATTAGATTTTGGTTTGACTGAAATGCCTGTTGTATCTGAATTTGTTGATGTGTTAAGGAACTCCCTGGACTCCCTCTAATCCGAGAAGTCGAGTTCAAAATTGAAGTTCAGCCTGGAACTAATCCGGTGTTTATTACGCTCTATCGTATGGAACCGATCGAATTGCAAGAATTAAAGAAGAAGATTTAGGAATTAGAAGATAAGGGTATTATTCGACCCAACACTTCTCCCTGGGGTGCTCCAGTTCTCTTTGTGAAAAAGAAAGACGGAACGATGCGACTTTGCATTGATTACCGACAATTGAACAGAGTCACTATCAAGAACAAGTATCCATTGCCCCGAATTGAAGATCTATTTAATCAGTTAAAGGATGCTGGTGTATTCTCTAAAATTGACCTTCGATCCGGTTATTATCAAATGAGGGTGAAAGATGAAGATATACCCAAAACTGCTTTTAGAACTCGTTATGGTCATTACGATTTTCTGGTGATGCCATTCGGGTTAACGAATGCCCCTACTGCATTCATGGATCTGATGAATCGAGTATTCAAGCCTCATCTTGACAAATTTGTTGTCGTATTCATCGACGATATTTTGGTCTATTCTCGTAACAGAGAAGAACATGCTCAACATCTTCGGATTGTACTCCAGACACTCCGTGAAAATCAGTTGTTTGCTAAGTTCACCAAATGTGAATTTTGGCTTCCAGAAGTGTCCTTCCTCGGACATGTTATTTCAGCCGAAGGGATCAAGGTTGATTCTAAGAAAATTCAGACAATTCTTGAATGGTGACCTCCGAGCAATGTGAGCGAGGTCCGAAGTTTCCTTGGTTTAGCTGGGTATTACCGGAGATTTGTGAAAGGATTTTTGGTAACTGCTGCACCACTAACCAAATTGCTCAGAAAGAGTGAACCGTTTAAGTGGTCCGAAGGACAACAAAGAAGTTTTGATCAGCTTAAGCAAGCCTTGACTTGTGCCCCTATTCTTATTCAGCCCGAGTCTGGAAAAGAATTCGTTGTTTACAGTGATGCGTCACATTCCGATCTTGGATGTGTTCTGATGCAGGAAGGTAATGTGATTGTATCACCCGGGTTTAGGGGTCGGGTGAAAATAATAATAAAATAATATTTTGAGTCTCAGTTTTATAATTAAAATAATAATATATATTATTTGGACTTTGTGATTTCAAAGCAAACATTTTTATGTTGGACTTAAATAGATTTAAAACTCATTTCCATGGATTTTGCAAATATTGAGATTTGCCATCTCATTAATGGCAAATCTGTAAATATTGGAACTTTCATTTAAAACCCCCTTTTAATCAAAAGGAGCCTTTGTCATCTTCCTTCTCACCCCATTTTGTTTTTCAACGACAACAGAAGAGCTCTCTCACCAAGTTACTATTCCATCTCCTTTCTCCTTCATTTTTGGTCGGTTTTGAAAGGTAATTACATCCCCATTTTGCTCTCATCTTCCTCTCTTCAAAAGTACCATTAGATTTCATTTTCATCATTGTTTTAGAAATTTGGTTTTCCATGGAAAAATGTTAAAGGATGCTACTTTATGGGTTTTGATTTAAGTTTTTTATTTATTAATGTTAGATAAGTTGTTTTCAACCTAAGAGGTCCAACATATATGAATTTTAGAGTGTTTTATAAAGATTCCCAGATTTGGGTCTTAATGGGGTTTTTGAAGGGTTTTAAGATGAGTTTTGGGTGTTTTTAATGTTGGAAATTAAAAGCTAATGGTTGTATGTTGGTTGAGGATTGTTTTAGAAGCTTTTAGAGGTGTTAAAAGTGTTTGAAACAAGAGTTTTGGGTTGAGTTTGAGGGCTGCTCGGGTTTGGAGTTTTTGGGGTTGTTCTTGGCTTGAGAATAATGTGTTTTATGCTTGTTGAGTATTCCGGGTGTCTACATTGTTGTGTGGACTGATTCGAGGTTGTTTTGTTTGTGTTGAGATGATTAGAAGCAAGAGTTTGTGTTGGTGAAGCATCGAGAGTGAATTCGGAAGCTTGAAGGTCTTGGTTGCTTGGTTGTTGAGCTTGGAAGTGAAGGTGAGTGATTAAATGCTTTTAAAGTGTTGGTTCAAGCATGTGGACTGGGTTGGGCTTCGTAGACCCACCTAGAGTTGGGATTAGATTGGTAGTCTAATCCCAAGCTATAGTTAGAGACTATGGTTGATCTTTGAATGTGTTTATGCCTCATGTTTGATTGTAATTGTGTTGGCTATGTATATGGTGTTATACATGTATGTTGAGGCATGGATTGATGCATTGATATATGCATGTGGATTGTGCATGATGTTAATCATGGTGAGTACGTGCTAAGCACGGAAGTGGTTATGAAATGATGTTGTGAAAGGTTGTGGATTGTGTTTAATATTGGCACTAGTATGCTTGGGTACAAATGATCGATCATTAGGATGTTAGTGTGCACACGTGAGTCAAATGCGCGCGTGGTCTTGGTGATGGTAGTCATCAAGATGGAGTACGGGTTCGCCCGAAAAACCTTCTTATATATATGTTAGTCGATGATGAGTGTAATCCCATCGGCGGGGCGTGAGGATGAGTGGAATCCCCTCCACGTGAACGATAATGAGTGTAATCCCACCGTAAGGTAATGGTTGTGTTGGATGTGAGTTCCAACGTGTTATCCGTGTATTCGAGTCATAGCTAGGTGCCAATATGAGTTGATATTTGTATCAATATGTGATGAGATGTGTACCAATATGATATGAAGTGTGATTCCTATATGGATTGATATATGTGTTTATATATGATGTGGATTTGAGTTGTTGAGCATGGCATAATATTGAGTATATGTTCATGCATCATGTACATATTGGCTCATATGGATCAACGGTAAGGTCATGCATTCTACCTTGGTTGTTCTCGTGCTTGGACCCTGCATTGTCAAGGTTTGTCATAATGAGCTTACCCTCAGTAAGCTTTATGCTTACGCTCTCTTTTGTTCGACAATGCAGATCCGTAGTCCGTGGGTTGCTAGTGCAAGAAGGGGCCTCCAAGTGTGCTTTGTGGTGCTATATTAGCTATCAAGTATGAATATTTTAGTTAAAGGATGTAATAGTCAAGCAATGGGACATGCATTTGTTGCTTTGATGCTTTTGAAGTATGTTGGTGTTGGTTGTTTAGGAGCATTTTAGACTCCTTTAAATGTTATGATGGTTTGACTTTTGGATGCTATGTTTGGTTTGTAAACCATGTTTAAATCACCTACCTTAAATGTCTAAGTGTATGTTCTTGTGAAGCATGAATCTTGAATGCCATGTATGATCTTTTAAATGTATGCCCCTATCTTGTATCCTTATGTGTTTTGAGTATGTTTGCAATAGGATGCATGTCTCTAGAGTGTGTTTGTATATTGTGTATGCTCCTTGGGGTCGTTAAGGGAGTTTGGGATCATTTAAAGATGTTTAAAACCGATTTTGGGAATTCACAGACTGCAAGTGTTTCGAAACATGTTGTGCTAGTTCGGAACGGGTGTGGTTCCAGGGCCCTCCGTATCGGAACGTGTTTCGGTACGGTTTGGCTACTGTAAGCCCTTGTTCCGATATGAGTCTCGAAACACTTTGACTACTGTAATTGCATGTTCCGAAACGAGTATCAGAACGCCTAGGCGAAATGGGACCCTGTTCCAAAACGGGGTGGATGCGTTTCGGTACGGGTGTCTGGCTTTTTAAACTGGAGCCCTTGTTGTGAAACGGGCGATGTCTGTTTCGAAACACAGGCCTGAAAATGGGCTTTTTGACATCTCTAAAGGGTCTCAAGGTTTGGGCTTAGGCCCTGTTTGCTGTTAGGCTTCTCGCGAGCCTTGTTTCCGCTGTCGCTTCACACATAGGCTAAATTAACGCATCTAGACAAGATAATAAATGAAAAGTTTTTCCTTTGGTCGGTAACCGAAGTGGAGCCTTAACGGGTTTCGCCTCAATTATCCCCGTGTAGCCCACTCGGATCGGTCGAGCGTCTAGACCGGGTCGAGGGGGTTACACTTGTTGGTATCAGAGCCTAAGGTTTCTGATACCTTGGGCAAGTAAGTGAGGCAAGTTGTGTTTTTATGTTGAAATGCACGGTGTTTGCTTTCCATGTAAGCATTTTTGCTTGTTTATCAAGTATGCCTTGTTGAATGCTTGTTTTAGCATGTATGAGTGTTATTCTGTTTGAGGCATGTTGTGTAGAGTCCCATTGCTACTATTACATCGAAAAAAGGATTTTTAAAGTGAGGGAACATACTTGAGCCACTTGGAACCCTTGCCTTGCTAATCCTATCTTTTGTGCTTTCTTGTTGTTGCTGTAGTTGTTGTTTGTGAGCGCGATGTCGAGGCCTAGGGGTAGACCGAGAGTGGTTCGTCAGGAACCACGTGTTGCGGCTCCTGTTAATGAGCCAGTGGCTGGGGTAGAGGCTCATATGGTAGAGCCTGCTGCTGGAGTTGGAGCTCCTCCACCACCTCCACCACCACCTCCACCACCACCACCTCCTCAGCATGGAGTGGGAGGCGAGGCTGGAGCTGAGGGAGAGGGACCTCAGGTTGGCCAAGGTGGCCAAGGTCCAGCTAGAATAGATATGGCTCCGCTTGTGCAAGCTATAGCGGGAGTATTTCAGGCTGCAGTTGCCGGAGCTCAGGCTGCAGCTCAGCCTAGAGGTGATGATACTAGTTTACCGTTAGAGAGGCTCCGTAGCCTAGGAGCGGAAGAGTTTAGAGGGTCTACACCTGAGAGATCCGAGTTGTGGTTGGAGAAGACTGTCCGTATCTTAGCTCTGATGGGTTGCGTTGGTGCTCGCAAATTGGGCTGTGTGATTTCTTTTCTACAGGGTGATGCCTACACCTGGTGGGTCACCATTACTACTGGGGTTTTTGAGGCTGAGTTTGGATGGGATTTCTTTGAGTCTGCCTTTCGGAATAGATACTTGGGGCCGAGATATCTTGATGAGAAGAAGCGAGAGTTTGTGGCTCTTGTTTAGGGAGATGCTTCTGTGACTGACTACGAGATTCGTTTTGTTCGTTTGAGTCAGTATGCTCCAGAGTTGGTTTCTACTAAGAGGGACCGTTGTAATCGTTTCAGATATGGGCTTCATGAGGAAGTTAAGAGATACACCTTAGATTCAGATTACACTGATTTTGATGTCTTGGTTGCTAGAGCCAAGGACATTGAGCACAGCTTGGGGCTGACCAAGCGTTCAAGAGGATCTAGTTCTGGAAAGAGACATAATAACTTCGACCGTGGAGATGCCAAGAGGCATAGAGGTGGCAAACAACAGTTTGACCATAGGCGTGGCGGTGACCACCATGGTAGAGGCCACAAGAGCCATAGAGATGCAGGGCGTTTGCCCGAGTGTACACGTTGTGGGAGACAACATTATGGAGAGTGTTGGGGTAACTTCCATGCTTGTTGGAACTGTGGTTCGAGGGACTGCTTTAGGAGGGAGTGTCCGCATCAGGCGGCACAGGCACCGAACATAGCACAGGCTCCTGCGAGAGTGACAGATTATTGTAATGGGTTTTTTTTTCCTCGCCACTAAAAAGGTTCCCCTGCCTTTTTTGAAAACATTTAATTTAAAGGGGGAATTTTAAAAACAAATTCGGGTTTTAGAAAAAACCTTTTAAAAATCTTTTTCTCGGTTGGAGTCGCCACCGACCACTAAGGTAGGCCAGACACCGTAAAAACAAAACTAGAGATTCTTTTGAAAGGGTTCGGGAGTTGGTTACGTGCGGGGAAGGGTTAGCACCCCCATCACGCCCGGAAATCGGTACCAAAACAATTGTTGCTTTTAATTGATGGAAATTATTCGAAATTTAAGAAGACATTAATTAGTGGTTCTTGATTGAAAATCGGACTTTAAATATACGGGCTTTATCCAAATTGGTAGTTTCGAATTAATTAAACATTTAATTAAAAAGGATGACGGTACACCAGACCAAAGACTAAACCGATATCATATAAGACTGACTGCCGTGTTAGTCTAGGGTTCGAATCCCGTACGTCACCTTTATGCATGATGCAAGCAGGTAAAAAATGGTGCTATGGTCTTGTTCATTTTAATTACGAATTTACCTTTAGACGATTCGAATTAATCCGAATATTCGCAGGACATCTAATAAGTTAGGCTAGTCAACCCGAATACGCGAATTAATAGATATCTCTGTTTTAGAATTAAAATTAATTAGCATGCGAATTTAAACATTAAGGGTCACATGTAATGTAATGACATATTAGAATGCATGTCACAAATATATATCCGAACAAAAGAAGGTAAAGCATACACATACTAACATAAACAATATGGCAAAAAAAAAAGCATTTGATGCAAACATATATTAAGGGGACAATAATGCATAAATAATAACACAACATGATCAAAATGACATGCAATATCAACAAAAATGCAAGATAAACAAAATGCTAACTGTAAGGGACTGAAAATGTAAATTACCCACTAAAGAAATAATCAAAACACGAAATAGGGGGCAAAATCAAAAAGATGCGGAAAATCAAGGGGACTAAAGCAGTGATTTTGCCATTCGGAAATCGATTAGGATGGAAATTAGGGCCGAATTGAAAACGACCAAAAATGCGGGGGACCACGGCTGTGATTTTATAAAGCGGAAGCCCCTGCAAGCGTAATAACAATACACATAGGGGCTTAAGAGGCTATTAACCCAATTTTAAAAAGAAAAAACATTATATAAACACTACTAAAATCAATTTAATCCCCTTTTAGCCAATTTGTAACCCTAAAAACCGAGAGCTTCTCCCCTCCTTTTCTCTGCAACTCCGGCGCTGCAAAGGGGTTCCGGTCGCCGTTGCCGACGCCGGAACCCTAAAAAACTTTCCCTCCCCTTTTTCGAAACCAAAACAACCAAAAAATCCCTTTCTTTTTTCAAAACCAAAAACGTTTTTGTTTTTTTTGTTTAAAACCCAAAACCGAAACTAAAAAACCACAAACTTACCCCTTTCGCGTCACCGACTCACCATGCATTGCTTCCGAGGGAGCCAGAAGGCTTGTCGCCGGCAACGGGAAATGGAGGAGAAGAATGACCAACGAGGGTAAACCCTAACCCTTTTTGTTTTTTTTTGTTTTTTTACTTTTGAAAATAAAAATAAGATGCGATATACCTCTTGCAAGTTTCTCTTTGCTTGTATTGATATGAAAATTCGATTACAATGCTTACGAGTTTTTTTTGAATCCCCCTATTACAACCTTTTCTCTCTAAGAAGTCCTCTCGAAAAAACCCCCATCTTTACATTGCTTGCTCAGGTTTTTATGGCCCTGAAATTACAGATTTTTCTATTTCTAAAATGCGTAAAATTGCTGTAAATCGCTGTTGATTTGTACGATTTCTGTTGATTGCCTATGAAAATGTTTGTTGCAATTTGTTTCTGATTTCTGATTTCGGTTGCATCTTTGGCTCTGACATTTGTTGTTTTCCGTTGCATGTGAGCCGTGAGGGGAGGGGACCAGAGGGGCACGAGACGTGGCTGGTCGTGCGCGCCGTTGATGGGATCCGGACGGGCTCGGATTGATCGAACGGTGCACGAGAGAAGCTGAGGGGTTGGTTGTGATCTACACGTGCGCGTGTGGGAATCGGATCACCGCGCGTGGGCTGCTGGGGAGTTGCGCGTGCGGCGTGTGGAGGTTCTGGAGACTTACCCGGTCCGATCTCAGCCGTTGATCTCGATCCAGATCGAACGATGGGGATGGTGCGACGCTGAGGCTTGAGGAAGGGGCCTCTAGGGTTTTTTCTTCCTTGATCGATCTGGACCGTTAGATCTGGATCCCAGATCTAACGGTGGGGATGGGTGGCGGCTGCACAAGATAAGAGGCACATTAGGGTTTTTTTAGATCAGATTAGGTTTTATTTTCTGGGCCTAAACATGCCGTAATATATGTATAATAATATTTTTGGGCTTTTTGTTATGTATAATGGACTTTAAATTGAATAACTGTGGGCTTTTATTTATATTATGTTAGGCTTTTATTTAATGTTTTTGTTTTTTCCAGATTTAATAATAATAATAATAATAATAATAATAATAAGATAATAATAGTACTATAATAATAAGGTTTGTAGATAATTTTAATAATAATATAAGCAATAGGTGTTAATGATAACATAATAACTTAGTAATAATAATAACATAATAGGATAATAATAATAACATTAATAATATATGTGTACATACTGTCTTTCTTTTTCTTTTTTTAGCTTTTATTTTTTAATCACCACATAATTAAAGCCCATTAATAAAAGAAGAAAAAACGGGTTAAACACTCGGACAAAATTAGTGATTACAGTTGCCCCCCTTTGCTTACACTTGTAGAACAAGGATAAAGCAAAGACCATAAACACCAATTTTATCCGACTTCCCTGTTTGGATTCCGAGTCACCATGCACTTGAACTACTGGCGGTTCGGAAGTTGGTACGGGAAAATGCAACGGTCGCGGAGGGCTGAAGCTGTTTTTCTCATTTCAACACTCTTCAACCCTTAGAGGTCCGATCAAACAGATAATTAGCAAAAGCTCCATTCTCCAAGTGCCCAAACGGATAGGCGGGTTCTATTCTCCGAAAGCCCGAACAGATAGGCTAGTTCCATTCTCCAAAAGCCCGAACGGATAGGCAGATTCTATTCTCCGAAAGCCTGAACAGATAGGCAAGTTCCATTCTCCGAAAGCCCGAACGGATAGGCAGATTCTATTCTTTGAAAGCCCGAACAGATAGGTAGGTTCCATTCTCCAAGAGCCTGAACGGATAGGCGGGTTCCATTCTCCAAGAGCCTGAACGAATAGGCGGGTTCCGTTCTCCAAGAACCTGAATGGATAGGCGAGTTCCATTCTCCAAGAGCCTGAACGGATAGGCGAGTTCTATTCTCTAAGAGCCTAAATAGATAGGCGGCTTCCATTCTCCAAGAGCCTGAACGGATAGGCGGGTTCTATTCTCCAAGAGCCTGAATAGATAGGCGGGTTCCATTCTCCAAGAGCCTGAACGAATAGGCGGGTTGCATTCTCTAAGAGCCTGAACGAATAGGCGGGTTCCATTCTCCAAGATCCTAAACGGATAGGCCGGTTCCATTCTCCAAGAGCCTGAACGGATAGGCGGGTTTCCTATTACGGGGAAAGCTTTTAAAATACCCGTCGAAAATAGGTAAATAATGATATGATGATGTGAGTTAGCATTACCCTAATCCTAGGGATGCCTAACTACAAGTGATGCATGAATTATGACATCAAAATTGCTCGGGCGCTTTCACTCTTTGGGTTGGTCCATCTCGACCTTCTTCTTCTTCTCTTCTTTTTCTCAATCTTCTTTTGCTTTCTCATCTTTGCCAAATCTCGATCTCTTGGTCTCTTCTCGAAGATGACTACTGACTTTCACTAGTCATGATAGATGTAGAGCATGTTCTCAAAGCATTGCCTCCTATTCAAACCGGGTGCTCAACCATTTTCTTCATCTTTACTTAATGCGACGGTTTTTCTCTTCTCTCAACAACGGGGGAAGCACATGCCCCCAAGTCCCCGAACTTTTTTTTGGAGTTCATTTTAGACTGGTCCATCTTGACCTTCTTCTTCTTAACCTCTTTTGGCTTTCGTACTTTCCAAATCTCAATCTTTTGATCTCTTCTCGAAAGATAATTGTTGACTTTCGCTGGTCAAACTAGACATAGCACTTCTCGTAGTGCTCATTCTTGAAACATTGCCCCTTCTCAAACTGGGTGCTAAATTATTCTCTTCGTCTTAATTCAACAAGACGACTTTATCTCTTCTCAAAAATGGGGGAAACACATGCCCTCAAGTCCGTGAACTTCTCTCTTAAGATCATCAAGGTCCAATTTCATCTTCTGAAGCAATCAAAACATTTCGACCAAAAATTTGCTTCAAGTCCTTGAACTGTAGTTTGTAGAAATCTACTACTTTCCTTACCATGGCCATTGACAAGCCGTCATTTGTATTCATGACATTGCATTCTAAATTTTATCCCTGAAGCAAAGGGAAATTAATTTGTGTTCAAAAAAGATTTAGATTGCATCTTCTAATTTCAACATGAGATACATTTAAAAAAACAAAATTTTCTCTTTCAAATCATGGGTATATCAAGCTGGATTAAATACCCTGAATATTAAGTGCACGAATGACACTGTTATGGCTTACCAAGGATTGCCTCAAGCATCATGTGTCTAGGAGACTTCGAAAGCTGAGCTGATGTTTAAAAATGTGACATACTCTCCGAGTTATTTCGGCTTTTTAATCAATTAGATTTATCTTCAATAGGCTTCGCCTTTATCAATTATTTTTAATTTTGGGGAAGTCAACTCATCACATTCATTTGGCTCGAAATAAATGATGGAGCAAACAACAAAACCCCGAGCTACTCAGCATTGTCACGATTTGAGAATATTACCATCACTCATGTAGCTAAAGTGGATGGTACATAGCAACCTTATTGGTCTTTTGCTACAGCGGAGTACCCCAAAAATTCCACATCCGAAAATGCCTATTATCAGGCTTCGAACATTGGAGTGCTTTTGTTAAGCTTAGTATTCTCGATTTTTTTAACACGAAAGACTTCCGGTTATTCTCCTGAAGGTCATAATTCTTTGTGTGTTTAATTAGGCGACCAAATTAACTTGGAGTGTAAGCCACATATTCATCATCTTCAAAGTTTTCGATTTCCACTAGACAAAGACAACTCGAAGTCAACCTTTGGGGTCAAGGCCAATGTCCCTTGTGCAATTGATATACGGGGACTCAATAGGCGAATATATACACACAAAATGAAAAAGGCAATTGAAACATAATGCATCCTTTCATTGAAATTTAAAAACATGCAGTCTGAGGCCCTTACAACAAATCTTTGCTACCTTCGGGCAAAGGGTAGCAAAGGTTGATTTCACACATCATTTCAAGGAAAAGATTAAAATGCAATGAAATGAAGACAAGCGGTCTTGGATACATAAAACTCTTAAATACTGCGGAGCTGACCATCCATTCCACCCTTCAAACTTCTTCGAGGAACTCAACCTCCCGATTGTCCATCAATTCCTGGACCAATTGCTTAAATTCTAAGCAACTCTAAATTTCATGCCCCGTAGTCTGGTGGTACTCGCAAAATGATCTATGGCCACCATATGCCCCACCCGGATCCTTCTCAATTAATCCTGCTGCGCACAGTTGTTCGTACACCCAACTCAGAGGGGAGTTGATTTCTGACACCTCCATCCTCACCTTCTTCGTATCTACCACTTCGAGGGCATTCACGCCCCGACCCTCATGTTTCGGAAGTGGGTTGGTCGTCACATTGGGCTTCTCTAACTTGAGGACACCGGTGTTAATCATGTTTTGCACGAACTTCTTGAATGCTAAGCAATTTTCTATTGTGTGTCCCGGTACTCCGCCGTGGTACTCACAGTGTGCCTTATCATCGTACCATGCATGGTAAGGCGGCTGGAAGGGGGTAACATGATACGGGCAGACCAGATCAACCTTGTATAGGTGTTTGTACACCTTCTTGTACGGTATAGGTAGATGGGTGAAGGTCATTCTCTCTTGTTCCTTCCTAGGAGCCCTATTCTCTCTTCGGTTCGATCCTTGCGCATTCCCGACTGCGGCTTGAGGTGCTGAGACTGTGAAGTGCTTAGAAGCCTCGTAAGTATCGACATTTTTTACCTCATGATCCTTCTTCTTAAACTGCTTCTGGGCATTCTCTCCTCCATCAATCCTACCACTCTTGATGGCTGCCTCGATCCGCTCACCGGTCATAACCATAACTGAGAAGTTAACGATAGGGTTGCTTATCATACGATCATAGAGGGTCCCTTTCAAGGTATCGACAAACATATGAGACATCTCATTCTCACGGAGCAGGGGTTGAACCTGTGTAGCCACATCACGTCAACGCTGGGCGTATTCACGGAGGCTTTTATTGTTCCTTTGCTCCAAACCTTGTAGCATGAGTCGGTTTGGGACCACATCGGTTATGTGCCTATACTGATCCGTGAAAGCCTTGGCCAAATCCTTCCATGACTGAATCTGAGTACGAGTCAACTGATTGTACCACCTCACTGCGGGCCCCGCTAAGCTGTCTTGGAAGCAGTGAATTAGCAACTTCTCATTGTCGATGAAACCGTCATCTTTCTACAAAACATGGTTTTATGAGCATTAAGGCAAGTCGTCCCGTCAAACTTCTCAAACTCCGGTGCCTTAAACTCGGGCGGGATAATCATATCTGGAACCAAATTGAGATCTCTAGCATTGATCCCATATGCCCCATCTTCTCCTCATTTTGTACGGAATTTCTCCTCAAGGTCTTTCCGGGTCTCTTCTAGTTGTTTTGAGAACTCAGCCTTCACTTTGTTTAAGTTATCGATCTCATCCAAGTCTGGGACACTATACCCGACATTTTCCACATTAAAAATCAGACCCGATGGAACATGGGTAGAGGCGCCCGCCTGATGCGATGTTGCCCCATCTTTTTGGGTAGTCGCTCCTTGCGAGGGCTTAGGGGTATCAGTGACAAAATCGGGAGAAAACGAAGGGTCTCCCTTATCCTGACTAGGGTTTCCAACATCATCCTTTCCTTTCAGATTGGGTTGCAGCAACTGAGATATCTCGTTCATCATATCTTGTTGGTACTTGATGATGGTGTCCCTTAATTCTTGCTGGGCTCGCTCTATCTGACCTCTCAAATCAGCTTCCAACTTAGCAAAACTCTCCTCCATTTGCTTCCTTTGGTGGCGAGTAAAATGTGGGTGCGGAATCTTCGATAGTCACGAATGCTGTCATGACCTCGAACAATTAATTCCAAGACTCAATGATGTAATGCATGATATGTCGAATGCAAAACGGAAACATATGATTAAAGGCAACAAATTGAAAAACACAAAATCGAATGCAATGAAATGTTGATTTGACGGACATCCTCATTAAACAACTTTCCATAACGAAGATCAAACCTTTTTACAACGAGGCAAGAAAATAAACACCTAGGGTACGATTTTCAATAAATTTCACTCGTCCCCTCTTTCTAAATTAGCGCGCTCCGGGGGCTTCGTTGCTATGGACTCTTTTCTCCCGTTGTGAAAGTTTTCAACTTTAGACTGTTCTCGAATCAACACTTCGTTTGAAAATGCGACGAATATGCAAAAATAAGCAAGACAAGACAAGAAGGCAATTGGGTTAGTATCAACAATAATGAATACTCGAATACAACAAGCAAAAGGAAACACATAAAAGTAGATTAACAATGCAAGACCTAATAGCATGAATTCTAATTCTACGGTTATCCGCATGGCTCTAATCGGGGTGGGCTTCTTAAATTCTCACACATGTGGGTTCGGTTCTAACAAGGTTACCCGAACCTATCTTATCACCTACTAAGGTAACAGGAACCCCAATTCTGGCCCATTACAAGCTTGCGAATTGGTTTCGGTTCGGGGGAAAGCATGACCTAATAACGTGGAGGGCTGCTCACATGTCAAAGGCGTGGATTTCGGAAGTGAAATACCGACTCGTGGAGGAAGACTCACGTGGGTATGGGCGTTTCACTCCCACTTAAGGGACGAAGCTCGGGTATAGAGCTTAATGCGTGATGCAACACATGTCGGTGAATCCTTTGAAATTAAATGAAAAATTAATTCAAGACCACCAATTATCAGAGCTCGTATAATTAAAGTTCCATTTTCAAGGAAGAACCACCTCGCTAAAGTCAAATCAAATTTCAAAAATTTCCATCATTAAAGGCAACAATTATTTCTTTGGCCTAACTCTCTTTTTGTTTTGAAAAACAAAATTGTCCCCAGCGGAGTCGCCAGACTGTAACGGGGTTTTTTTTCCTCGCCACTAAAAAAGGTCCCACGCCTTTTTTGAAAACATTTAATTTAAAGGGGGAATTTTAAAAACAAATTCGGGTTTTAGAAAAAACCTTTTAAAAATCTTTTTCTCGATTGGAGTCGCTACCAGCCACTAAGGTAGGCTAGACACCGTAAAAACAAAACCAAAGATTCTTTTGAAAGGGTTCGGGAGTTGGTTACGTGTGGGGAAGGGTTAGCACCCCCATCACGCCAGGAAATCGGTACCAAAACGATTGTTGCTTTTAATTGATGGAAATTATTCGAAATTTAAGAAGACTTTAATTGGTGGTTCTTGATTGAAAACCGGACTTTAAATATACGAGCTTTATCCAAATTGGTAGTTTCAATTTAATTAAACATTTAATTAAAAAAGATGACGGTACACCGGACCAAAGACTAAACCGACATCATATAAGACTGACTACCGTGTTAGTCTAGGGTTCGAATCCCGTACGTCACCTTTATGCATGATGCAAGCAGGTAAAAAATGGTGCTATGGTCTTGTTCATTTTAATTACGAATTTACCTTTAGATGATTCGAATTAATCCGAATATTCGCGGGACATCCAATAAGTTAGGCTAGTCGACCCGAATACGCGAATTAATAGGTATCTCCATTTTAGAATTAAAATTAATTAGCATGCGAATTTAAACATTAAGGGTCACATGTAATGTAATGACATATTAGAATGCATGTCACAAATATATATTCGAACAAAAGAAGGCAAAGCATACACATACTAATATAAACAATATGGAGAAAAAAAATTCGATGCAAACATATATTAAGGGGACAAGAATGCATAAATAATAACACAACATTATCAAAATGACATGCAATATCAACAAAAATGCAAGATAAATAAAATGCTAACTGTAAGGGACTGAAAATGTAAATTACCCACTAAAGAAATAATCAAAACACGAAATAGGGGGCAAAATAAAAAAGACGCGGAAAATCAAGGGGACTAAAGCAGTGATTTTGCCATTCGAAAATCGATTAGGACGAAAATTAGGACCGAATTGAAAACGACCAAAAATGCGGGGGACCGCGGCTGTGATTTTATAAAGCGGAAGCCCCTGGACGCGTAATAACAATACACGGAGGGGCTTAAGAGGCTATTAACCCAATTTTAAAAAGAAAAAACATTATATAAACACTACTAAAATCAATTTAATCCCCTTTTAGCCAATTTGTAACCCTAAAAACCGAGAGCTTCTCCCCTCCTTTTCTCTGCAACTCCGACGCTGCAAAGGGGTTCCGGTCGCTATTGCCGGCACCGAAACCCTAAAAAAAACTTTCCCTCCCCTTTTCCGAAACCAAAACAACCAAAAAATTTCTTTCTTTTTTCGAAACCAAAAACATTTATGTTTTTTTAGATTTAAAACCCAAATCCGAAACTAGAAAACCATAAACTTACCCCTTTCGCGTCACCGGCTCACCATGCATGGCTTTCGAGGGAGGCAGAAGGCTTGTCGCCGCCAACGGGAAATGGAGGAGAAGAAAGACCGACGAGGGTAAACCCTAACCCTTTTTGTTTTTTTTGTTTTTTTACTTTCGAAAATAAAAATAAGCTGTGATATACCTCTTGCAAGTTTCTCTCTGCTTGTATTGATATGAAAATTCGATTACAATGCTTAGAAGTTTTTTTTAATCCCCATATTACAACTTTTTCTCTCTAAGAAATCCTCTCGAAAAAAACCCCATCTTTACATTGCTTGCTCGGGTTTTTATAGCCCCGAAATTACAGATTTTTCTATTTATAAAATGCGTAAAATTGCTGTAAATCACTGTTGATTTGTACGATTTCTGTTGATTGCCTTTGAAAATGTTTGTTGCAATTTGTTTCTGATTTCTGATTTCGGTTGCATCTTTGGCTCTGACATTTGTTGTTTTCCGTTGCATGTGATCCGTGAGAGGAGGGGACCAGAGAGGCACAGGACGTGGACGGTCGTGCGCGCTGTTGATGGGATCCGGACGAGCTCGGATTGATCGAACGGTGTACGAGAGAAGCTGAGGGGTCGGTTGTGATCTACACGCGCGCATGTGGGAATCGGATCGCCGTGCGTGGGCTGCTGGGGAGTCGCACGTGCGGCGCGTGGAGGTTCTGAAGACTTCCCTGGTCCGATCTCAGATGTTGATCTCGATCCAGATCGAACGATGGGGATGGTGCGGCGCTGAGGCTTGAGGAAGGGGCCTCTAGGGTTTTTGCTTCCTTGATCGACCTAGACCGTTAGATCTAGATCCTAGATCTAACGGTGGGGATGGGTGGCGGCTGCACAAGATAAGAGGCACATTAGCGTTTCTTAGATCAGATTAGGTTTTATTTTCTGGGCCTAAACGGGCCGTAATATATGTATAATAATATTTTTGGGCTTTTTATTATGTATAATGGCCTTTAAATTGAATAACTGTGGGCTTTTATTTATATTATGTTGGGCTTTTATTTAATGTTTTTGTTTTTTCCAGATTTAATAATAATAATAATAATAATAATAATAATAATATAATAATAATAATAATAATAATAATAGTACTATAATAATAAGGCGGTAGATAATTTTAATAATAATATAAGCAATAGGTGTTAATGATAACATAATAACTTAGTAATAATAATAACATAATAGGATAATAATAATAACATTAATAATATATGTATACATATTGTCTTTCTTTTTCTTCCTTTTTAGCTTTTATTTGTTAATCACCACATAATTAAAGCCCATTAATAAAAGAAGAAAAAACGGGTTAAACACCCCGGACAAAATTAGTGATTACAATTATCAGAGAGGCCGTGGGCGCGGTCGTGGCTACTTCCAGCCTAGGGCTGATGCACCTAGGGTAGATGGTCAGAGGAACCTTGCTCATGTTGTGGCAGTTCAGCCAGAGGCAGGTGGACCAGCGAGGGTCTATGCTCAGAGAGAGGCCGGGAACGACACAGATGTGATAGCAAGTAATTTTGAGTTACAGTCTATGTCTTTGCTTTCTTTGGTTGATTCGGGTTCTACGCATTCCTACATTTTGAGTGAGCATGCACATAAGTTAGATATACCTGTTGAGATCTTAGATGTAGGTATGCATGTGACTAGCTCCTTTGGTGAGACAGTTGTAGTTAGAAGAATGTATAGGAGGTGTCCGCTGAAGATTCAGGGTCATGTGTTTCCCATTGATATGATGGAACTCCAGTTCTATGGTTTTGATATTATTCTGGGTATGGACTGGTTAGTTGAGCACCAAGCTAGTGTAGACTTTGAGACGAAGAGAATTTCTTTAAAACTTTCTGATGACTACGAGGTAGTAGTAGTAGGCGAAAACATTAAGTTCTTGTCGAATGTTGTCAGCTTTAGAGGCTTGTAGGTTGATGGATTCCGGTTATGGGGCTTACTTAGCTTATGTGATGAATCCGAATATGAGTGAGGCTAGACCGAAGGACATTAGAACAATTTTTGATTTTCCAGATTTGTTTCCTGAAGAGTTACCAGGGTTGCCTCCTGACAGAGATGTTGAGTTTGTGATTGAGACTGTTTCAGGGTCTGTTCCAGTTTCTATAGCTCCGTATCGTATGGCTCCGAAAGAGTTGAAAGAATTGAAGAGTCAGCTGCAAGAGTTATTAGACCGCGGTTTCATTAGGCCTAGTAGTTCTCCTTGGGGTGCTCCTGTGTTGTTTGTAAAGAAGAAAGATGGCAGCATACGAATGTGTATTGACTACAAGCAGTTGAATCGGTTGACCGTGAAGAACAAGTATTCATTGCCTCGTATAGATGATTTGTTTGATCAGTTGAGAGGTGCTTCAGTGTTCTCGAAGATAGATTTGAGGTCAGGATACCATCAGTTGAAAGTGAAAGAGTGTGATGTTCCGAAGACAACTTTTAGAACTAGATATGGTCACTATAAGTTTCTTGTGATGCCGTTTGGGCTCACGAATGCACCTGCAGCATTCATGGATATGATGAACAAAATTTTTAGAGACTTTTTAGACCGTTTCGTAGTTGTTTTCATAGATGATATTCTTGTGTACTCTAGATCAGAAGAAGAGCATGATGAGCATCTGAGACTTGTTTTACAAAGATTGATGAGCAACCAGTTGTATGCGAAGTTGAGCAAATGTGAGTTTTGGATTCGAGAAGTTGTATTTCTTGGCCATGTAGTATCTGCCGAAGGTATCCGTGTTGATCCGTCGAAGATTGAGGCTATTGTTGAGTGGAAACAACCTAAGTCCGTGACAAAGATTAGGAGTTTCCTAGGATTAGCCGGTTACTATAGGAGATTTGTTAATGGTTTCTCTAGAGTAGCTACTCCTTTGACTAAATTGTTGCAAAAGGGAGTTAAGTTTGAGTGGTCAGATGCAAGACAGAAGGCCTTTGAGAAATTGAAAGAAGCTTTGACGAATGCTCCAGTGTTAGTGCAACCAGTTTCAGGTAAAAAATTTGTGATCTATAGTGATGCCTCATACATAGGTTTAGGGTGTGTCCTGATGCAAGAAAGAAGAGTTGTTGCCTATGCTTCGAGACAGTTGAAAGTACATGAGAAGAACTATCCTACTCACGATATAGAGTTAGCCGCAGTTATGTTTGCATTGAAGATTTGGCGTCATTACTTGTATGGTGAGAAGTGCATAGTTTACACCGATCATAAGAGCTTGAAGTATTTGATGACGCAGAGAGAGTTGAACTTGAGACAAAGAAGATGGCTTGAGCTGTTGAAAGATTATGATTTGACCATAGAGTACCATCTGGGTAAGGCAAATGTAGTAGCCGATGCTTTGAGTAGAAAGGTTGCAGTTGAGTTGCGAGCTATGTTTGCTAGATTGAGCGTATCCGGTGATGGTGGTTTGATCACAGAGTTGCAAGTGAAGCCTTCTTTGATTCAGTTGATTAGAGAGAAGTAGTTGCAAGATGTGTCTTTAGTTACTCATGTTCAGGACATAGCCGAAGGTAGACCGACCGAGTATAGTTTCAGTGGTGAGAATGTGTTGTGCTTTAGAGATAGAGTTGTAGTACCGGAAGATGTTGAGTTGAGACGTCTGATTTTGAGCGAAGCACATTCGAGTCCTTTTTCCATGCATCCGGGTAGTACCAAGATGTACTGTGACTTGAAGAATGATTATTTTTGGGTTGGTTTGAAAAGGGATGTAGCCGAGTATGTGAGCCATTGTATGGTTTGCCAGAGAGTGAAAGCAGAACATCAAGTTCCTTCAGGTTTGTTACAGCCTTTGAAGATTCCAGAATGGAAATGAGAGAGAATCACTATGGACTTCGTGTCGGGGTTGCCGTTGTCTCCTTTGAAGAAGAATTCTGTTTGGGTGATAGTTGATAGATTCACTAAGTGTGCTCACTTCTTAGCGGTGAACACTACAGATTCTTTAGACAAGTTGGTCAATTTGTACATTCGCGAGATTGTGAGACTTCATGGAGTTCCGAAGTCTATAGTTTCAGATAGAGATCCAAGATTCACATCGAGGTTCTGGAGCTGTTTGCATAGTGCTTTAGGTAGCCGTTTGCATTTCAGTACTTCTTATCATCCGCAGTCCGATGGGCAGTCAGAGCGGGTGATACAGATTCTAGAGGATATGCTTCGTTGTTGTGTGATTGATTTCCAGGGTTCTTGGGAGAAGCACTTGCCTTCAGTTGAGTTTGCTTACAACAACAGTTACTAGGCTAGTATACATATGGCTCCTTATGAGGCTTTGTATGGTAGACGATGTAGGACTCCGATTTGTTGGGCTGAAACGGGTCAAAGATTGTTACCTATACCAGATTTGCTCAAGGGAACTACAGAGAAAGTGAAGTTGATTTGTGACCGTTTGAAAGCAGCTTCCGATCGTCAGAAGTCTTATGCAGATTTGAAGAGAAAGGAGATTGAGTTCTCCGTGGGTGGGAAAGTGTTCCTGAAAGTATCTCCGTGGAAGAAGGTAATGAGATTTGGCCGGAAAGGCAAGTTGAGTCCGAGGTTCATTGGTCCGTATGAGATAGTTGAGCGGATTGGGCCAGTAGCTTATCGTTTGAGATTGCCTTCTGAGTTAGAGAAGATCCATGATGTGTTTAATGTGTCGATGCTTAGGAGATATAGATCAGATCCTTCTCATGTTATGCATGTTGAGGAGATAGAACTGAATCCAGATTTGTCTTATAATGAAGAACCAGTTGAGATACTTGCTTCTGATAGCAAGGTGTTGCGTGGCAAGACCATAGAGTTGGCCAAGGTGTTGTGGAGACATAGAGGTGTGGAAGAGGCCACGCGGGAGATAAAGGCTGATATGCTTGAGCAGTTTCCGTATCTGTTTCCGTCAAGTAATTTTAGGGACGAAATTTCTTAAGTGGGGAGAGTTGTAACACCCGGGTTTAGGGGTCGGGTGAAAATAATAATAAAATAATATTTTGAGTCTCGGTTTTATAATTAAAATAATAATATTTATTATTCGGACTTTGTGATTTCAAAGCAAACATTTTTATGTTGGACTTAAATAGATTTAAAACTCATTTCCATGGAATTTGCAAATATTGAGATTTGCCATCTCATTAATGGTAAATTTGTAAATATTGGAACTTTCATTTAAAACCCCCTTTTAATAAAAAAAAGCCTTTGTCATCTTCCTCCTCACCCCATTTTGTTTTTCAACGACAACGGAAGAGCTCTCTCACCAAGTTACTATTCCATCTCCTTTCTCCTTCATTTTTGGTCGGTTTTGAAAGGTAATTACATCCCCATTTTGCTCTCATCTTCCTCTCTTCAAAAGTACCATTAGATTTCATTTTCATCATTGTTTTAGAAATTTGGACCAATGTCTCATCTTCCTCTCTTCAATATGTGATGAGATGTGTACCAATATGATATGAAATGTGATTCCTATATGGATTGATATATGTGTTTATATATGATGTGGATTTGAGTTGTTGAGCATGGCATAATATTGAGTATATGTTCATGCATCATGTACATATTGGCTCATGTGGATCGAAGGTAAGGTAATGCATTCTACCTTGGTTGTGCTCGTGTTTGGACCCTGCATTGTTGAGGTTTGTCTTAATGAGCTTACCCTCACTAAGCTTTATGCTTACGCTCTCTTTTGTTTGACAATACAGATCCATAGTCCGTGGGTTGCTAGTGCAAGAAGGGGCCTCCAAGTGTGCTTTGTGGTGCTATCTTAGCTATCAAGTATGAATATTTTAGTTAAAGTATGTAATAGTCAAGCAATGGGACATGTATTTGTTGCTTTGATGCTTTTGAAGTATGTTGGTGTTGGTTGTTTAGGAGCATGTTAGACTCTTTTAAATGTTATGATGGTTTGGCTTTTGGATGCTATGTTTGGTTTGTAAACCATGTTTAAATTACCTACCTTAAATGTCTAAGTGTATGTTCTTGTGAAGCATGAATCTTGAATGCCATGTATGATCTTTTAAATGGATGCCCGTATCTTGTATCCTTATGTGTTTTGAGTATGTTTGCAATAAGGTGCATGCCTCTAGAGTGTGTTTGTATGTTGTGTATGCTTCTTGGGGTCGTTAAGGGCGTTTGGGATCATTTAGAGATGTTTAAAACTGATTTTGGGAATTCACAGACTGCAGGTGTTTCGAAACAGGTTGTACTGTTTCGGAACGGGTGTGGTTCCAAGGCCCCCCGTATCGGAACGTGTTTCGGTACGGTTTGGCTACTGTGAGCCCCTGTTTCAATACGAGTCTCGAAACACTTTGGCTACAGTAATTGCATGTTCCGAAACGGGTATCGAAACGCCTGGGCGAAATGGGACCCTGTTCTAAAACGAGGTGGATGCGTTTCGGTACAGGTGTCTAGCTTTTTAAACTGGAGCCCGTGTTTTGAAACGAGCGATGTATGTTTCGAAACACATGCTTGAAAATGGGCTTTTTGACATCTCTAAAGGGTCTCAAGGTTTAGGCTTAGGCCCCGTTTGCTGTTAGGCTTCTTGTGAGCCTTGTTTCCGCTGTCGCTTCACACATAGGCTAAAATAACACATCTAGACAGGATAATAAATGAAATTTTTTTCCTTGGGTCGGTAACCAAAGTGGAGCCTTAACAGGTTTCACCTCGGTTATCCCCGTGTAGCCCACTCGGATCGGTCGAGCGTCCGAACCGGGTCAAGGGGGTTACAGTGATTGCATACGCTTCTCGACAAATTAAGACTCATGAGCTGAACTATCCAACTCATGATCTTGAATTAGCGGCCATTGTATTTTTACTGAAAATTTGGCGGCATTACTTGTACGGTGAGAAGTGTAAGCTATTCACCGATCATAAAAGTCTGAAGTACTTACTTACCCAGAAAGAACTGAATCTTAGACAAAGAAGGTGGTTGGAATTACTCAAAGATTATGATCTGACCATTGACTATTATCCTTGAAAGGCTAACGTGGTTGTCGATGCTCTGAGTCAGAAACCGAACCTCGGTAAGTCTTTCGAAATTCTTAAACATCTGAAATTGTCCAATCTTGAAAATTTACTGAACCATTCGAATAGTGCCTTACTTTCTAAGTAACATTTTTGATTTATTTGTTCATAGCTTCTCTGGCCATCAATTCTCATTTCCGACTATGTAAAGTTCAGAATTATCTGAACGAACTCCAGGTTCAATCTGTACTGATTTCTAGAATCAAAGAACTCCAACAAGTTGATCCGGAACTTCAGAAAATCTTGTCTAAGCTTGAATCTAATCCTGACTTTTCTGTCAAGTCAAACGGTCTTTTATATTTCAAAGATCGAATTTGTGTGCCTAATAACAAGGAATTACAAGCTGAAATTCTGTAAGAAGCACATCAAAGTTCTTTTGCAATCCACCCTGGATCTGTTAAGATGTACAAGGATCTCAAGCCCTTGTATTGGTGGTCTGGAATGAAATCGACTATCAATGACTTTGTATCAAGGTGTCTGAACTGTCAACGGGTCAAAGCCGAACATCGTGCTCCTACTGGATTACTTCAACCTTTTGAATTTCCATAAATGGCAATGGGAACGAATTACGATGGATTTCGTGACCGGTCTTCCTTACTCTCCAAGAAAGTGTGATGCTGTCTGGGTGATCGTTGATCGTTTCACTAAATCAGCACATTTCATTCCGGTATAGATGAATTATAGTCTTGAAACCTTAGCAGAACTGTATATTCGAGAAGTTATCCGTTTACATGGAGTTCCAACTTCTATTGTTTCAGATCGAGATCCTCGATTTACAGCTCGATTCTGGAAAACTCTACATAAGGCTCTTGGAACTAAGCTGAATGTTAGCACAACTTTTCATCCTCAAAGTGATGGACAACCTGAACGAGTAATTCAAATTCTTGAAGACATGCTTAGAGCTTGTATTATCGATTTCGGTAAGAACTGGGAGAAATCATTGCCGTTAATCGAGTTCGCTTATAATAATAGCTATCAGTCTTCTATTCAGATGGCTCCTTTTGAAGCACTGTATGGAAGGAAATGCCGAACTCCTTTGTGCTAGTCTGAACTCGGAGATAATAAAGTTTTAGGACCTCAACTGCTTCAGGAAACTGAAGAACAAGTTCAAATTATTCATTCCCAGTTGAAACAAGCTTTTGATAGGCAGAAGTCGTACGCTGATCTGAAGCGTAGGGACATCCAATATGCGATCAGAGATAAAATATTTCTCAAAGTTTCTCCGTGGAAGAAAGTTTTCTGTTTTGGCAAGAAAGAAAAGCTTAGTCCTCGTTTCATTGGACCATTCGAAGTAATTGAGAGAATTGGTCCTGTAGCTTATCGCCTCGCACTTTCTCATGAATTCGATAAGATTCATAATGTCTTTCATGTTTCTATGTTAAGGCGTTATCGATCTGACTCGTCTCACATTCTCGAACCAGAAGAAGTTGAACTTAATCCTGACCTCTCTTATGAAGATGAACCTATTCAAATTCTTGACCAAGAAATTAAAAGGCTTCGTAACAAGAACGTCCCTCTTGTTAAAATTCTCTGGAAGAACCATCACGTTACAGAAGCAACGTGGGAACCCGAGGATACGATGCGGAAGCAATATCCTCATTTGTTCAGTTCAGGTAAGAATTCGAGGACGAATTCTTTCTTTAAGGAGGAGGGAATTGTAACACCCGCATTTCCGTCCTAGAATTTAAAGCCGTTAAATTTATTTATTTATTCTTAGAAGCAATTGAGTTTGCAATTAAGTGAATTATTCAATTTGGTCCTTGAATTTCTTAATTGGGCAATTATTGCACCAATTCGAATTAGAAAGTAATTAAGCCTTTGAATTAAGAAATTTAACCGAGTGATGAATTAGTGGATCCAAAGTGTTGAAATTAGAAGAATTAAAAGAAATTAAAAAGTGGTACATTTCCTTGTAGAAATCGGACCAAATTGGAAAATCAAAGAAAGATTGGCAAGGGAAATTTGATGACCAATTTAAAATAATTATAATGATTGAAAATTGCATGTTAAAAATGAAAAGTCCTTAGGGCTGCTCTTAGTAAAATGATGATAAAAGAGAAATGTTAAAGGACACTTGAGTAATTTTAGAAGCTACCAAATCCCCAAATTAGGGAGGGTGTCTTCTTTCCATATTTCTCCTCCTTGTTGCCGTGAGGTTTGAGAGAAAATGGAGAGAAGAGAAGCTCAAAGGTCTGAAAGTTTTGAAGCTCAAATGGTGAATGTTTATCTTGCAAATTTGAAGGATTAAGCTAGGATTTGAGAATGGTAGCTAGTGTTAACAAGAAAATCAAGAAGTAAGTTCTATTCTCTTTGTAGCTATTCGGTTATGTAACACACCATGCATGCAAACTTAAAATTTGTATAAACATGAAAATATGAGAGTCTTGATGAATATAATAAGTTGAACTAATGAAATCCTTGAAAAACTACTTGAGAAATTATAAATAGATTCATAAAGGGACTGTTTTGAGAGAAAGTGTAAAGTCATGGATAGTTGGAAAATTTGTATGATTAGAGATTAAATTAGAAAATTTTCACTAGGAGAAAGTTGTGAATAAATAAGGATTCTATGAGAAGTTACTTTTGGTTGCTGGAAAAACGAATTAAAAAGGGAAAAATTCGATTAAGCTAAAAGTGGACATGTATTCGAAAATAATGGAGATTAGGGACTGAACTGGAAAATCGATAAAATTGAGTACTTGATCGTTGAAATTAAAAGTTAATGTGGACTGTAAAATGTCATGGAAGAATAGTATAAGTCATGCCATAAGTGAATTTAGACTTTGAATGATGTAATTAGATGAATATTAAGCTAAAGGTGATAAATAAGTAAGTTGTCCAGTGGAATACAAATCATAAATGATAACTTTGGAAATTTACCAAAAATTGAATATAATATATTTCGAATTGAAATTTTTACTGTATAAACTTTGGTATTTCTAGAATCATTGAGAGAAAACGAAACTCAATTTCAGTATGTAAATTAGGAGATATGATAACTGTATTTAAGTAATAATTTTCTAACGGTATATGATAAGTGAATTTTGGATTAGTAATTAAAAAGATATGATTAAAACACTAACTAGTCCTCCAACTAGTTTAATAGAAAATCAGATTTGAAAGTGTATGTTCATGTTTGAAATTGAGGAGTAATTATGATTGAATGGCTTCCTAATATAGTGTGTATTCGTTTTATGTTGAGAATTAAGATCGGAATTGTGAAGAAACTTTGGAGGAAGCTAGGATCGATCAATCGAAGGGAAGAAACAAGGGCATCTTAATTCAAGATCGAGCTTAAGGAGTTGTGAGTGTAATTTTGTATTAGGGTTGGGACTAGTGTCCGAACCACCTTATTATTGTGTAATTTATGATTTCTATGCATGAAATTGGACCTAATTGATATTTGGTAATGTGTTTAGTAAGTGAAGGAGATCAAAGGAAAAATAGATGCATGATTTGAGATTTTGGCTAATGTTTGAATATGTGAAAATGTGGGCTGCTTTATGTGATTTTAAATGCCATAATTTATATGCTTGATTTGAATTTAAATAATGTCTGATTATGTGCAATTGTGAACTGCCTATGTGATCATTTGTATGTTGAACATGTGTGAATTCGGATTCTTGATAATGCTTGATTATATGAGTATGTGGACTGCCCTATGGTGCTTTTTCTATGCTTGATAAGCACGTGATTAATCATGAAGTTGTTGCCATGTATGTCGATGTGATCGAATGAAGCATGAATTTATGTAACATGATTTATGTGAGTTGCACAAATAGACGATTGAATAAACATGTAAATTTGAAGCATGCAAAAATGTATATGTTAAATAAAAGTAATGAATAATAATAATTAACAAGAATGAAATGCCCTCGGTCGATTAGAAGTCTTAGATAATACGGCATACCTAGAGTCTGAGCTCTCTTGTTTGTTGCTTCGTGCAACCATTGCTTATTGCCTTGTGCAACCATTGTTAGTACCTTGTGTACTCTTCGACTATGATAAGGTGTTCTTGATTGATGTTCAAGACACATGATGCTATTGGGCATCCATTGTTTGTTGCTTTGTGCAACCGTTGCTTGTTGCTTCGTGCAACCATTGGTACTTGGTACCCTCTTGATGGCTTGAATATCTGATACGTCTACTCTATCTAGGGCAATAAAATAAAATGCAATGTAACCTAATTAAATTAAATGGAATTGATAAATTATGTATAGTTTATGAAGTGGATAAATGGTTTGTTTGACTTGGTATGTTATGATGTGAAATGAAATGATGAATTATGTGGACATTGGTCCTTCCGATTATAATATGATGCATATGAAATGCTTATAAGTCCGAACATATGTAAAATGGGCAATGACCCTGTTTGAATACATGAAAATTGAGATGAGATAAGTTTGATAATTTTTGATTTTTGGCTAATGGTTTGAAACCTATTCGAATGAGATGCTTATGAAAATTTATGATTTCGTTTTGATAAATTAATAATGCTATGTATTGATTGGGCCGAATTTCGGTTAATTCGATTGTTAAGCATGAAATTGAGTATGCTGGAAATTAAATTGAATTATGATATTGATCGAATCAAATGAAAGCATGCGATAAATTAATGTTGTTTGTTATGTATTCAAGTATGTGCTATGAATGCTGATTATGTTATGCATGATGCTATGTGTATTTGATTTTCATAAGCTTGGGTGAAATTTGGATGCTAATAAACCTAGCTAAGTAAACTCAATGCTTGATCACATTAAAAGCTCAAGAATGAATTAGATTTAGCATTACCTCGCTAAGTACAATTTGTACTTAACGCTCCGTTGTTTTCTTCTTCCTAACCTTAGCAGGATCGCTTGGACCTTAAAGCTAGCATTCGATTGGATCAAGTTACAAGTTCATAAATATGTATGATATTAGTCTTATCTTTAGACTCCTAGATGGTGGCTTTGAAGTTTTTCTAAGGGCTCGTTTTGTTGTGTTTGGTCGTAGCCTAAGTCCACGTTGGTGTTTAAGATTATATGCTCCATAATGCTTGGTTAAGAGGCTAGAATTATGTTTTGTATGTAAGTAGAAAGCCTCATTATTTTGTTGTATATAAATGTAAGTCGAGCTAGTGGTCTTGTCGATTCTTTTTGTTGTTCATAGTTTATAACTTGACATGGTTTAGAGGCATATAAAAACTTGATATTTTGTAATGATCTAATTAAAGGAAATCGAATGCCATGATATTGAAATCTATTATGTCTTGTATGAAAAATTGATGTAATTAATTATTGATAAATGGGATTAATTCAAAAATCGCCTCGACTACTTAATCAAAGTTTCGAATGGTATGGTAATGAATAGCTTAAGCATTCGGCATGTTTGATACAATTGTAATCAAGATTGTAATTGGTAATCTACTAGTTAATGATTAGAATTAAATTGGCTAAATAGAAAGCATAGTGACCGAATGATTAAGTTATAAATCTGAAATTAGAATTCGATAATGATAATAGAAAAAATTTAAATTGGCTTGTAAATTGATAAGCAAGATTAAAAAAGATTGTGTTTAGTTTATGTATGTCCAAAAAAAAAAATTTTGTTAGCCCATTTTCTGCGTGCGCATTAATATAAATAACTTAATGAAAAATGGGTTCTTGTTTCTAATTGTCTGTTTTCTGGTTTGAGTAACGCTCTTAATTCCTGGCCCGGGTTAGGGGTGTTACAGAAGGTATAAAAACAAGTTTCAAAAGCTACATCAACAACTATTGAACCTTCAAGCAACATCAAAGCATTCAATCTAAACCCTTGTGCTTTTAGTGTCAAATTCTAGTCCAACTCATTTAAAAATTTTCATTGTAAATTTTTTTAGAGTTTAAAGAGTCTTTATATGTAATTGGGTAAACAATTAACCTTTAAGAGGTACAATCAAAGTTTGTCTATCTTCCTTTGTATAAGAGTGATATTAAGTCAATTATTAGGTAGAAAGATTGATCGATTTGTAAAGTTTCCTCTAAGTCAAGAAAAGGGGACGAATTCAAATTAGTAAATTGTTGAAATTTCCAGTAGGGTACTAAGGTAATAAATGTAGAGCTTGTTCGAAGCTTGAATCACTCTAAAATTACATTGTCTTCATTTTTAAATTATCCACTTGCCCCCTTCAATTTTTATTCTACCAATTCATCATCTCTTGGCGATTAGCCATCATTTGATCAACTCAACATATTACTATTTTCGGTGATGTCGCCACCGCCAACCATCGTAATCACCGCCACAAGCCACCATGCCCATTCCCAAAAAGAATCCGAACAAGCGTGTTTTCCGACAGCAACCTAATCGCATGATTCATAACATAGACTCATAACAAAATTCCAATTCACTCAATTCTTTGTTCGTTTCCCACAATTTCAATCCCAACCCACCGTTGCAAGTCGACCATCTCTGAGAAGGGTCACTCATGGGTTTATTTGAATTCTCAAAAAATCTGGAAAAAAATCAGAGAAAGCTACAACAAGGGGAAAAACCAAAATCTGTAGCAATGGAAAAATCAAAACACATGTTAGATTCGATCTACCTGGTTCTAGGGCTTTGAGGTTGAGTATTGCTCATCCGAGCGGTGAAAGGGTAAAAAAGAGGGAGCAAAATGTTGGACTGGAATCTCATTACGATCTGACGGTTGAATTTCGAGATCAGTGAAGGAAAAAAATTAAAGTTTGATTACTAGATTCAAAATTTCTTGAGGAGATCTCGTAAGATCCGACTTTGGATTCAAAGTTTCATGACCTTCGTAAACCCATCATCTCCCAAAACCTTCTCCAACATCAATACTCAGAACCCAAAGCAAATTCAAAAAATTTGTTGAAGGAGAGAAAGAAACGAACAACATTTTTTAAAGGGTAAAGTACACAGACGGTCACTAAACTATACCCGAAAAAATAAAATGGTAACCAAACTTTCAAAAATCACAAAATGACAATTAAACTTTATGTTTTATAACAAAACGGTAACTAGATGTTAAATTCCGTTAAGTTTCTGTTAAAACTTTGGTATAATAACACATTTAGTCCTTCATATTTATACAGTCAATAAATTTAGTTCTAATTCGAAATAATTTACTAAATTTAGCCCTCGTTATTTATGCATTCTTTCAATTTGGCCCTTAAAGCAAAATTTCAAAGTATGGTAACATGATAAATAATTACAATTAAATTTTATAAGAACTCGAAAACTCGACTCGAATCGAAAAAATTTCAAATAAAGTTTGAGTTGTAAAATATGACGTGTCAACTTGAATAACTCGAAATTTTTTTACTCGACTCGATCGAACGCTCACCTCTATCGTAAGATATGATGTGTTAACTTGAATAACTCGAAATATTCGAATATTTTAAATTATTTTTTCTTTTAAATCGAATATTTTTAAAATAGAGCATTTAATGTTTCATATTTAAATCACATTGAATATTTAATAACTACTTTAAATATTCGATTTAATTTAAAAACATTCAATTTAAAAGAAAAAAATGATTTAAAATATTTGAATAATTAATTAAATTTTTATAGGAACTCGAAAACTCGACTTGACTCGATTCGAATCGAAAAAAATTCAAATAAGGTTTGAGTTGTAAAATATGACGCGTCAACTCGAATAACTCGAAATTTTTTTGACTCAACTCGATCGAACGCTCACTTCTATCTTAAGATATGACGCATCAACTCGAATAACTCGAAATATTCGAATATTTTAAATCATTTTTTCTTTTAAATTGAATATTTTTTAAAATAGAATATTTAATATTTTCATATTTAAATCACATCGAATATTTAATAACTTCTTTAAATATTCGATTTAAAAAAATAATAGATTTAAAATATTCGAATATTTAATAACTACATTAGATATTTTTCTTTTAAATATTCCAATATTTAATAACTACTTTAAATATTCGAATATTTTAAATTAATTTTTTCTTTTAAATTGAATATTTTTAAATTAAATCAAATATTTAAAGTATTTATTAAATATTCAATGTGATTTAAATGAAAAAAAATGATTTAAAATATTCGAATATTCGAGTTGACGCGTCATATCTTAAGATAGAGGTGAGCGTTCGATCGAGTTGAGTACAAAATTTTCAAGTTATTCGAGTTGAAGCATCATATTTTACAACTCAAACTTTATTTGAATTTTTTTTATTCGAATCGAATCAAGTCGAGTCGAGTTTTCGAGTTCCTATAAAAATTTAATTAAATATTCAAATATTTTAAATCAATTTTTTCTTTTCAATCGAATATTTTTAAATTAAATCAAATATTTAAAGTAGTTATTAAATATTCGATGTGATTTAAATATGAAAATATTAAATATTATATTTTAAAAAATATTCGATTAAAAGAAAAAATGATTTAAAATATAAGAATATTTCGAGTTATTCATGTTGGCACGTCATATCTTAAGATAGAGGTGGGCGTTTGATCGAGACGAGTCAAAAAATTTCGAGTTATTCGAGTTGACGCGTCATATTTTACAACTCAAACTTTATTTGAATTTTTTCGATTCGAGCCAAGTCGAGTCGAGTTTTTGAGTTCCTATAAGAATTTAATTGTAATTATTTATCATGTTACCATACTTTGAAATTCTGCTTTAATGACCAATTTGAAAGAATGCTTAAATAAAAAGGGCTAAATTTAGTGAATTGTTTCAAATTAGGACTAAATTAATTGACTGTATAAAGTTGAAGGACTAAATATGTTATTATACCAAAGTTTTAACAGAAACTTAACGGAATTTAACGTCTAGTTACCGTTTTGTTATAAAACATAAAGTTTAATTGCCATTTTGTGATTTTTGAAAGTTTGGTTACCATTTTGTTTTTTCGGGTATAGTTTAGTGACCGTCTGTGTACTTTACCCTTTTTAAGAAAAAGGTTAAACGGTGGAATTGACAGAGAAAAAAATTAGGGGAAAATGATTTTAAAAATGATCTTAATTAATAGTGTATAAAAATGTTTTTTAATTAATATTTTTGGTTCAATTATTTATTTTATAATTTTTAAAATAAATATTTATTTATTTTATATATTTTAAAGATTAAGGATAAACTAAACTATCAATGAACTTTTGAGGACTAATCTTATTATTAACCCTTAAGTAAATGATTTTTTAAAAAATAAATAAATGCCATGTGTCATTTTTAGTGGATTTAGGGTTCACGTTAACTTCCGTGATGAGACTGGGTAAACCCCATATATAAAATCGAGAATTTTAAAATATTATGTATGAAACTGAGAATTCGGTATAATTCGTGTATAAATGAAATAATTAACCCAAAAGATAAGTGATTATCCAATTAAGTATTAGAAGACTTTTTTTTTTCTCATTACGCCTTAAAAAATAACATAATTATTTTTATGGTTAAAAAATTTAAGAAAAACTACATAAGTGGTCACCAAACTATCACTTTTTTTTGTTTTGGTCATTCAATTAATTTTTTCGTCAAAATCGTCCTTAATGTCAATATTTTTTCTGTTTTGGTCCTCCTCCATTAAAAATATAACATACTTACTTTTTGGTTAGACAATTAACATAATTGTCTTTTTAGTTAATCCAATGACTATTTTTAATATATTTATATAAAAAATAAAATAAATTTAGAATAATAACATTTTAATATCCAAGTATTTAAAAGTTAAATAAATAAATAAGGATTAAATGGTATTTTTGTTTCTAAAGTTGTACACTATCATCAATTTGGTAAACGATTTTTTGATTAAATTTGACTCTTGAATTTTTCTCCCGTACTTGTAAGATTTTTAAAAAATCTTAATTTTAAACAATACTTTTTGAATTTTAAAAAATATGAGATTGCTCGAGTTTAAGATAAATTATTCTTTGCCATATTCAAATTAATATTAAATAAATTAGAGACATTGGTCATTAAAAATATAATTAAATAATCTCACATAAAAAAAACTAAATGATAAAAGCATATGGATTATCGTGGCTAAAAAAACAAACGCATTAATATTATTATAAAACAATGTAATTAATTTTAATTATAACAATATTTTTGATATTATCATAATAAAACTAACTCAAATAATGGGCATTCACAATACCTCCGCATACGGTTGAGGTACTTGTTACTCGGGATCGTACATGAGTACCTTTTTGTTTTTCATGTAGCGCTTTTGCTCACGTCGCTTCTTCTCTTATGATGTATATATCATCATGTGTACTCTTTTCCATTTAAGTTTAAGAATTTTTTAACGAGGCACTTGAGGTATTCTTTTTCAATAAATAAAAACTAACTCAAATGTATTTGATATTACTAAAAATAGGAATTCTCATCAAATAATAACCTTATAATTTATACATAGATAAATTATTACATTTTTATATAAAGTGATTCTATAATTTTTGACGTATAATGAATTTTTTCTAAACAACTCGTTAGAGTTGTGACTTAATTCTTTTAAGATTCAATTTCTTATTTCTTAGGGGTTTTCTAGAAAAATCTATATTGAGTAGAATTAGTAATTCTATGCAAATTTCTTTATAAGTAAGTAACCTATCTCTATAAATATAGATTCTATGGATTGATATTTTAGACACAACACACAACCAGTGTAATATTTTCTCCTTCTTTGTCTTGGTCAAAATTTCTGTTAGTAATTTTTATTGTCTAAATTTTTTATGTAAATTTTGGTGTTGTTTATTTTTTTTTTACTTTGCTTGATATCATCATCTTTTTCTTCTTTGTTTTCTTTTATTTATTTTTGTTTTAACTTTTGGTTGGTTTGATGGAGGGTGAGAGAAGTATTCAAGATTTTAACTCCGTCAGACTTGTAAGGCATTCTACGAAGACGCTAAAGACGGTTATATTTTCGCGACTGCATCCTTCATTGTTAGAACCAATTCATAAATTAATATGAAACTTAATACCCGAGATCTATCATGTCAAATCACCGAGAACAATAAACTGAATAAACTGAATGCGGAAGCGTACCTGAATTCATTGATAGACTGAAAACCTTGAATCTTTTGATGAAGATCGCCTAGAAGGTGGTTGTGATCTTCCAAGAAGATAAGTTAGCCATTGCCGTAAAAACTCTCTGACGGGACAAAAGTAGTACAAGTTAACCTTTATATAGTTGATTATTAAATCAACTATTAAATATTTATAACTCTGCCCCTCCTTGAATTATAAATATATCTTACGGTATCTACACTTTTATTTTCATGACACTTTATGTAACACCCCAAGTTTGTAAGGTTAAAGAAAAAAAAGGAAAAAGTGTTGTTAAGGGGTTTCAAACCTTTGACGCTTCACTTCACTTGGTAAACATAAGCCTTAACCGTTTGAGCTGAAGACCACTCTTGGTTAAACTATGCACCATCTTTGTTTTAAAATATATTATAGTGTTATGACTAATAGTAATTATAGACTGAACAACCCTATCTGGCTCATTTAATTCATTTCGAATATGGATAAAATATTGGATAAAAAAGAGCCTTCCCTGACCCTTTCACCTAACCCCATCGACCACTCCTCTGATCGCCTTCACCGCCCCGTCGTGACGTGCACAGCCGTCACCTTCACGTTCATCGCCGTATCCTGAATTGAACCTCGATCACCACACGCAGAATCGACGCTTCGTCTGCCGTGGAGATCGATTTGAAGATCCAACGGAACCCTCCATCTCGACTTTGATTTTTGAGATTTTTGGCCGCCTCGGTCATCTTTTCGTCGCGCCGTCACTGCCGTCGTCATCTCCGTGCCATGGCGAGCAAAACCCAACTGGCAATCAGCCGATCAACGTCGATAAAGGTCTATCGGAGTGACGCAAGTTCGACCGGCTTTTGTTCATTTTGGGTAAGTTCCAGTTATATTTCAGTCTGTGTGGCGAAGTTTTAGGTGTAACATGATTCGGGGGTTTAACGTTCATTTGATTTTCGGTAGAATCGACGCGAAAATGGCATCTCCGGTGACTTTCCCAACAGCCGTCTGGTGAACTAAAACCTAGGGTAAATGGACCGGTTTAGTTACGGTATGAGAGTTTGAACCAGTCTGAGCCCAAAGCCGAACCGAGCCCAAAACCCAACCCGATCATTCCAACCCGACTCGGTCAACCCAAACTCGAACCGAGTCAACCCGAGTTAACTCGTCCGAGTCTGCCGAGTTAACTCATCAAAGTCAGCTCGAGTCAGTTCAGTTGACCCTTACCAGTTGACTCCTAACGTCATCGTTGACATGTTGACATCAGCGTTGACTCTGCCCCGTTGACCGTTGACATGCAGACGTCATCGTTAACTTTGACCGTTGACCAAAAAGTCAAATTTTCTGAAAACTCCTATTTTATGTTTTCGATGTCTTAAGTCCGATTTTGAAGCTTGTTTCGCAAAATTCTGACCCGAAAGTCTTCGAATCTGACCTTGAACTTGAACTTGTTTATGAATTTATTTATTTATTCATTCAACTGGGAGCTCTATGAATAAGGACTAAAATGGGATATTGTGTGATTGAAGGTACTCACGGTTCCTTGAATACGAATGGTTGAGAGACGTAAAAGTCGGGTTTAAGAGTGTTCGAATGTCGTTTGAGGGTCGACCGATATAGCAAGGATTCAAGGTAATACATTACTACCTCTTGTATGCTTTATGATACATGTTGATATTCGGTTAAGGTATGCATGATTGTGATTAAATCTATTTTGAACTATGCCCGAGACAAATCAAATACTAAATAAAATAATAACATTCCAGATAAGATTGAACTGTTCGATAGAGAAGTTAAATAGACCGACTTGACCCTGAGTTAAATAAGTGATGAATAATGTAGTTAATCTTCAAACTCGATCTATAGTGTTGAAGGATTCAACGTCATAAATATTTGAATGCGAAATTATGAAATACCCTTGAGGTACGTGAATGAATAAAATACCCATGATGGTGAAAGCGATCTAGAATCTACTCTAGATTTGACGAAAATAACTAATTTATCGGAGAACCCCGAACTACTCGGATAGTTACGTAAATAAGATTCGACCTCCCAAAAGTGTAAATACTTAGATTTTTTCTAAATCCCGAATAAGACTACGACGATAAACTTCCGAAAAATTTTGTCGCATGTCCAAATTAATGAAATGACAGTGGTGAATGAATTGATCGAAATGATAGAATGACCGAAATAAACTCATGTATTGAAATTTACGAATTAATTGGAAATGATAGATATACTCTCGAGTTCTGGAAGAAGTAAGTTATTTGGAAATACCGGAAGTACTCGAATGATGGAAAGACCAACAAATACTTAAAGGATTGAAACACATATATGACTTGAGTTATGTAAAATCTTAGACGTTCCGAAATGTGATAAACCGTAAATGACCATAAGACCCCAATGTAATTTAGTCATTATTAAATTTTTTCGATAATGAAAGAATACCGCTTGAATACATGCTTGAATTCTCGGGGTAGGTCCAGTGATATCTCATGAAAGTGACTTGTTAATTATACAATGTAGTTGGTATTGAGAAATACATACGAGTGAGGTACGTACGGTCGAATGCTTGGTAAATATCGAAATATTGGTATTCGCAAGTTAGATGCAAATTGGAACCCTGGTGAACCGTAGAGATCTTTATGTATGTAAATTACCAATTTGCCCTTATATGGTGGGGTTACAAAATCACCCTTGATAGTCAAATGCCTAAAATACCCTCGTTGGCCAAAATGAGCGGTACATCCTTACATGTAACCGATAACCTAAAAGATCTTGATATAGAAATTCTTGAATGCATGGTTAGAAAACCTGATGAGCAAATGGAATTCACGGGTTCTGTGAATCACTATCTATGCATTGTCGGTGTAAATTACCAAAATGCCCATGAATGTCAAAATGACCATAATGACCTTGTAGGCTCAAATGATTGAACCGTTTATGATATATCTGAATTTCAAAGATCCTAAGGTATCAACTCTTGAAGTGTCTTTGTAACACCCTGGTTTTGGGCCTAGATGTTTTAAAGGTTGAATCGGGCCGGTCGGGAACGGTTCGAACCCTTTAAGGTTGGTTTAGGGAACACATAGTTTGGGATGCTTTAAAAATGTGGAAAAATATCTAAAAATCCTCATTTATTATATAAATTTTTATGGTGAAAATAATTTTACAAAATGTGATTTGGAAATATTACATTTTGGTGTAGTGACCAAATTGCAGTTTTTGCAAAGTTGACTAGTGACTGTTTTGTAAAAGTTTGAAACTTTGAATCTTTAAGGAGCTAATTTTACCAAATTGTTTTTCATCAGATTTCTCTTTAATTTGGGAGTTTTAATAATGATTTAATTAAAGGAATTAAAAGGAAAATCATATGTTGACTTTTCATAACTACTTTACGATACTTTCCCTCTTTTCATTTTCTCTCAACTTCCACTCAGCCAAACACATTTCCCTCACCAAATAATCTCTGTTTTTCATCTCTTTTGCAGAGATTTCATCTTCCTAAGGATTTTCAACCTTTACTTCATCAAATCCTTTTGTTTTCACTTTGGATTTTCAAGAAATCTTACCTAAATTGAGAAGAAATCAGCCATTAGAGGTAAGCTTCGTCCTTCTCCTCTAATGATCAGTTCTTTACTAAAATTCCCAAGTTATCAATCCTTTGTTAATGATATTTAAGTTGTTTTAACGTTATAATCAAGAAATAGTTGCTAAATTCAAGGTTCTTGATGTAATTTTGATGATTTTCGTATTTATGAGTTAAACTCTATTTTGAGGTTGATTTCTAACATGTTTTGGATGATATTTAATGTTGAGATTTAGGTTTTAACAAGTAAATCTCGAATAGGTTTGGGTTCCTAAGTTTTAGATGTTAGATTTGTGGTTTTTGGGGTGTTTTTGGCGATATGCTATTGCTGGAGATATAAGGACGTGTTTGTAATGATTTTTGATGTTGATTGAGGTTTAGAAGTGTTTAGAATTGATAGATCTTGGCTGGGCTTTGATTTGAGAAAATTTGGAGGTGATTTCGGATAGCCGAAATGGTGTTTTTGAGTAGTGCAGCGAGTTTGAATGAGTGGCTGGTGATTTCAATGCATGATGATGCATTAATCCCCTGCTCTTATGTGTAATGAACAAGGGAGACTTCATCAGACGTTTTTGGTGTTGATCTGAGAGTGTTGGAGGCCTAGAAATCGTTTCGGCAAGCAAGCGAAACGTAATCGGTGAGTGCGAATGGTTTTAGAAGTCCTTAAGGGACAAAGAAACAAAGTTTGGGGATTTAGGATTGGTTTGAAACACCATCCTAAGTCCGGAAGTAAGTATGTTTAGAATTTGCTCTCAAAAGTGGTTGATGGCCTAAATGTTTTTAACATGCTCTTGATTTGAGATTGACAAATTCCTATTGTTTTATGCATGATTTATAACATGAAATGATGTTATGTGTTGATCCCATGAGATAGCATGACTCTATAAGGAGCTTTGAGATTTTGATTAAATGCTATGGATGAATTATGATTTTGAAATGAGATGAGTTAGAATTGAGAAATGTTGCATCAAAACAGTAGGTGAGATGATGATTTTAATGTAATATATTGGCATAAATGATGTGATGATTACCAGATATAATTGGTAGACCAATAGGATAAAAGTGCACTATAAACTTAAAATTCATACGTGCTCTTTGGAGTCGGGCAATAGGGGTAGTGCCATCCCAATCCAAAGCGAGAATCCGATGATGAGAGATACCATCGGGGTAGGTCTTGGTGAAACACCCAAGCTTTGTGGCGAAGAGAGTTACCGCTATGAGAGTCCGGTGATGTGAGATTCCACCGGGGGAGGACTTGGCTTTAAGTCAAGCTAATCCGCATATCCGAGTAAAGATGTAATATGAAATGCCAATATATGAGATTGTATTTGATTCACATGTACTAATGTTGAGATGTTTTATGCTATGAGAAATGCATATGAGATGTGAGGGTTATGAAATGCTTTTATTTACATCAAGCATGTGTTTGGCTTTGCCATGAGTTTTGCATTGGTTGAATGCACGAGATAGATTGATGGTACATGTGATTTCCAAATGAAGTTTTGCTTTGAAAGGTTTTCAAGCATGAGATAGAAAGAGCATGTTGTAGAAATGGTTTTTATTTGAGAAAGAGTTTTTGATATGCTTGTATTATTGTATTTGTGTTTTTAGAGCTTGCCTCACTAAGCAATTGTGCTTACGCTCTCTTTTACCAACAATTCAGATAATTGAGACACTTTTGGCAGCAAGGAGGCTAAGGATTTCCAAGGAATTGAAAAGCTCAAGTATGGTGATGTTTTATGTTTAGTTTAGTAATGATAATTGGCAATGGGAACCAATGGGTTGCTTTGGGAGATGTATTTTGAACTCCCTGCGGTTGTTGCAAGTTTATTATGATTTATGTGGTTTGTAAGAGGCCTTCATTGTAGTTTTGGTGCTTTATGTTACCATTTGGTATGTTCATGGTTTGTGTCATAAGCATGCTTCATGAATTGCCTTTCTATGCTTGAGATAGTCAACCAAATGCTGTTATGTGTTGGGAGTTGCATGTCTATATGTTTGTGTGGATGCCTATAGCATGTATATATGATTTGTGGATGATTTGTTGAAGTATGAAGCGATTACAAGGCTGTTTTTAGGACAGTTCTTGTATGCGTATCGATACACGGGCTTGCGTATCGATACGCATAAGCCAATTTTGTGCTTTGCTGCACATGCGTTTCAGTACGGTCTTGAAGGGCGTATCGATACATGGGGAAGCGTATCGATACCCTCTCGGTGACTATGGTCACTGCCATTCTGCGTACCGATACGGTCTCAAGCGTATCGATACGCGACCGTTAATTCAGTTAAAGGCATCTTCATAAGTTTGATCTTTGTTACATTTTAGTCCCCGAAATTTATGGATGCAATTGAATGAGTTTGGAATGTCTGATTGTGGTGAAAATTGACAGAGTGTCATGAAATGAGACTAATTGAATATTGGTAACCTTAAAATCAGTAAAGCTCTTGTAAATTATAGAAATTACATTTTGGTCCCTAATGTCTATTTTGTTCAATTGAACCCCTAAACGTGGTCCGATCATTGTGCCGTTTCTTGCTATGATCTTTGGTGGTCACATAGGTTTAATGTTGCATTTAGAAAAGATAAAAAGAAAAAAAGGTCATCAATCAGAGTTAACTTTAATGAGTTAGCTTCGATTTTCCCCGTGTAATCACCTTAGTTCGGGTCAACCGTCTAGACCGGGCTAAGGGGGTTACAGTCTTACTTGAGCTGAAAGTACAGATTATAATTAATAGGGACCTTGTTATCGAAATTAGTTCATAACTGTCAGAAGCTCATAGTTTTCCTTCTCCTTGTAATAGCTAGTATATCAGAGAAATAAATTGTTTCATTTAGTGTGTTCCAAGTGCACATGAATATTCTACCATTATGAATTCAAGACCATCTCTTGATATGAAATACGACTTTTATTTGACCGAAATATACCCATGTATCTAAACAAAAAACAGTGCCCTCTTGTTACTGTTTCACTGAAGACTATAGTCTATTTTATATCATATGTTACTATTGATTATTGTTACTATCGTTATTACCCTCATTACCGTTATCCTCACTATCACTGTAATTACTGCTATCACCATTATTACCGTTATTGGGGGTACTAGGGGACATAATATGAAGTTACCGTAGGTTCAACCCTGATCAGGCTGGTAATTCCTTACCGATTCAGGTTCCTATGCTTCGGCTAGGGTGATTCCTATCGTACTGTGTCATACCTTACCTTAGGTATCCCCTTAGGCTGGCACCTACGCCCAATGGGCCTGGGTTATCGCCATTTATAGTCGCAGTTCTAGGGAACTGCATACTGGATAGTTTGGTTGGAGGGTAGATAGGAAATTCAAAATGAACCTGATCATGAGCTTTACGCTACTATTATATTACCGTGAAATAAAATGTTCACCGTACAGTTACATTGTATGCATTAACTTTGCACTGTTGGAACACACACTAAACTCTCTGATTCAACTACCGTACACTACCTCCCTCATGATTCTACAGTCTATATGCTCCTCTCTTGATACTCGATGATCGAATAAAGAATAAGTTTGTTGTCTTCAGATATAACGTGTATTCGAGATAATGAACCGTAAATTTGGAGCTTGTTTCACGGAACACTATGATAGCTCTATGCTCGACCGTATTCATGTATGTTACATATAGCATCTGTTGGTAGTTTTGTATTACCGAGTTTTCTGAAGCTCACATTGTTTTTACCATCGCAGGTTAGAAGAAATCTATCATGGTTTAGTGATCGACAGTTGTATTTGGAGTTCTCTCGGCGCGGCTTTTAAGTACGACACTGGTACAGTTAGTGGGCATGTATGTTATGTATAGTTTTATAATAGTGTGTGTAAAATGTTTTTTGAAATCCTGTTATATGTTTAAATGATTTCATGAAAGTGTAAGTTAAACAGAAGTTTGTTTTACAGTTTAATAAGTGTTTTAAGGAAAAAATGTTTTAGTGTGTATTTTTACTGTGGGCCGCTCTGTGACCCTAATGTGACTTCCTAAGATCCATGATAATGCACAGACAGGTCTAGGGGGTTACAATTTAATACATATGACACGCCTAACATAATTGGTCACTTGATTTTGTGTCATACTTTATAATAGCAACATACATTTTACATATGTGCCCACAGTTGAGGATTTTATTCCAACAATCTCCCACTTGGGCAACATAAGTTTCCTAATAAATATACAACCTTATGAGCTCAAAAATCCTATCATATAATATGTATTCTATAACAATCTCGTCCATCAATTATATCCATATAAGATCAAAGTGGTATTCGCCATATCAATCATGACTGGACCCATGACCCATCAATGGTCACATATACAAACATAATCAAATGGCATAGATCAATCATAAATGTATAGCATGGAAAATTACATGAAATGTGAACCAAACATATCTATTTCCAACTAGTCCTCCTAAACCTTAGTGAGATCAAACTTTATTGAATTCAAAGTGTGCATAAACCAAAAAATATTTATTTTGTAGAAAATAATCTTAAAATATCCTTAAACTGAAGTAACTAAAATTATGTCTAAAACGAATGAGCATTTTTCAAAATTACAAACTCCCACTAAAACCGAATATCCTTAAATAACATTACACCCACATGATTAGTGTGCTAATATGCGCACAATTATGAAGTTTGTACCAACATGCTCTATAGACACACAATCACTCTGAATTTTCTTTAACAACTAAGAACTTAATATTTATGTGCTTCAAATTTGAAGTGTTCCTATTGTTTATAAAATAAATGAATGCATATTTATTGTCACAAAATAATTAAAGTGATCTTTCTATTCAATCTACAATTAGCGACTCAAGTGACAAAATTCTTTTGCATCAATATTCTATTAGAATCGAAGTCTGTAAACATGATGATCTCTAACTTACCAGAACCCTGACATGTGAGCATGTAATTTTTGTTCTCTGAAAGATGTTTAATAACTCAATTGGCTGCTATCCAATGGTCCATAATATGATTCCTCAAATATCTGTCTAACATTCCAACAATGTACACAATTTTCGAAAGCATACATACTTAAGCATAAATTAGATTATTAATAGCTTGTGCATAAAGATTCTTTTGGATTTTCTAAATTTCAAGGTTACTTTTAGGGCATTGAGTAAGACTAAATTTGTCTTCTTTAGCTATATGAGTATCACTTGGTTTTACTTTCACTGAACTTGTAGTATATACAATTGTCAACCAAATTTATCTCAAAACCGAATGAGATAATCAATATGAAATTTATAATTTTATTAATGAGAGTCCTACTTAAGATCATAGATGAATTTCTTTAATTACATATCATTGATTTTGTATCATTAGATACAAATCTATGATTGTACCATATAATTCATTTCTTTAATGTCGCCATTGAAAAACACAAGCTTAACATCCATCTTATGTAGCTCAAGATTAAAATAAGCAACAAGCGTCATAATTATCCTAGAAGAGTCTTTCAATGAAACCGAAGAGAAAGTCTCTACAAAATTAATGTCTTCTTCTAGAGTGTATCCTTTAAATATACGACGTGCTTTATACTTATCCACATTACCATTTCCATCCCTATTGGTTTTAAATACCCATTTACAACCAATTGATTTGCACTTTAAGGTAATGAGACAAGTTCCTAAACTTTATTGTCTTGCATAAAATTGTACTCTTCTTGAGTGACATCAAACGACTTTTGAGAGTTAGAACTTTTATGGTTTGATAAAAATGATTGAGTCATTTTCTATCATTCTATTGCTACCTTATTTTCTTGAAGAAATACAATATAATAATCTGGAATAATATTTTATCTTCCTCTTGTGGACCTCTTTAATGACACCTTTTTTAGGTTGTTGAGTTTGTTCTTTTGAAACAATTACCTTATCTTGAATGGAAGTTGTTCAACATTGTTTTGCTAAGGTACTTGATTCACTTCTTTATTAATGATAGTGTGAAAACCTAGGCATCATAAAAAATGATAGTATGAATTAAATTATAATCCAATTCCTCCTCAATAGCAATATATCTAACCTTATTTCTCTCTCCAAACTCAACATTCTAAAAAAAGTTATAAATCTCCTCTTAAAATAATCTTAATTGTGGGATCATAAAATTTACAGCCCATGAATCGCTCAAAATAACCGAAGTAGTTGCTCGCTTTTAAAGTTTAGTTTCTTTACATGTGTCCTAACTTATACAAAAGAATCAACACTTTGTAACTTATTGTTGTTTCTTTTGAGTAGAACCCTTAGCAACTTTATTCTAATATTTTCTTTTATTGCCCTTATTCTTAGAGACACTAACTAAATGAGCACCAACCAAATGAGTACTTATACACTTATCATGCTTCAACTTTTCTTCCTCTTGAACACAATGAGAAATGAGCCCAAATAGAGTCTATTTCTCCCTTTGACAATTCTAACTTGAATTGGTTAAATTGTATAGGAAGCAATGCCAAAACTATAAGAACAAACAATTCTTAGAAAGTTCGATCTTATGTGCCTTAAATTTTGAAGCAATATGAAACATTTTCATAATGTACTCCCTCACATTTCCTTGACCCTTTTACTTCATAGACATCAAAGAAGGCATAAGTGATGTCATCTTGACCTTAATATTTTAGGCAAAACATTTCTTAATTTCGTCAAGGAACCCCTTTATATGGGTAATCATTTTAGATTTGTGCTCCAAAAGAAATCTAGAATGTTGTCCTTTATGATCATTAGACTCATGCAATTCGAACAATCTCACCTCTCAAAATACCTTTTATGGGTGCTTACCGCAGTGAGAGGTGCAAGATTTTCTTTCCTTAGTGCAAAGTCTATGCTCATACAACCAAATACTATATGTAAGTGTCTCTTCTATTCCTTGAAATTAGTTTCACTAAACATTAGTGTAGAATGTTATTAACATATATTGTGACAGAAAAGATAGATTACCTAAATATAGAAAATAAATAAATAAATAAAATAAAAACAAGCTCACATAAATATTCATAAGTAAACAAACAAATTCAAAATAATGACTAGTTCCCCTCAAGATACCAAGCACAACATTAATATCAAGTCTTTGGACAATAATATTAATTGTAAGTGGTACTCTTGTTGTAGCAATCAAACATTGACAATAAACTATGTTAAACAATAGGCTAATCTTTGGACTAACATAGTGCTCACATAAAATACCTTATAATTGTCACACATTTATCGTCACAATTGTCGTTGTAATTCTGCCAAATATTAGCTTTCCTTTGGGCCAATTAATAAACGCATGAATTACAAAAACTCATAACCATCTTGATATTTTAAATAAACTAATCTACACAAAAACGGTCATTTTGGTGATATTATGTTTCAATTAATCCATTAAAATACTAGACATCCGAAGTCAAAATATGAATTTAATTGTTTCAAAATATTTGTCTTAATTTTATCTTCCAATAAACTTAAAAGATAACCAAAATAATAATAAATTTGAATAAAGGTAAACCTCATATCAAAATATCGGATACTCCATTAATGTTTCATCTTTGGACAAAACATTAACTTGCAAGTAATATCTTGGTACAATAATCAAACATTGATAATAAGAACATGTCAAACAACATCTTCCGATTTATTGCTCACATATAAAACTGAATAATTATCACATGTTTATTACCACAGTTGCACATGTAATAATGTTAATTATTAACCTTTCTTTGGGCCGATTAATACTACCATAATCTGACTTACATGCACAAAACATTCTATATTTTAAAATAAAATAATTTCTACAATAAAGGTTACTTTGTGACTTAATGTTTCAATTAAATTATTTTAAAATATATACAATAAATATACCAATATCCAAATTTAAAATTTTGTAACAGTCAAAACTAAATTTTTTGATAACACTTAAGTTTTCGAAATAATCCAAAATAAGATTGTTTGAACGAGGCTATCAGAAACCGAATAAACCGAAATCTTTGACCGTTTCTCAAAAAATTCCTTAAGCATGCATTTGTGGAAATTAAAGTCGGATTCAAAACAACCAATTTTAACTAAAAGTCAAAATTAAAAGTATCTTATAAATAAATAATTCATATAATGATCACATGAAACTTTAGTATATCCATAATAACCTAATGATCAAACTAAATAGGATATGAATTTCATAAGATTAATGACATGCTTTCCAAATACAAAACCAAATGTATATTTCATAGATAACATTAATGACATAATTAAGCATACTATCAAATAAATTTAAGCTAAAGTTTCTTTACAAAACTAAACAAGATTCAACAATTCAACCATGAATTATTAGAGATAATCTAATATAAAAATTCGAGAGCTAATCTGGTTATAAAGTTTCTAAATCGCAGTAAATTTATCATGACAAAAGCCCTATCAATTTTATTTTTCTTTTAATTACCAACGATCAAAACTAAAACTTTAATCAAACCGAATTAAATATCAAATTCATAAAGTTAATGACATTGTGATAAATATCAACATACCCAAAAATAAGTCCAAGAGTCAAAACCAAAAACATGCAATTCAAGAGTCAAAACCAAAAACATGCAATTAATAACATACTATAACAGTAAACTAAACAATACTACCTGAATACCAAAACCCTAAATATAATACAATCAATCTTAATATATATTATACGGGTAATTCTTCTGTAGCACCATCAATCCCATTAACCAAAATATGAAAACATCTTTAATGTATAAAACAATAATAAAATTGACCTAATGAAGCAAAGCATCCACCGACGTGGGAATCATGATGAATTTACCGAAGTTATTCACCAAGAGAATACTCTACGGTATTTCATAATCCAAGGCAAACACATAATTTAGATAATAATAATAAGACCGATTGCAGTATACTCTAAATTTTTTATATATAAAAATAAAAATAAATTTTTAAATATTAAACTTAATCTTTAAATACCAAATCTAAATATTAAACCCACAAAATTTAAAAAACGTATAAATAAAAAAAATAATTCTCAATGATTCAATATGACTAAGCTTTGATACCACTTATTAAAACCAAATCCTATATCAATATGAAACCTAATACCTATGATAAATCATGTCAAATCATCGAGAACAATAAATCAAATAAACTGAATGCGAAAGCGTACCTAGATTCATTGATAGACTGAAAATATTAAATTTTTTGATAAAAATTGCCTAGAAGGTGGTTGTGATCTTCCAAGAAGATAGATTAGCCATTGCTGTAAAAATTCTCTAACGGGACAAGAGTAGTAGAGGATAACCTATTTATTGAGGACCACTGTTGATTATTAAATCAACTATTAAATATTTATAACTCTGTCCCTCATTAAATTATAAATATATCTTACGGTATCTACACTTTTATTTTCATGCCACTTTAATACATATGATACGCTTAACATAATTGATCACTTAATTTTGTGTCATACTTTATAATAACATATATTTTACATATGTGCCCACAATTGAGGATTTTAATCAACATACATAACTACTGTTGTATGCCCCGAAAGATCGAAATGAGAATTTTTTTGAAAAGGGCAGTCGTCGCACGTAATCCTCAAGCCTTATATAGGGAAGGAATGGCCAAATGCTTTGTGCATTTGGCCATGACGTTGATTATGGCATACAACTCTTACGAGAGGCGTCCGAAAAGGGAATGGTTGAAGCTACTTACGCTCTAGGTTTACGATTAATTTATATGGAGTCTCGAGCATTAAATGGTTACCAAATTTTAGTATCGCTTTATAATATGTGTTCGGAGGTAGGTTCTGAGATTCTGCCGATATGTGGGTGACATTACACCTTGAACCGCCGAAGAAATTTTATTGTCCGTGTGTCGATGATTCCAATTAGTGTTCGTATTGTTTCTGGAATTACGAGGCCGAATATCTGGCTGGTTTACTTTGCCAAATAAAGGTGCCACTGCCTTTCTAAATCATATTAGGGTTTAGGGCAGGAGGGGATGAAACTGATCATTAGTGTTTATATTCATAATCTACTTTAATTTTTTTTAATAACATATGTTTTTAGTTTATTTATTGTCGGATAATGGTTGCAAAATTCTTATATAACTGAATAATTAAATTGTTTCATGTTGGTCGTACTGCTCAAACACGAGATATTAGAAGTGCATAGAACTAAGGGTGAGCGTTCGATCGAGTCGAGTAAAAAATTCCGTGTTATTCGAGTTGACACGTCATATTTTAAAACTCAAATTTTATTTTAAAATTTTCGATTCGAGTTTATAAAATTCGAGTCGATTTTTCGAGTTCCTACACAAATTTAATTATAATTATTTATAATGTTATAGTATAGTGTGATTCTAATTTAAACGACTTTCTCTAATCATATAAGATATGCATATATATTTCATATTATTTTTTTTCATATGTGGCATATATTTCTTCATATTATATATATATATCAGGAAAAATTGAGGAATTTAACTCGAACATAAAAATTAATTCACTAGTTACTTAAAATTTCGAGTTATTCGAATTTCCACTTTACAACTCAAGCTTTATTTGAAATTTTTTCGAGTTGAGTCGAGTTTATGTAATTTCGAGTTGAGTCAGAACAAGTCAAGTTTTTTCGCATTGATTCGAGTCGAAAATTTCAATTTTTTCGAGTCGAGTTTTGCTCACCCACTACATAGAACTCGACTCAACTCGAAAAAATTGATCTTTATGACTCGATTTGAATTATAATTTCATAAACTTGAAATTAATATCTTTATTCTTTTAGTAATTAATGAATCGGATTTTTAAGTTCGAGTCGAATCCCTTTTAACTCCGCTTGATATATGTAATCATGTATGAAAAATATGAAGAAATAGATATTTATATCGTATATGGTCATAGAAAGTCGTTGAAATTGAAACCAGTTAGTTAGGGATGGTAGACGGGTACAATTTCGTGGATTCCGCACCGCCCTGCCCCAATTGGGGCGGGGATGGGTATATGTTTGGTGGGTAGTGGGCGAGTGTGGAAGTAAAAAGTCATACCCGCCGCAGGTAGTGAGTAGGTGGTGGATTTAAGACCTTACCCGCTCCGCACCCGCCCACCCCGCATCCTACCCGCCATATAAATTTGGACCATTACAAATTTAGATGTAATTTCACAAACTATTCTATAAATCCTAAAATTTTATAGGATATTCCTTGTAATTTATGTTTTATGTGTATGGTTGCTGCCAGGCGGGTATAGGCGGGTACGAGATGGGTAATGGGTATCCATTTGGGTGGTGGGTGTGGGGATGGATTTGAGAATATACTCGCGTGGGCGGGTGTGGATTTGAAAATTATACCCGCCGTGGGTGGTGGGTAGGTGGTAGATATGAAAATTTTAGGTGGGTATGGGGATGGGGGAGGGGGTATCCGCACCCGCTCCGCCCGTTTGCCATTCTTACAATTAGTACTATAACATTATAAATGTTTACAGTTAAATTTGAATAGAAACTCAAATAACTCGACGTAACTATACTAAAAAATCAAATAAAATTTGAATTACAAAATAGGATTATCATGTTGGGTTATCCAATAATAATGGGCACATATGTATAATGTATGTTGCTATTATAAAGTTTAACACGAAAATTAAAGTGACCAATTATGCTACACGTGTTATAGATATTAAATTGTCATGGAATTAAAAGTGTAGATACCGTAAGTTATATTTATAACTCAATGAGGGGCAGAGTTGTAAATATTAATAAACTGATTTTTAATTCAGTTTATATAAAGGGTAGTGGTCCCCGAGATCTAGGTTAACTAGCATATCTCTCCTTCCCCGTGAGAGAGTTGTGTAGCAAGAGGTAACCTATCATCTTGGAAGATCAAACCCTCTCTGGAAAATCTCCGTCAATGGATTCAGGTACGCTTCCGCAAATCTAGTCTTTATTCTTAATGATTTGACATGTATGGATCTTGGGTTTAATATTCGTATGAATATATTTTGGTTCTAACAAGTGGCATCGAGCCATGTTTTGTCGAATCATTAAGATCGTAATCAGATTTTTTTTTTGATTATGTATTAGGGTTTGATCTCTCGCATATTGTAAAATTCCCGATTTCTTTTATGCGATATCTGTTCTCTGCAATCATGCTTTTATAATCGTAAAATTCCCGTTTTTTTTGCTGTGCGATTGCATGATTTGCCAATTCAAATGTTGGATTCAGATTGGTTGATGTTTGCCAATTTCAATTGTTTAATTATGGTTTGACATAATTATTGATTTTGTTTGCTTCTGTTTCTATCAACATTTGTTTTGGGCGATAACAATTCATGTTTTAGGTTAATGTTTTTTTAATCTAATTTACATTGTTATTAAGTTATGAAATATATATTTGATTTAAAATATATATTTAATTCGGTTGGATCAAAATTTTAGTTTTGATCATCAGGTATAAAGATAATCTTTAGAAACGAATAAAATTCATGTTTTGGCTATGTCTAATATTTTAGTGGGTTAATTGAAACACAATGTCACCAAAGTGACCGCTTCTGCGTAGATTAACTTATTTAAAATATCAAGATGTTTGTGTTTTTGTAATTCATGCGTTTATTAATTGGCCCAAAGGAAAATTAATATTTGGCCGAATTTCAACGACACCTGTGGTAATAAACGTGTGACAATTATAAGGTATTTTATGTGTGCAATACATTAGTCCAAAGATTAATCTGTTGTTCGACATAGTTTATTGTCAATGTTTGATTACTACAACAAGAGTACCGTTTACTGTTAATATTACTGTCCAAAGACTTGATATTAATGTTGTGTTTGGTATCTTGAGGGGAATTAGTCACTTCTTTGAATTTATTTGTTTATTATAGAATATTGATGTGAGCCTGTTTATTTTTTTTATTTTTGTTCTATATTCAGCTAGTTCTTCTGCTGCCACAATATCTGCTAATATCAGTTCTATACCCATGCTTAATGGGACAAATTTCAAGGAATGGAAAAGGCACGTACTTATAGTACTTGGTTGTATGGACATAGACCTTGCATTAAGGCAAGAACAACCCGCACCTCTCACTGCGGATAGCACCCCTGATGCCAAAAGGGATTTTGAGAGGTGGGATCGTTCTAATTGCATGAGTCTGATGATCATGAAACACAGCATTCCGGAAGCCTTTAGGGGCACTGAATCTGAAGAGATTACTCAGGCTAAGTCTTTCCTTGACGATCTTGAGCAACGTTTTGCTAAAAACGATAAGGTTGAAATGACATCACTTCTGAATTCTTTGATGTCTATGAAGTATAAGGGTCAAGGAAATATAAGGGAGTACATTATGGAGATGTTCCATCTCGCTTCAAAACTTAAGGCACTTAAAATCGAGCTTTCTGAAGACTTGCTCGTTCTTATGGGTTTGGTATCGCTTCCTGCCTAGTTTAGCCAATTTAAAATTAGTTATAACTGTCAAAAGGAGAAATGGACTCTAAATGAGCTCATTTCTCATTGTGTTCAAGAGGAAGATAGGTTGAAGCGTGATAAAACTGAAAGTGCTCATTTGGCCAGTGCCTCTAAGGATAAGGGCAAGAAAAGAATGTATCAGAATGAAACTGCTAAGGGTCCAGCTCAAAAGAAACAAGAGCGAGTTCCAATTAATTGTTACTTTTGTGAGAAGCCTGGACACTTGAAGAAAGATTGTACCAAGTATCACGCATGGCGTGCTAAGAAAGGTATGAATCTTACTTTGGTCTGTTCTGAGGTTAATTTAGCTTCAGTACCTAGAAACACTTGGTGGTTAGATTCTGGTGCTACTACTCACATAAGTGTTTCTATGCAGGGTTGCCTGAGCTATCGAAAGCCAAGTGATGATGAAAGAAACATCTTTGTGGGCGATGGAAAATCGGTAGAAGTTGAAGCAATTGGGCATTTTAGGTTGTTATTAGGAACTGGTTTTTATTTGGATTTGAAAGACACTTTTGTTGTTCCGTCTTTTAGGCGGAATTTAGTTTCAGTTTCTTTATTGGACAAATTTGGATATTCTTGTTCATTTGAAAACAATCAGTTTACTTTGTCTTTAAATTCAAGTATTGTCGGAACTGGTTATTTAAATGCTTATGACAACCTTTATTTGCTAGATACAGTTGCATCATATAATGAAACCTTGCACGTGGAATCACGTGGTACTAAACGCAAATTAAATAAAGAAAATTCGGCATCATTATGGCATAAGCGCTTAGGTCATATCTCAAAAGGTAGGATTGAGCGACTTATATCTAATGGTATTTTGGAGTCCCTTGACTTTTCAGACTTTAATGTTTGTGTTGACTGTATCAAGGGAAAACAGACCAAAACTAAGAGATTAGGTGCCAACAAATCTACAGACGTCTTAGAATTAATTCACACTGATATTTGTGGGCCATTCCCTACGACATCTTGGAATGGTCAACAATATTTCATAACATTCATAGACGATTACTCACGTTATGGGTACCTATATCTCATTCATGAGAAATCTCAGTCTTTGGACGTGTTCAAATCTTATAAGGTTGAAGTTGAGAATCAACTCAACAAAATAATTAAGAAAGTTAGATCTGATCGTGGTGGTGAGTACTACGGTAGATATGATGGCTCAGGTGAACAACGTCCAGGACCATTTGCGAAATTCCTAGAGGAATGTGGTATTGTCCCACAGTACACCATGCCAGGATCACCTAGTATGAATGGTGTAGCTGAGAGACGTAATAGGACTCTTAAGGATATGGTAAGGAGTATGATTGCTCATTCTACCTTACCCGAGTCCCTCTGAGGAGAAGCATTAAAGACAGCAACGTACATTCTGAATAGAGTACCAACTAAAGGAGCTGAAAAGACACCTTATGAGCTTTGGATGGGTCAAAAACCCAGTCTAAAGCACTTTCACATTTGGGGATGTCCAGCTGAGGCAAGGCCTTATAAGCCACATGAAAAGAAATTGGACTCCAAAACTGTGAGCAGCTACTTTATTGGATATTCTGAGAGATCTAGGGGCTATAAATTTTATGATCCCACAATTAAGAATATTTTTGAGACGGGAACTGCAACATTTTTTGAGGATGTTGAATTTGGAGGGAGAAATAAGGTTAGAGACATTACTTTTGAGGAGGAATTGAGTTCCAACTCAATTCCTACTATCACTTTTGATAATGTTCAGGTTCCCATACCTATCATTAATCAAGAAGTGAATCCGGAACCTCAACAAGATAATGTTGAACAACTTCCTCCTATTCAGGATGAGGTGATTGTTCCAGAAGAACAAATTCAACAACCTCAACAACAAGTGCCATTAAGGAGATCTACGAGAGAAAGGAGAAATGCTATTCCGGATGATTATATTGTATTTCTCCTTGAAAATGAGGATGATAATGGAATGATGGAAGATGACCCAATCAACTTTCATCATGCCATGCAAAGTGTTAACTCTCAAAAGTGGATTGATGCCATGCAGGAAGAGTATAAATCCATGCAAGACAATAAAGTTTGGGAACTTGTCCCATTACCTGAAGGTGCAAAACCAATTGGTTGTAAATGGATATTTAAAACCAAGAGGGATGCAAATGGTAATGTGGAGAGGTATAAGGCACGTCTTGTAGCTAAAGGATATACTCAAAAAGAAGGCATTGACTTTACAGAGACTTTCTCTCCGGTTTCATCGAAAGACTCTTTTAGGATAATCATGGCACTTGTAGCTCATTTTGATCTTGAGTTACATCAGATGGATGTTAAAACTGCGTTTCTCAATGGAGACATTGAAGAAACAATTTATATGGTGCAACCAGAAAACTTTGAGTCGGGAGACCCAAAGCATATAGTTTGCAAATTAACAAAATCCATCTATGGACTCAAGCAAGCTTCTCGTCAATGGTACCACAAGTTTCATCAAGTAATTATCTCATTCGGTTTTGAGATGAATATCGTTGATGATTGTGTGTATCACAAGTTCAGTGAGAGTAAGCATATATTTTTGGTTTTATATGTCGATGACATTTTGCTTGCCACGAATGATATAGGCTTATTGCACGAAACCAAGAGATTTCTATCTAAACATTTTGAAATGAAAGATCTTGGGGACGCTTCTTTTGTTTTAGGAATTCAGATACATCGAGATTGATCTCGAGGTATTCTTGGATTGTCACAAAAGAACTATATCGATAAAGTACTTAAAAGGTCTGGCATGCAAAATAGTAAACCAATGGACACCCATGTCGCTAAAGGAGACAAGTTTTGTCTTGCCCAATGCCCTAAAAGTAACCTTGAAATTCAAGAAATGCAGAAGATTCCCTATAGATCAGCTATTGGGAGTTTAATGTATTCTCAGGTTTGTACGCGTCCGGATATTGCGTACATTGTTGGGATGTTAGGCAGATATTCAAGCAACCCTGGTATGGACCATTGGATAGCAGCCAAGAGGGTTATGAGGTATCTTCAGAGAACAAAAGATTACATGCTCACTTATAGGAAATCAGATCATTTGGAGGTCGTAGGGTATTCGGATTCTGATTTCGCTGGGTGCCAAGATAGTAGAAAGTCTACATCAGGCTATATTTATCTATTAGCTGGAGGAGCTATATCCTGGAAAAGTGCTAAACAAACACTTGTAGCTTCTTCCACTATGGCAGCAGAGTTTGTAGCATGCTATGAGGCATCTAATCATGGAATATGGTTGCGGAATTTTGTCACTGGGCTGCGTATTTTGGAGAACATAGAAAGACCACTTAAATTATTTTGTGACAATAAGTCAGCAGTACTATATTCCAACAACAATAGGAGCTCGTCTAAGTCAAAGCACATAGACATAAAGTTCCTAGTTGTAAAAGAAAGAGTGCAAAGTGGACAAATATCCATAGAACACATTGGGACAAACTCTATGATAGCGGATCCGCTCACAAAAGGTTTACCACCCAAGGTCTTTCATGAGCACACTGCTCATATGGATGTTGTATCATTTGAGGACATTATTGTTTGAGTTCTAGTTTGTTATTTGTTTGCTTTATATTTGATTTTGGACATTTATGTATTCGGTTATTTTTTTTCTCTTCTGATCAGAAATTAAGTATTCAGTTTATTCATTTTTTCTTATTTTTGATAAGGACCTCACTTAAGTTTAAAGAGGACCAGTTGGAAATAGGCATGTTTGGTTCACATTTACATGTAATTTCCATGCTACGCATCCATGATTGATCTATGTCATTTGATTGTGTTTGTATACGTGACCATTGATGGGTCCAGTCATGATTGATATGGCGAAGACCGCTTTGATCCTATATAGATATAGTTGATGGACGAGATTGTTAAAGAATACCTATTGTATGATAGCAAATTTTGAGCTCATAAGGTTATACATTTGTCAGGAAACATATGTTGCCCAAGTGGGAGATTGTTGGGTTATCCAATAATAATGGGCACATATGTATAATGTATGTTGCTATTATAAAGTTTAACACGAAAATTAAAGTGACCAATTATGCTACACGTGTTATAGATATTAAATTGTCATGGAATTAAAAGTGTAGATACCGTAAGTTATATTTATAACTCAATGAGGGGCAGAGTTGTAAATATTAATAAACTGATTTTTAATTCAGTTTATATAAAGGGTAGTGGTCCCCGAGATCTAGGTTAACTAGCATATCTCTCCTTCCCCGTGAGAGAGTTGTGTAGCAAGAGGTAACCTATCATCTTGGAAGATCAAACCCTCTCTGGAAAATCTCCGTCAATGGATTCAGGTACGCTTCCGCAAATCTAGTCTTTATTCTTAATGATTTGGCATGTATGGATCTTGGGTTTAATATTCGTATGAATATATTTTGGTTCTAACATATCAACTAACTCAATTTTTTTAACTCATCTCAACTCGATGAAATGCCCGCCCCTACGAGAGATAAGCGATACAAGACTTCATAATCTAGTCTTCTTTGCATGTGTTTGAGCCAATTCGGTTTCTATGTCGATGCTCGGCCTTTCGAGCTGGCCGATCTTTTTCTGATCGACTTTGAAGATTCAACGACACCTAAGGAGTGCAAATTGATGTAGCCGATTTGTATCTCGCATCGGCAACTTGCTGATCGATGCCACATTGATTTTCTGTTCGACAACTCATGAACGTATAGTCCATCATTCCAGCATAAATCATCAAATACAGACCAGTTCGGGAACATATAAAACAAGAACACATAAGATTTTAACATCTTTGTACCACCTGTATGGAGGAATAATGTAAAAGTTGCTCGCTATTTTGATAAGATTGCTGTGTGAATTAGAAGGCAAGTTGAAGCTCTCATTCTCTGCAACTGCAAGTGTAATATGTTGATTGCTTCTTCCTTGGCGTTCCTCTGATCGATTTCAAGTTCGAATCAAGTCTCTCAATTTTGTCTAATATATGTATATAACATAATCACAATATGAAAACATAAAGAAAGATATATGTATATCGTATACAGTTATAGGAAGACGTTCAAATTGAAACCAATTAGTATCATAACATTATAAATATTTACTTTTAAATTTGAACATAAACTTGAACAACTTGACTCAACTCGAATTTTATAAACTCGACTCGTATTTTACAAATATGACTCGTCAACTCGATTAACTCAATTTTTGTACTTGACTCGGTCGAATATTCACTCCTAAAGTTACATGCTTTGCAAAAGAAAATTTTAAGGATTAAATTGAACCAAAATAATCTTCAAGTACCAAAGCCTAAAGGGTTGTTGTCTTTATTCTTACAAAAGCTTATCTTATAACAGAAAATGCCCAGAAATTACAAATTATGGACTTTTGAAAGCAGTGCAGATCAAGAAAACACCACTTATACGTACATTCAGAGCTGTCTCGGAGGGAGAGTAACACGATTTTTCGTTCATGTCTCATTTTCTACTTTTATAATTTTAATAATTTTTCAAGTGATAATCTTGTAAGTTAGTTGTTGCTCCTTATTGCTATAGTTGTATTTAATGCGTTTTCTAAACAAAACAAAAAATAATAGTTTGTTAATGAAACATTAAAATACTTATTAAAATAATAGAATACATTTTTAAATTTTCGTTCAAGATTTTAAAAATATCCGAAACTGCTGCATACATTCCCACTATATAATTCAAGAAAAATTCAACACAACCTCGAAACCTAGCTTGTAATACAAGCAATGTAAGGCTTCTCGACACAATTACTTTACGGCGAAACAAACAACCGAGTGGAATAGGTAAAAACCTATATTCGATACGGAGTCAAATAAAGTTAAACCTGGCCTTAAAAACTAGCTTAGAAGGTGGCGAGTCTGATCATAACACAAGAGATAGGCAACATAGGAGTTCATAATCCATTCTTCTTTGCTTGTGGTTGAGCCAGTTCGGTTCCTATGCCAATTCTCGATATTTCAAGTTCCATGACCGATCTTTTTCCGACCATGTAACACCCTTAGTCTTACCCTAAAAGTAATTGGATCAATTAAAAAAAATTGTTGAGTTGATTAAACGATTGTAAATGGCCAAGAGGGGTGAATTGACGATTAAAAATTTGAGGGTGAAAATTGGATGAATGAAAATTTGACACAAGGCAATTTCTAGTGGATCAAATTCCTAAATGAACTCTACCTCCATTATCTTAGCTTCCACTAAGGATTATCAACCAATCCACTATTGATTCTTCCCCTTTTCTTGGATGAGGAGGAAACCTTACAAAACCGATTAAGCTTTCTAACCAAAGCTTAGTCCAACACTCTTTACAATGAAGTAATTTGGTAAATCTTACAAGTAACTCTCAAAGGTTGATGTTTACCCAAATACAATCAAACACTCCCCAAACTCTCAATAAAAATTACAATGAAAATACACTTGAGTTAGATACAAAGATTTAACTCTAAAATGAACAAGGTTTGGATTTAAATGCTTTGATGTTGCTTTAAGGCTCAATAGTTGTTGCTGTAGCATTTGAGACTTGTTTTTATACCTTTGCATTGATTTCTAGCCGTTTGGGCGGTTGAGATCATCAATAGAGCCGTTGGGCTGCAAATTCTCGCAATAAATGCTCATCAATGACCTACCGCATCGGTACGGCTCGTGGGCATATCAGTACTTGTCTCAAAGAAGAAAGAGCCGTTGTGACTAAAAAACAGGGCATATCGGTACGATATTAAGGGGCGTATCGATATGATTAGCCGTATCGATACAAATTTTGCTCACTAGAATCCTGAATTGAGTTTTACTAAAAAGCGTATCGGTACACTACCTTAGCGTATCGATACCGTTCAACGGTCATTTAAATTTTGGATTCTGATAACTGACAAGCCAACGTTCGAATATTAAATGCAAAGATTTTGCAAAGGTCAGCATATCGTATCGATACGGTGACATACCGTATCGGTATGCTATATCAAATAATTATTTTTATATGAAAACTGTATCGATACGGTCCCGATGCTTATCGATACGCTATGGCTTAAAGTCTTGTTCAGATGAATATCATATCGATACGAGGTTAAACCGTATCGATACGTTATGAACGATTAAAATTCTAGTGTTGAAAAACCATATCGATACGCATAGGGGTATCGATACGCCTGAACGTTTTGTTGAAGTTTGGCTTGAAAACTCATGAAAAGACTTAGTGAAAATCGATCCTTTAAATATGTTTTAACTTGAAATAGTGTTTGGTTCAAAATGGCTTGTCAAATTGTGAGTCTTTGAAAATACTTAAAAATTATTGTTTTGCAATTTAGTCCTTAAGGTAAATTGTTATATCAAAATCAATTTTGGTTTTACAATCTCCCCTTTTTGATATAACAAAACCAAATATAAATTTTTAAGTTTTGAAACCTTTGAAAAGCTTACTCCCCCTTAATTTAGTATAGGTTTTCAAAATTAAGTTTCAAAATTTCAAAATTAGCTTTCTATAAACTTCTTCCCCTTTTTGTTTGATCAAATATAATAGCACAAGGAAGTATAATAGCAACATAATATCATTAAATTCAATTTCAAACTTAAGAATTCAAAGAAACCAATAGTTCAAAAAACATAAATCCAAACTCAAATCCTAACAACATAAATAAAGGCATAGGGTTCTAATAGATAGGTGCATAAACAATAAAAACTAAATGATAAATGATGAAATGCACAACTACTCGTTCCCACCATCATCATCATCCTCGTCCTCTTCATCCTCATCATCTTGATTCGATTGAGGCCTTCTAGTTTAATTGAGCCAAGCACCATGGAAGGCGGTGAGAGAGACATCCATGGAATTTTGTTGAAGATCAACGGCTTTGACTTGATCCTCCAAAGATGTAAAGCGAGTATCAAGGCCCTTGACTTGATCTTCCAATGATGTGAATCGAGTGTCAATAGCGGTAAACCCGACTTTCATGTTGTTGAATTTTTCATTAAGGAACATCATGAGAGTGTCCATGGAGGATGAAGCAATAGTAACACTTTGAGAGCCTTGAGAAGCTTGTGGAGCATCGGCTTGAACATCTTGGCGAGGAGCTTGAGGGGCACGAACCCATTCATTTTTAACATAGGCAAAGTGAGCACGGGTGAGGGAACGCTCATCTATGGGTAGGCCAAGGGGTTCGGGATAGTCATGGGTACAATCTATCTCAAGGGAGTGAAACAAATGACTCAATTTCGTTGAATAATAAAAAGATTAGGGCACTTACCCTCACAAAAACACCTAAGCCAAAAATCGTCAACTTGACGAATAGTTGAAAATTTTCCACCTGAGGGACGAAGAAACTATGAAATTATGAGATGAAGAATACGGTCTTGGGTATTTGAAACATTGACAGAACCAAGAGGACCATGACCTAAGGAATTCTCATCATCAATCACGATATTTTCAAAACCAAAAGCGTTACAAAGAACATCTTATCAACTCGAAAAGTTGTGCCCATAAGATGAGACTCTATAGCAACAACATGTTCCCTTTGTGCATCATGAATGCATTTGACATTTGAAAAGAAAATTATGACCAAGTTTTGATATAAAATAGGAGGTAGGTTAAAAAAGTTTATAAATTTCCATCTTCGAATCAAAGGAAGATATTCAAAGTTAAAACGTTCAGAGTTCAAAAATGGGATTGACACGACACATTCTTCTCTATGAGTAAATCCTTGGAATAGTTTATAACGTGACATGTCCGAAGGGTGTAGAAAAATATTTTGGATTATGCAAGGGAGGTTAGGTTTGGGATTACCCTCATCGTCTTCAATAGAATCGACAGGGGTATAGGCTAAGTATCGTTCCGCTCTCTTTTTGGGTGCTATAATCCTGAAAACATCAAAACAAATAGAATATGTATGCAATTATCATATCATTCAATCCAAAAATAAATTCCAACAATTCAAGGTATTGAAAAAGAACTTTAATGTAAAAAATATATACAAGTATAAAAGAAAATTTTAGTGATTTTTTTTTCTTTCGAAAAACAGTTTATAAAAATATACGGTATAAAATTATATTTGAATGAAAAATTTTCGAATTTTGAAAAGTTTTTGTAAAAATTTGAAAACCCATATCACATATATATGTTTTATAAAAAAAAGTGAAAACAACTAATAAAATCAAATGAAAATTAAAAAGAAAATAAGGAAAAAAGTTTATACCTTGAGTTATAAGAATGAATGAATGGGGTGATGAGAATGCACAAGATTGCTAACAAAGCTTGACTTTGATGTGTTTATGAAAAACCCTCAAATAATTTGAAATTTGATGTGAAGAATTTGAGAGATTGAAGGGTTTTATAAGTGTAACACCCCTAAAAAGTATGTTTATAAAAATGAAACAAAAAATGGTATCATCAAGGTTTAAACCTTTAACCCCTTGCCTTTTGAGCATGTGCCCTTACCATTTATGCTACGAGTAGTTCTAATTATATCTCGCCCCCGTTTAATATTAAACTTTGCTTGGTGGTTATTGAAAATTTAAAAAAGGATCTAACTTTTCAGCTACCCCTTTTTTTGGATCTCACTCGGAATTTTAGAACCTAGAAAGTTCTAGTATCCTCCCAAACCCCTTCCACCCTCCGTCCCTAATCCCGGCCAGCGCCACGCCGTGGTCATCACCGCCGTGGCCGACGCGACTGCCACCTCACACCGATCTTATCCTTGTCCGCCACTCGCGCATTAACGTCGTCGTTCGCCGGGGAAACAGTTAGGGATCTATACGTATAAGTAATAACCGAGTGCCGCCACTTTTCTCAGTGGTTTCGTCACCATACGGTGGTCGTGCTTTGCACCGCCACCATCCTGATGTTTGTCGCCATCAAGCGACCAAGGCCCGATGACCACTCGCCGAGAAGCCGTGTCGTCGGTCGTAGAGATCACATTAAAGGATCGGAGAGCCTTTGAGCTTCTTCACCACTGGTTTCACTTTTCTTGTTGCCGCCGTACAATGTCGGCGAGAGACACCGCCAGCACAATCGTCCTCTCTGTTTTAGGCCAAGAAAAACCCTAACTTTTGATCATCATTCCGATGCCGGGAGAGGCCTCATCGGCGCTACGCGATTTTTCGACCAAATCTAAAATTTGTGGCTTTTTCCGGTAAGATCGTGGCTTGTAATGTTATATTCCGAGTTGGGTTTACTTCCCCGTGTGATCGGCTATTTTTTCTGGCAGAAATGGTGAATTTCGGGACTCCGGTGACCGGAACAATTGGGTGAGTGGACCGGCCTTTTTGTCCAAACCCATTTTGGGTTAAAGCCCAAAACCCGATCCGGTCAACCTAACCTGACTCAGTCAACCCGAACCCAAACCGAGTCAGCCCGAGTCAACTCGTCCGAGTTAGTCGAGTCATCTCGTCCGAGTCAGCCCGAGTCAACTCAGTTGACCCTTACCAGTTGACTGCTGATGTCAGCGTTGACTCTGACCTCGTTGACCGTTGACCTGCTGACGCCAGCGTTGACTTTGACCGTTGACCAAAATTCAATTTTTCCCAAAACTCCAATTTTATGTTTTTCAACGTCCCGAGTCTGATTTTGAAGCTCGTTTCGTAAAATTTTGACCCGAAAGCCTCCGAATCTGACCTTGAACCTGAACGAGTTTATGTATTTATTTATTCAGTTGAGAGCTCTATAAATAAGTACTAAAATGGGATATTGTGTGTTTGAAGGTACTTACAGTTCCTTGAATACGAATGGTTGAAAGACGTCAAATTCGGGTTCAAGAGTGTTCGAATGTCGTTCGAGGATCGATCGATATAGCAAGGATTTAAGGTAATACTTTACTAACTTCTGCATGCTTTCAAACTTGTTGGTATTCGGTTAATGCTTGCACGACCATGATTAAGCATATGATAAAATTCTTCTCACGTCGATAAACTAAGAAATAAGAATATTGATGGCCAAGACAAACATATTCGAATAAGAGGTTTGATGAATTGAAGGGACTTTCGAGTTTAGTGAATGACTAATAAAAACAGAGTATCTCTAAGTCTGATTATTTTGGCTAATGAATTATGAAAATGCCCTTGAGCTACGTAAATGACTAAAATAGCCATGCCAATGAAAGTGGTCTAAAAATATTCAATAGATCCAGTAAAACAAATGATTCTTTTGAAAATCCTGAAATTGCTTGGGAAGTTATGGTAACGAGGCTTCACTTTCGAGTCTATAAACCGCTCAGTTTCTTTGAAATTGAATAATTCTCTGAAGACATTTACGAGAAACTAATTGTATGTTTGAATTAGTCAGTGTTGCGTAAAATGCTGAATTGATTGAAATGACTAAAATGTTTGGAAACACTGATAAGGCTGAATTGATCAGTATGTCCCTAATGACCAAAAAGAATGATCTATCCTCGGCACCAATTGTCAAATTAAACAAAATGATAAATTTACCCTCGAGAACTATAATGAATGAATAATTGAAAGAACCGAGAGGCAGAATAATTGGGACACCTTCGGACATCGAGGTGATAAAGCCAAGCAAAGACAATAGTCCTGAAAGTAGTAATACACGACCCTTGTTGGTCGGCCGTTTCGAGAACCATTGTGATGTTCATAGAATACCACTTAAAGGCATGCTCAAGTTATTTGGAGAAAGTACCTAAGTCTATGGTAAGAGCAACATGTTCTTCGTGTGTATGGCATGATCAAGTTATTTGGAGTAAGTACCTAAGCCTATGGTAAGAGCAACCCGTTCTTCATGTGTATGGCATGATGAAGTTATTTGGAGAAAGTACCTAGGTCTATGGTAAGAGCAACATGTTCTTCGTGTGTATTCGATGTTATGGATCGAGTTCAGATGCTTTACATATTTGGAAATACCATTTGGATATCTGTTCGATTTCTCGCTATATGTTTAGTGGTTGCCTGGCTTGGCGAGCTTTTGTTATACAATGTAGTCAATTCTGAGAAGTGAGTACTTGCAGTGTACTGATTCGGTTAGATATTAAACCTTGTGTGATGGTGTGCAATTAGTTCAAAGGGACCCGAAAACCTGATAAGTAACCATAACTTATGAACTCCGTACGTCACTACTTTTAGCTGATAGTCTAATTACCAAATTACCCCTAAAGGTCGAAATGACCAAAATGTCCTCGTAGGCTTAAATGATTTGGATCACTCTCGGTACATCTGAAATCTCAATGGTCTCGATGTGTCAACTTCCGAATGTTGGTATGAGCTGTTAGTACCGAACTCCCTTGCCTAGGGACCTCGTTCTAAAATCAGTCCAAAATTGTCAAATGTCATCTTTCTAATATCTATCAAGCACCTTTGAGAAATGAATTGGGTTCATAAAGTGCGTACCACGTATCTGTAAACACTCTCTGTCCTAAACCAAGACCATCTGCTTAAAACTAAAAGTATGACAATGTTATTCGAAAAGAAAGCAACTCTTTGATTTTTGTCCTTTGATATGAAAATATATATGATATATGACATTGAATACAGAATAATAATAATAATAAAATAAATTTGACATCTGTCTTCTGGTATAAAAATAGAGTTGATATCTATTTTTTGTAATATTGTCTTCTGAATATAAACTGGAATCATATGGGTATATTATCTATGATTTGAATGAAGATCTGTAGGCTCAACGCTGGTAAGTCCTTCTGAACCTAAGCTCCTACGCCCAATGGGCCTAGGGTAAGTCTTTCTGTTAAGCTCCTACGCCCACGGGCCTAGGGTAAGTCTTTCTGGACCTAAGGCATTCCCTTAGGTAGGCTCCTACGCCTTAGGCCTAGGGTAAGACCTTTTGTATGCAGTTCAGGGGAATTGCATTTTGGAGTTCGGTTGGAGGGTAGTTAAGTAAATTAATAAAACCTTCTGACCTTTTCTGAAACATACCCTAATAAATTAATGTATTAAATTTGAACTCTCAGTAAACTTACAATTCGCACTTAATGAACCACTCTAAACTCCTTAATTCAACTTTTGAAATCTGAATCTCTTTTGAATCTCTGCTTTAGACTTACATCTCAAGGTTCGGGTGATCAAACAAAGAACAACTTTGTTACCTTCTGGTATAATGCTCCTCTAAAAGCTCAAATCGTAATTTGAGCTTACCGTTGCCTAGTTCATCATGACAATGTTAAGCTTGCCTTATACCTGCTTGTGTTTAGTATCCCTTGGTAGTCTGTATTACTGAGCTTTTCGAAGCTCACGTTGTTTTTACCATCACAAGTTAGAAGATCGACCATGTCGTAGCGGTCAACCTCGGTATAGGAGTTTCTTCGGCTTGCTTGCAGATTATAGTATTTGTAATTAGGGGGCATGTATGTCACGTTTTGATTTATATTTGAGTACGAAACTTGTATTAACAACTTTTTATCACAGTTTTGTTTCATTGTTTGAATGTTTTTTCTGAAATTTTACTTTAATTCAAAACTTGATTTATGATTGTAAATGGTTTAATAATTTATTTATTTGGAACTTTAATGGGGGTCGCTCCGGTGGCTCTAATGTGACTTCCTAGGATCCGTATTAACGTATATGCGGGTCTAGGGGGTTACATTTAGTGGTATCAGAGCTTAGAGTTGTGTCATTCTGGGTTGATCGTCCGATCGTCTGTCATAGGGTGTCTGGTTGGTGCATGCCCTTAGATCCTGACCGTACTCCACCAAGCCGGGACTCTGATGCCGATTTTTTTTCTTCTAAAATAGCTGAATCTAAGTTTTCTGTCCGATGTAACTCAAATCGTAATGGCATGGAAATTCTGTAACATTCGTCTGTGAATTGAGTTAACTTAATGGATCTAAATTTGGATAAAGAACCCGAGATGGGTTATGCATGTGATATCGAAGATCTGAATCAGATTAAGAATAAATGTTTGACCATATGAGGTAACTGATATAAGATTATATGTAAGGTATCTCGGTGATAATGATTGTGTTTGAGAACATTCTGATGAAAATGTGATAAAAGTACTATGAATTTAAAAGAATGGTATTAATGAGGTCAGTGGATGTATAGCATCTGTGGTGACTTTGTTTTATGAGAAGGAAACAATTGTTGGAATGTTATGATGAAAGCAAGTGATATTTGTTGAAACTATTGTTATGCTCAGTTGGTTTGAGGAAAAATCTCCTATGTAATAGGTGGCATAGTTTATCGTTAAATCATCATTGACCATAATTTGATGTTACATCATGAGTCTAGAGGGCCTGTTGGAAGCCTTGTGTACTCATTTGGGTTTCAGTTACTGATCCTCATACGTAGATTGATGGTTAACCTAGTAAAGAAATTTGAATGCTAAAAGATACACTTTTGGGATGTATGATTGATTTCTGTGGTGATAAAAATGTTTCAAACTCTTGTCCGAGTTTGCTTATAATATCAGTTGCAACAAGTGTACGTATAGCCTCGTATGAAGTTCCTTATGGATACAACTAATGTGTTCTGATTAGTTAGTCTGAGATGCATAATGGTATGACTTTTGGCACAAAGTCAGTTGGAGTGACTGAGGACACTGCCAGATTGATATACGATTACCTAGAGTTATGAGGAACAAGCATTTATGGGTGGATAAGTTTCAGTGCAAGAATGGATGAAAGAGCAGTTTTTGCATTTCTTCGACTCTAGTAAATTTCGAGGACGAAATTTCTTTTAAGAGGGGGAGAGTTGTAACACCCCTAAAAAGTATGCTTATAAAAATGAAACAAAAAATGGTATCATCAGGGTTTGAACACTTAACCCATTGCTTTTTGAGCATGTGCCCTTACCATTTATGCTACAAGTAGTTCTAATTAAATCTCGCCTCCGTTCAATATTAAACTTTGCTTGGTGGTTATTGAAAATTTAAAAAAGGATCTGACTTTTCAGCTACCCTTTTTTTTGGATCTCACTCGGGATTTGAGAACCTAAAAAGTTCTAGTATCCTCCCAAACCCCATATACACGTCGTCCCTAATCCCGGCCACCGCCACACCATGGTCATCACCGCCGTGGCCGACGCGACTGCCACCTCACGCCGATCTTATCCCTGGCCGCCACTCACGCATTAATATCGCCGTTCACCGTGGGAAACGGTTAGGGATCTATGTGAATAATTGAGTGCCGCCACTATTCTCGGTGTTTTCGTCACCATACGGCGGTCGTGCTTCGCACCGCCACCATCCCGATGTTTGTCGCCATCAAGCGACCAAGGCCCGGTGACCACTCACCGAGAAGCCGTGTCGTCAGTCGTAGAGATCACTTTAAAGGACCGGTCAACCTTTGAGCTTCTTCACCACTGGTTTCACTCTTCTTGTTGTCGCCGGACGACGTCGGCGAGAGACACCGCCAACACAATTGTCCTCTCAGTTTCAGGCCGAGTAAAACCCTAACGTTCGATCATCATTCCGATGTCGGGAGAGGCCTCATCAGCGCTACACAATTTTCCGACCAAATCTAAAATTTAGGGCTTTTTCCGGTAAGATCGTGGCTTGTAATGTTATAATCCGAGTTGGGTTTACTTTTCAGTGTGATCGGCTGTTTTTTTTCTGACAGAAAGGGTGCATTTCAGGACTCTGACGACCACTCCGGTGACCGGAACAATTTGGTGAGTGGACCGGCCCTTTTGTGCAAACCCATTTTGGGTTAAAGCCCAAAACCCGACTCGGTCAACCTAACCTGACTCAGTCAACTCGAACCCAAACCGAGTCAGCCCGAGTCAACTCATCCGAGTTAGTCGAGTCATCTCGTCCGAGTCAGCCCGAGTCAACTCAGTTGACCCTTACTAGTTGACTGCTGATGTCAGCGTTGACTCTGACCTCGTTGACCGTTGACATGCTGACGTCAGCGTTGACTCTCACCTCGTTGACCGTTGACCTGCTCAGGTCAGCGTTGACTTTGACCGTTGACAAAAAAGTCAATTCTTTCGAAAACTCCGATTTTATGTTTTTCGACGTCCCGAGTCTAATTTTAAAGCTCGTTTCGTAAAATTTTGACCCGAAAGCTTCCGAATCTGACCTTGAACCCGAACGAGTTTATGTATTTATTTATTTAGTTAAGAGCTCTATAAATAAGTACTAAAATGGGATATTGTGTGTTTGAAGGTACTCACAGTTCCTTGAATACGAATGGTTGAAGGACGTCAAATTCAGGTTCAAGAGTGTTCGAGTGTCATTCGAGGATCGATCGATATAGCAAGGATTTAATGTAATACTTTACTACCTTCTGCATGCTTTCAAACTTGTTGGTATTCGGTTAATGCTTGCACGACCATGATTAAGCATATGATAAAATTCTGCTTACATCGATAAACTAAGAAATAAGAATATTGATGGCCAAGACAAAAATATTCGAATAAGAGGTTTGATGAATTGAAGGGACTTTCGAGTTCAGTGAATGACTAATAAAAACAGAGTATCTCTAAGTCTGATTATTTTGGCTAATGAATTATGAAAATGCCTTCGAGCTACGTAAATGACTAAAATAGCCACGTCAATGAAAGTGGTCTAAAAATATTCAATAGATCCGGTAAAACAAATGATTCTTCTGAAAATCCTGAAATTTCTCGGGAAGTTATGGTAACGAGGCTTCACTTTCGAGTCTATAAAACGCTCAGTTTCTTTGAAATTGAATAATTCTCTAAAGACATTTACGAGAAACTAATTGTATGTTTGAATTAGTCAGAGTTGCGTAAAATGCTGAATTGATTGATATGACTAAAATGTTTGGAAACACTGATAAGGTTGAATTGATCAGTATATCCCTAATGACCAAAAAAAATGATCTATCCTCGGCACCAATTGTCAAATTAAACAAAATGATATATTTACCCTCGAGAACTATAATGAATGAATAATTGAAAGAACCGAGAGGCAGAATAATTGGTACACCTTCAGACATCGAGGTGATAAAGCCAAGCAAAGACAATAGTCCTGAAAGTAGTAATACACGACCCTTGTTGGTCGGCCGTTTCGAGAACCATTGTGATGTTCGTAGAATACCACCTAAAGGCATGTTCAAGTTATTTGGAGAAAGTACCTAAGTCTATGGTAAGAGCAACCCGTTCTTCGTGTGTATGGCATGATCAAGTTATTTGGAGAAAGTACCTAAGTCTATGGTAAGAGCAACCTGTTCTTCGTGTGTATGGCATGATCAAGTTATTTGGAGAAAGTACCTAGGTCTATGGTAAGAGCAACATGTTATTCGTGTGTATTCGATGTTATGTATCGAGTTCAGAAGCTTTACACATGTCCGATTACTTTGGAAATACCATTTGGATATCTGTTCGATTTCTCGCTATATGTTTAGTGGTTGCCTGGCTTGGCGAGCTTTTGTTATACAATGTAGTCAGTTCTGAGAAGTGAGTACTTGCAGTGTACTGATTCGGTTAGATTTTAAACCTTGTGCGATAATGTGTAATTAGTTCAAAGGGACCCGAAAACCTGATAAGTAACCAGAACTTCTGAACTTCTTACGTCACTACTTTTAGTCGATAGTCTAATTACCAAATTACCCCTAAAGGTCGAAATGACCAAAATGTCCTCGTAGGCTTAAATGATTTGGTTTACTCTCGGTACATCTGAAATCTCAATGTTCTCGATGTGTCAACTTCCGAATGTTGGTATGAGCTGTTAGTACCGAACTCCCTCGCCTAGGGACCTCGTTCTAAAATCAGTCCAAAACTGTCAAATGTCATCTTTATAATATCTATCAAGTACCCTTGAGAAATGAATTGGGTTCATAAAGTGCCTACCACGTATCTGTAAACACTCTCTGTCCTAAACCAAGACCATCTGCTTAAAACTAAAAGTATGACAATGTTATTCGAAAAGAAAGCAACTCTTTGATTTTTGTCCTTTGATATAAAAGTATATCTGATATATGACATTGAATACGAAATAATAATAATAATAAAATAAATTTGACATATGTATTTTGGTATAAAAATAGAGTTGATATCTATTTTCTGTAATATTGTCTTCTGAATATAAACTGGAATCTTATGGGTATATTATCTATGATTTGAATGAAGATCTGTAGGCTCAGCGCTGGTAAGTCCTTCTGGACCTAAGCTCCTACGCCCAATGGGCCTAGGGTAAGTCTTTCTATTAAGCTCCTACGCCCACGGGCCTAGGGTAAGTCTTTCTGGACCTAAGGCATTCCCTTAGGTAGGCTCCTACACTTGAGGCCTAGGGTAAGACCTTCTGTATGCAGTTCAGGGGGAATTGCATTTTGGAGTTCGGTTGGAGGGTAGTTAAGTAAATTAATAAAACCTTCTTACCTCTTCTGAAACATACCCTAATAAATTAATGTATTAAATTTGAACTCTTAGTAAACTTACAATTCGCACTTAATGAACCACTCTGAACTCCTTAATTCAACTTTTTAAATCTGAATCTCTTTTGAATCTTTGCTTTATACTCACATCTCAAGGTCCGGGTGATCAAACAAAGAAGAACTCTGTTACCTTCTGGTATAATTCTCCTCTAAAAGCTCGAATCGTAATTTGAGCTTATCGTTGCCTAGTTCATCATGACAGTGTTAAGCTTGCCTTATACCTGCTTGTGTTTAGTATCCCTTGGTAGTCTGTATTACTGAGCTTTTCGAAGCTCACATTGTTTTTACCATCACAGGTTAGAAGATCGACCATGTTGCCGCGGTCAACCTCGGTATGGGAGTTTCTTCGACTTGATTGCGGAGTATAGTATCTGTAATTAGGGGGTATGTATGTCACGTTTTGATTTATATTTGAGTATGAAACTTGTATTAACAAATTTTATTAGAGTTTTGTTTCATTGTTTGAATGTTTTCTGAAATTTTACTTTAATTCAAAACTTGATTTATGATTGTAATTGGTTTAACGATTTATTTATTTGGAACTTTAATGTGGGTCACTCCGGTGGCCCTAATGTGAATTCTTAGGATCCGTATTAACCTATAGGCGGGTCTAGGGGGTTACAATAAGTATTTTCGGCTAGGGTTTTTAGATAAAAAGAGGGTATGTTTAATGTAAAAGTGATTTTTCATTTGAAAAACCCGATTTTAACTTTCCTCCGATACCGTATTGGTACGATTGTAGAGCGTATTGATATGCCTTGCCCTAATTTTAAATTTTATTTTAACACTGTATCGATACGTGTGACTGTATCGATACAGTTTGACCTGTATCACTTCCCTTGACGAACCCGTATCGATACGCTTTTAGCCGTATCGATATGACTTTACCAGATAGTGCAATTTTGATAGTTTCAAGTCCAAAAATCCAACTTTAAACGTCCCTAAATGCATGTTAATGACATATGATCAATATTTAATGACTAAAATTAATGCATACTCCCCCTAACAACATGCATAGAAGCAAAATGAGGCAAATTAACATAAGCATGAATATCAACCAATTTCAAGCAAATTTTTTATCATTTGGGACCTAAAAGGGTCAAGAAAGACTAGTTAAACCTAACTCTCTCCTAAGGATCCAAAAACACTCTTTATCTAAAGGTTTGGTAAATATATCTACTAATTGGTTCAAGGTATCAACATATTCTAGAACAACATCAATTTTCAAAACATGATCTCTAATAAAATGATGTTTAATTTCTATATGTTTGGTTCTATAGTGTTGGATGGGATTCTTAGTGAGACAAATGGCACTAGTGTTGTCATACCTAAGGGGTATCTACTTGAACACCATAATTTAAGAGTTGTTGCTTCCTCTAAAGGACTTGAGCACAACAACTCCCTAAGGATATGTACTCCGTTTCAGTGGTAGATAAAGCTCTATTTTGTTTCTTAGAGAACCAAGATACGAGCATACTACTTAAGAATTGACATGTTTCGGAGGTACTTTTCCTATCTATCTTGTATCCCTTATAATTCGCATCCGAATAAGCATGAAGGCTAAAGGAAGAATCCTTAGGATACCAAAGACCTTAGTTAGGCGTGTCTCTAAGGTATCTAAAAATTCTCTTAATGACTACCAAGTGTGATTCTTTAGGACTAGCTTGGAACCTAACACACAAGAAAACACAAAACATAATATTCGGTCTACTTGCGGTAAGGTAAAGCAAAGAACCTATCATAGATCTATAAAGCTTAGAATCGACACACTTACCTCCTTCATATTTGTCAAGCTTTATGGAAGAGCTCATAGGAGTGGCTTGAGGCTTCACATTCTCCAAGCCAAACTTCTTGAGCATTTCGTTCACATACTTTGCTTGATCGATGAAGGTGCCATCCTTCTTTTGTTTGATTTGGAGCCCTAAAAAGAATGAGAGCTCCCCCATCATGCTCATCTCGAACTCACCTTGTATTAGCTTAGAAAATTCTTTGCAACAATATTCATTAGTAGAACAAAAAATGATATCATCAACATAAATTTGCACTACTAAGATGTCATTACAATATCCTTTTATGAAGAGTGTAGTGTTCACCTTGCCTTTTTCAATCAAAAAGTTTGAAAGCCTTTCATACCAAGCTCTAGGAGCTTGTTTTAAACCATAAAATGAATTTAAAAACATGATTCGGAAATTTAGTATCCTCAAAACTTGGTGGTTGTTCAACATACACTTCTTCATTTATAAAACCATTTAGAAAAGTATTTTTTACATCCATTTGAAAAAGCTTGAAATCATGGTAACATGCAAATGCTAGAGGCATCCTAATAGCTTCCATTCTAGCTACGAGTGCATATGTTTCATCAAAATCAATTCCTTTTTATTGAGTGTAACCTAGAGCAACAAGCCTATCCTTGTTTCTCAATATGTTACCACTCTCATCTAGTTTATTCCTAAAGACCTATTTAGTTCATATAGTAGATTGATTACTAGGCCTTTAAACTAATGTCCATACTCTACTTCTCTCTAATTGATTAAATTCTTCTTGCATGGCCAAAATCCAAAAATCATCTTTTAATGCTTCTTTGATATTTTTAGGCTCAATGCATGAAATAAATGCAACATGGTTCATTAATTTGAGAGAGGATCTAGTAGTTACCCCATTGGATGGATCACCCAAGATTTCACCACCTTTGACATAGTTGAACTCCCTTGGGTATGTCACCTCCTTTTTCTCAAAAGCCAAGTCCTTCAAGGCTTCAAGAGGTAGATCTTGTGCATCTTCTTTTTTGGTTGGAATCTCATCCACCTTTGATGTTTGTCCTCCATCAATGGCTTCAATGATCCCTACATCATCATCATCACAAGAATCCTTCCTCAGAAGGAGGTTATCATCGAAAACAACATGTATAGACTCTTCTACTACTAAAAGTTCTCTTATTAAATACACGATAGGCTTTAGAGTTTAAAGAATATCCTAAGAAAATAGCTTCATCACTTTTAGCAACAAATTTACCTAAGTTGTCTTTACCATTTTTTAAAACAAAACACTTGCAACCAAATGGATGAAAATAACTAATGTTAGGATTCTTAGATTTTAAAATCTCATACGGTGTTTTCTTTAAAATCGGCCTAATCATTACTCGATTTATAATGTAGCAAGCGGTATTTGTGGCTTCCGCCCAAAATTATTTAGGTAAATTATTTTCGCAAAGCATGATTCTAGCCATTTCTTCTAAGGTTTGGTTTTTCCTCTCAACTACCCCATTTTGTTGAGAAGTGCGAGGTTTGGAAAAATTATGGGTAATCCCTTTTTTATTCAAAAATTCTTCGAAACCCAAGTTTTGAAATTCGGTTCCATGATCACTTCTAATGTGAGTAATTTTAAGCTCAAGATCATTTTGGGTTATTTTAGAAAATGTGATGAATTTTTCGAAAGCCTCATCTTTTGTACTTAAGAATAAAACCCAAGTAAACCTAGAATAGTCATATACAAGCACAAAAGCATATGATTTACCACCCAAGCTCATAGTTCTAATTGGCCCAAAAAGGGAATAACCGCGTAGTCTGTCTTTTGGCACGTTTCTCTGTCTGTCTTTCGCCACGTTGCTATTTTTGTTCTTCGTTAGCTTCGTGGATGGCGGATGTTACGAATCACCTTGCGAACTTGGCCATTGTGGATGCGAAAGATGAAGCAATTCAGATTGACTCTGGGGACCAGATCTCTCCCATCTCGTTTCTCCACTGCTTTGTGGGTTTATTTTTGACATCCAGTGTAATTAATTTTGAATCAATGAGGAACACGCTGGCGAATTTGTGGAGGCCATTGGGTGGTATTTCAATCTCGGATCTTGGTGAGCGCCGCTATTTATTCCGACTGTATCACTCAGTCGATGTGGAAAGAATTGTTAATGGAAGTCCATGGTTTTTTAACTCTCATATGCTCCTGCTACATCTTCTCAGTGACGATGAGCATCCTCTGCAAGTTCCTGTGCACTCTGTGAACTTATGGACTCAGGTTTTGGATTTACCGTTTGGGTTCATGTCGGAAGGTGTTGCCAAGCAATTAGGTAATTTCATTGGTAAATTCATTGAATATGATACTAAACCTTTGGCTCTCGGTCTGAGCCGCATTATGTGAATACGTGTGTGTTTTGATACGAGGCTGCCGTTGAAGCGTAGAAAGAAGATTGCTCTCCGTAATTGTGGTCAGGTTTATGCACGCTTTCAGTATTAGAGGATTCGTACATTCTGTTTTTTATGTGGAAGGCTGGGGCATAGTGAAAGCTTCTGTCCCTCTTGTCTGAGTATAGAGCCTGGGGACCTAGTATTCAATTGGGATATTTCCCTCCGTGCACCACCGCGAAGGGCGGCACCGAGCAGTGTGTGGCTCCGTGATGACATGGATTCTCCGTCCCGTGATTCTAGGGATCATGGGAATAATTTTAGGAATTATCGGGAATCTAATCAGAGTGATTTGCGGGGTACTCAACAGTCACAATTTATGGGATTTGATTCTGGTCAACGGGGCCTTCCAAGAATGGGCCTTCCAGGTGTTGTCTCCTCTTCGCCTGTCTCAGGAGTTGGGCTGGGAGCTGGAGCGGGGGCCTACCCAGTGATGGATGTCCAAATGGGCTTGGAAAGTGAGGACAGCCCAATTGAGCAATTGGATGGGAATAAACGTCCAAGAAAGAATGCTAGTGATGGTGCTAAGGGCCCAGTGGATGGGTCTCCTACAGATTTATCGGCCGACCTGGTAGATCAGGTCCGCCGGAGCCAATGAAAATGTTGAGTTGGAATGTTCGGGGACTTGGGAACCCTCGGGTTGTTCGCCGTCTCCGGCATATGCTATGGGACTTAAACCCTAATGCAATCTTTTTTATTGAAACAAAGCTTAATACTAATAAAATGGCGAATATACGCCGTAGTTGGGGTTATCCTTGTGGTATTGAAGTCAGTTCTGTAGGTAGTAGTGGTGGATTGGTTCTCGGTTGGAAATCTTCTTGTCGTATTTCTCTTTGCTCCTTTTCTGCTAGACATATTGATTTTATATTTGATGATGATTCAGATGGAAACACCTGGCATTGTACAGGGTTTTATGGCCCTCCAGAAGAATCAAATAGGGCGGAAGCTTGGAACTTGTTAAGACGTCTAAATGATTGCCCGGACATCCCATGGTTAATTATAGGTGATTTCAATGAGATCCTTTATGGGCATGAAAAACAAGGTGGACGGATTCGCAGTATTAGGCAAATGGACATGTTTCGAGAGTTACTAGACGATTGTGCTTTGTCGGATTTGGGCTATTCCGGTGCGTGGTACACATGGGAAAAAGGAAAATTTTCCTACACAAATATTAGGGAGAGATTGGACAGGGGCGTCGCCACGGATCCGTGGTGGAATTTGTTTCCGTTTTTCAAGTTAACCCACTTAGCACACAGTTTTTCTGACCATTGCCCGCTTCTTCTGGATACCAATGCAAACTCGTCTAATCCCAGTGGCTGCTGGTGCTTCAGGTTTGAGGCATCCTGGTTGCTCGAACGCTCATGTGAGGAGGAAGTAAAGCGTCTGTAGGACAGTTCTACTGGGTACTTCCTTATTCGTTTAGACTATCTAAAGAAGGGGTTAATGGCTCTGAATTTTGAACTTGATAAAGAAGAACTTTATTGGGAACAAAGGGCTAGGGTGAATTGGCTCCGAAATGGTGATAGGAACACTTCTTTTTTCCATAAGTTTGCAACACACAGGAGAAGGAGCAATCGTATTTCCAGGTTGACGAGTAGTGAGGGTAATGTGGTGGAGGAGGAGATGGCTTTAGGGGAGGTTGCTCGAGATTTCTTTGTAAATCTCTTCCATTCAGCAGGATCTTCTATGGTAGACCAAGTCTTATCTGGAATTTCTCCGCGAGTTACTACAGAGATGAATTCTGATTTAGATCGGGATTTTGATGAAGAAGAAATATTGAGAGCGGTAAAGTCAATGAACCCACTTAAGGCGTCGGGTGAAGATGGGCTAGGTGCGGCCTTTTACCAACATTTTTGGCATATAATTGGTAAGAACGTCACTAGTTTTTGCATTGATATTTTGAATGGTCTGGAGGATATATATGTTATTAATCATACTCTTATTGTCTTGATACCGAAAATAAAAGACCCTACCTCAATTAATCATTTTAGGCCCATTAGCCTTTGTAATGTCATATATAAAATTGTTGCAAAGGTTCTTGCAAACAGGCTCCAAGGTGTACTTAGTTTCTGTGTGGATGAGGCCCAGAGTGCATTTATTCTAGGAAGGTTAATCTCAGATAATATAATTGTTGCATATGAGATTATCCATTCTCTGAAAACGAAACGTGGTGGAAAAAAGGGCTCTTTCGCTCTAAAACTAGACATGAGCAAGGCTTACGACAAGGTTGAGTGGGGTTTTTTGGAGGCTGTTATGTCTCGGTTGGGCTTCCCAGATGTATGGATTAGCAGAATTCTTATATGTCTATCCTCGGTTTCATATTCGGTTATTATGAACAAGTCTGTTGGAGTCCGTTTTAACCCTACCATAGGGCTACAGCAAGGGGATCCCTTGAGCCCATATTTGTTTCTCCTTTGTAGTGAGGGTTTATCATCCCTTTTGCATACAACGTTCTCTGAGGGTAAGTTGGAAGGTGTGCGGATTGCTCGAAATCCACCCTGTGTTACTCATTTGCTGTTTGCGGATGACTGTCTCATCTTCGGGGAAGCAACGGTAGGTGGTGCTGTTAATATGAAAAGAATCCTGGAAATCTATTCCGCAGCATCAGGCCAGGTTATTAATTTCGACAAATTGAGTATCTTTTTTTCATCAAATGTTGTCGCCTACAATAAGGAAGATGTGCAACGTGTGCTAGGTGTCGCTTGTACAACTAGTCTGGAGAAATATTTGGGGCTGCCCGCCATTGTGTGTCGGGATAGAAGAGGTGCGTTTTTGGGCCTTCGTGATCGTTTTAACAATTGTTCAGAACTCTGGAGTACCCGTTTTCTATCAGCTGGAGGTAAAAAGGTATTTATTAAATCCGTTTTACAGGCCCTCCCCATGTATGCTATGTCATGTTTCCTTCTTCCTAAATCCTTTTGTATGGAGTTGGAGGCTATTGAGGCGAGATTCTGGTGGAAAAAATCGAAAGAAAGAAAAGGCATACACTGGTGTGAATGGCATTTTATGCCGGTTGAAGGAAGATGGGGGCTTGGGTTTTCGCGACCTTGCAAAGTTTAACATCGCTCTACTCGCAAAACAGGGATGGCACCTTGTGTCTAACCCAACTTCCCTAGTAGCAAGATTGCTTAAAGCTAAGTATTACAAAGACTCGAATTTCCTTAACTCTAGACTTGGGTCAAGACCTTCTCTAATATAGAAGAGCATTTGGAGTGCGAAAGGGCTTCTTTCTTCAGGGTTGTTTTGGCAAATTGGATCAAGTACCAGTGTCTCTGTCTAGAATGATTTCTGGCTCCCGGGTAAGGAGTTGCGGTTAGTTACCTCTCCTCAGGTTCAAGGAATTAACTATGTTTCGGATCTTATGTTGCCTGGGTCCAATCGATGGAATACATAGTTTATTAATGAGAATTTCAATGCAAGGGATGCTAGGGATATTTTGAGAATTTCTTTGCCTACGATAGCGATTGCTGATACTCTGGCTTGGGCTGGTGAACACTCGGGAAGGTATACGGTACGAAGTGGTTATAAGTCCCTAACTATGAATGCCCAATATGATGTCTCAGTTCACTCTGTTTTTAAAAATCTTTGGCAAATTAAGTGTCCTTATAAAGTTCAGATTTCTATATGGAGGTTTATACATAATTTTATCCCCACCAAACAAAATTTATGTAAGAAACGTGTAGCACAGGACCCGTTGTGTATTCGTTGTAATAGGGATGCTGAATCACAAGTGCATATTGTTAGGGACTGTCAGTATGCTGTAGATCTCTGGATTTCTTTAGGTGTGAAGTGGCCTAATGCAGTAAATAATCTAGAATTTAAAGAGTGGTTGGCGTGGGTGTTTGCAAACTATCCTAAAGCAAAGCATCGTGAAATAGTTTTAGCTATCTGGGCTTTATGGTGTTCTAGAAACAAACTATTACACGAAGAAAAGTTGCAGACTACCTGGGATATTGTCAACTTTGTCCGTGGGTACTGTAGGGAGCTGGAGACTCTCCCGATTCAACCTTCGGTGCACTTCCCAGGACCTAGTGTGTGTTGGGTGCCGCCTTCAGACTCCTTTGTCAAGGTTAAATTTGATGCTGGTTTCAAGAAGAGTGAAGGAAAATCATGCTCGGGTATTGTAATTAGAATTGACAGGGGGCTAGTTTTAAGGGCTTGTTACTGGATTCACTCGCAGATTGCCTCCCCTTTCGCTGCAGAAGCCATGGCCACCGTGTCTGGTCTTTAGTTCGCGTTGGATCTCGGCCTCTCCTCTGTGATTCTTGAAGGGGATGCCTGCCGAATCATCATGAAGCTTCAAGACCCAGCGCCGGATCTCCCCAACATCTGCTCACATATCAGTAATGCCAAGGAGTTAGCTCGTCACTTCTCAACTTGCCGTTATCGATTCACTCACCGGAGCGCAAATAGAATCTCCCATGAGATAGCGAAGTTAGGGTTACCTGGGTTGGAGGATAGATTTTGGGTTGAGGACGCTCCACCACCAGTTCTGTATGCAATCGACGAGGAAGCCAGGGCCATCAGACACCCTTAATCTGTCGTTCTTTGCCCATAAAGATTTGGGTTTTTTTTCCAGATCTCTCTCCCCGTTTTTCCGTCTGCAACTCCTTTTCGCGTCATCGTCCTTATCGTGGTTTCGACCGGAGCTGCTGTACCGTGTTGATGTTGATCCTTACTCTTTTGGATCGTTTTTTCTCTTATCTTTTATTTCTCACGAACCGTCTCTTTCCTTTTGTTTCTCTCGAACTCGAGAGTTGTTTTATTGAATTAATAAATGCATCAAACGGTTTATTTCAAAAAAATTGGCCCAAAAGATCCATATGAATCAATTGTAAGCATCTACTAGTAGAGACATCATTAATGGATTTAAATGAAGTTCTATGTTGTTTACCCTTAGATCATGCACCATATATTTTTATCATTAGAGAACTTAAGTTTGGGTAAACCTCTAACTAGATCAAGGAAGACTAATTTCTCTAAAACGCTAATGCTAGCATGTTCTAATTTCCTATGCCAAAGCCATTAATCATGTTCATCGTATGCAACTAAGCATGCATTGGATGTTTTTATTTCATCTAAGTGCACCATATAGATATTGCCTATCCTATGCCTTATGAGCATCAATTGATTTGTTTTAATGTTCATTATTTTACAACCACTTTGATCAAAAAAGACATTAAAACCTTTATCACATAATTGACTAATGCTCAACAAGTTGTGTTTTAGACCATTGGCAAGCAATACATCTTCAATAAGTACGGTTGAGAGATTACCAATGGAGCCAATACCCTCAATATGGCCTTTGGAGTTGTCACCAAATGTCACTACTCCACCATGCTTTGGCTTGAGATCCTTGAATTTACTCTTGTCTCCAGTCATGTGTCTCGAGCATCCACTATCAAGGTACCATGTGTTTTGACTTGAAGCTTTGGCCTTGTAGCAATGCTCCGCCTACAAACAAAGATTAGTTTGTTGATTTTGGTACCCAAAGCATTTGGGTCCATGAGTATTAGCTCCCAAAAACTTGGTTCCCTCAGGAATCCACGAAACAATATCATTCACATTATTAGAAACAATGAGTTCCTTAGGAACCCATACACTCCTAATTCTTTTAACCTTGGATTGCTTTTGAAAAACTCTTTGTTTGGGGTAAAATGGTTTTCTCTTAACATATTGGGTTTTTGAAGAAATTCCTTTTTCAAAAACATGTTTCCTAATAGTAAGAGAAGTTTTAAGATTATCCACTTTTTAGTGTGATAATATTGGAAATCGAAAATAAGTTTTTCTAAATCAAGATTTTTCTTTTTGAGATCATTTGAAAGATTAATCAAATACAAAACATTCATTTCCAAATTGGAGTTGGTTTTTGAAAGAGACTCGTTTTGATTTTTCAAATCAGAAATATTTTTTTTTATTTTTCAAAATAGATTCTTTGTATTTTTCAACCAGCTCGTGATAAATATCTTGAAACTCATCATAAGCATCATATAATTCATTGTAAGTAAAAGAAGATGAGTTAGGGTTTACCATTGGTTCCTCCTAAAATGCCATGAGACAAAGGTTGACCACTTCCTCCTCCTCTTCGGATGACTCATCGTCACTCCAAGTTGCCACTTGAGCTTTGAGCTTGTTTTTCTTCCCCCGATTTTTCTTTCTCAATTGAGGGCACTCGGATCGGATATGGCCGGTCTTATTGCACTCATAGCAAGTGATTTGGTCCTTCTCTTCTTCTTTACTCATATTCTTGATGTCCCATTTTCTATTGAATTTTCTTCCTCGGTTGGACTTCATGAATCGTGTGAATCTTTTGGCCAACATGGCCATCTCCTCATCTTCCTCTTCACTCGAATCACTATCATTGTATGAAGATTTAAGTGCGATTCCAATCTTCTTCTTCTTCTCAACCTCCTTCTTCTCTTCTTTCTTATTTTATTCTTTCCTCCCTTGTTTCATGATCTCACGAGTGAGTAGAGATCCAACAAGGGCATCAAGCTTGAGAGTCTTCAAATCTCTAGCTTCGATGATGGTCATACTTTTTCCATCCCAAGATTCCGGAAGAGAATATAGGAGTTTCCGATCTAGCTTGTCTTCGGGGATGACTTCACTAAAGCCCTTTAAACTATTGACGATGACCAAGAATCGATCAAACATCTTGGAGACGCTTTCATCGGGATCCATCTTGAAATTCTCATAGCTTAAATTGAACAGCCCGATCTTTGTCTCTTTAACATCGCTAGTTCCCTCATATGTCATATCGAGGGTATCCCAAACTTCCTCAGTGCTTTTGATGGAAGAAACATTTGAATAGATATCGAGACCGAGAGTACAAAAGATCATATTCAAGGCTTTATCATTGACCTGCAACACTCTTCTATCTTCATCGCTCATCTCGACTTTGACCTTTGGGACTAATCTTCCTTCACCATCTCTCTTCAAAAGAATGCTTGGTCTGTCTTCTACAACATCCCACACCATGTAGTCGTTGGATTTGATGAAGAGGCGCACCCGATTCTTCCAATATGGGTAGTTATCCCCATTGAAGAATGGTGGTTTGGTGGTGGATTGAGACTCATAGAGGTTGGGGCCGGAGGTGGATGCCATTGCTTGAAGTTGTTGTTGATCAAACTCTCTTAGAACCGACTCAAGAGGGTTGTAATCCTTCCAATGAGTGTGGCTCTGATACCAATTGTTGAGTTGATCAAACAATTGCAAATGGCCAAGAGGGGTTGAATTGGCGATTAAAAATTTGAAGGTGAAAATTGGATGAATAAAAATTTGATATAATACAATTTATAGTGGTTCAAGTTCCTAAATGAACTCTACCTCCACTACCTTAGCTCCCACTAAGGATTTTCAACCAATCCACTATTGATTCTTCCTCTTTTCTTGGATGAGGAGGAAACCTTACAAAACCGATTAAGCTTTATAACCAGAGCTTAATCCAACACACTCTTTACAATGAAGGAATTTGGTAAACCTTACAAGTACCTCTCAAAGGTTGATGTTTACCCAAATACAATAAAAAACTCCCCAAACTCTCAATAAAAATTACAATGAAAACACACTTGAGTTGGGTACAAAGATTTGACTCTAAAATGAACAAGGTTTGGATTTGAATGCTTTGATGCTGCTTTAAGGCTCAATAGTTATTGCTGTAGCATTTGAGACTTGTTTTTATACCCTTGCATTGATTTCTAGCCATTTGGGTGGTTGAGATCATCAATAGAGCCGTTGGGCTGCAAATTCCCGCAATAAATGCTCTTCAACAACCTACCGTATCGGTACGGCTCATGGGCGTATCGGTACTTGTCTCAAAGAAGAAAGAGCCATTGTGACTAAAAAATAGGGCGTATGATACACTTGAAGGGCGTATCGGTACAATATTAAGGGGCATATCGATAAAATTAGTCGTATCGATACATATTTTGCTCACTGGAATCCTGAATTGACTTAGTGAAAATCGGTACAATATTTTGCTCATGGGCGTATCGGTACGCCTGGGCGTTTTGTTAAAGTTTGGCTTGAAAACTCATGAAAAGACTTAGTGAAAATCGAACCTTTAAATATGTTTTGACTTGAAATAGTGTTTGGTTCAAAATGGCTTGTCAAATTGTGAGTCTTTGAAAATACTTAGAAATTTATTGTTTTGCAATTTAATCCTTAAGGTAAATTGTTATATCAAAATCAATTTTGGTTTTAAAAAAATAATTGATTTAATTGAACCGATTAACCCCTAATTAGACTAGTTAAGGAGAAAATTAAAAGAGTGAACAAATTAAAGGACCAAATTAAAAGGTTCATTTTGAAATAATCAGCAAAGTTAGAGTTTGCATGCTAAAATTCTGGTTTCCCTAGAGTGCCCTTGGCTGATTATTAATCAAGGAATTAAAAATCCAAGGGTAGAATAGTGACTTCCTAAATCCACTAAGCTTGAAAGTTGTCAGCCTCTCCACTTTGTGTTATCTTAGCCGAATAGAGAGAGAGAGAGAGAGAGAGAAATAAGAGAGAGAGAAGCTTTGTCCAGCCATGGAAAATTTAGAGAAGATCCTTGCATGTAAGTGAAATCAAATTGGGAAATGAATCTTAGCTAACTCGGTGAGCTTCTTTATTTAATATTTTCATACATGTTGATGAATTAGATGAACTTTACATGGGTTATATGATAAGAGTTGAAAACAACACACTAGATGACACTAGATGCTTCCTAAATGTGTTAAGTGACTATTTTGTTAAATCTAGAAATTAGAGGGACTAGAAAAGTTTCTAGAAAAAGGTCACCTAGGGAAATTTGTTAAAGATTGATGAAATGAACTGTTGGTAAAATCAAATTGAGGTTAAATTGGTTAGATAACGAGTTAAAATGAAAATTAATCACATGGAAATGCAAAACTGTTTAGGGGACTGTTTTGGTGAATTTGAAAATGTTAGGGATCAAATTGCTTTGTAATTGATTCTGGAAATAATGTTTAAAAACATGGGAATAACAGGAGAGTTAAGGGTTTAAAGGGATAAAATGGATTTGTACAAGTCTTAGGAGAATTAACCCTTAAGGGGGCGTTTGGTTCATGGAAAAGATTATTACCAAAGGGAATAATCTTTTCCGGAATAACATTCCCATGTTTGGTTTGAGAGCATTCCCTCTATGGGGTAATAATCTTTTCCCAATAGTGCCACTTTTCCCCTTAAATGGTGGGAATGTCATTCCCACCAATTTCTTAGGTATTTGTTAATTCCCACCCATATGGACTATATTATCCTTAAGTTAATGAATTTTGTTCATATAGATCCTTTATTTGATCTTTTAATTAGATGATTAATTATTTGTGGTGTAAATTAATTTAATATTTTTACACATTACACTTATTTAAATATTGTTTTAGTATTTAATGTATTTTTATTAATATTATATTTATGATGATTATAGGTTATATGGCGGGTTGCATATTTGCTTAAGAATTAATAAGTTAGTAGATGATGTTTTTAATTTTATTCTTTGATTTATAAGATGTTTATCCTATTATAAAACATTTTAGTAGGATAAATTTATGATCTAAAATTTTTATCACTATTTAATAATTTTTAAATTTATTTTAATTTATTTGACAATCTATCATAAGAAATAAAAAAATTAAAAATTTGAACATGTTAAAAGCTTAACATTTGAAAATTCACAAAATTATGTTAATAGAGAGTAACGAAGATATGAAAATATAAAAAATATATTTTTAATTTTTAAATCTAATAGTTATATTAATGATATGATAAATATATAATTTTTACAAACTTTAGATAGTATAACAAAAATAGTTATATGACTTTTTATGTAGATATTTTTAACTTAAGATTGAAAGTTTAACATGGTAGAAAGAAAATATAACACATGGATAATTTGGTAAATTTTACTTTTAAGTAATCTTATATTTCTCCAACCAAACACAGTAACCTTATATTCCTGCCAAATAAACCAAACAAGGTAATGTGAAATTACCAAGGTAATGTTATATTCCAGGAATCTCATTCCCAGAAGTAATAAACTGTATTGATCTGGAAAAGATACAAATATGAGCTTTATATGGTTAGATAGATAATTGAATTGTCTTTCTAAGGGTATAAAGTAATTGGAAATCCAATGAGTAGATTAAAAGTTATGATCAGATTACTAAAGGATGTCCAAACGGCCAGAATCGAAATTGTTTCGAGATATTGCGGTTCAAATGAGCTTAAGTTGTCATTGTGTTGATTCTAATGATGTTTTTATGCTATGTGTGACTTGCTAGAGCAAGAGATAGAAGAAATTGCTTAAGGTTATAAAGGAGGATCAACGAAAGATAGGCAAAAAGGAATAACAATAAAGGATTAAGCTTGGAGTATTGTGAGTGTAACTCTTCTTAGGGTTACCATTCTTTTTATGTTAATGCCATGAAAATTGACTAATTTCATATTCGGTAATAAGGGAAGAATGAATAAAATGGAAAAACTTGTGTGCTGCCATGATGATTATGTCATTGACTTGGTTGTTTGCTTGGATTTAATCCTTCATGTCTAAATATATGTTTCATATGCATTTGCTATTGCCAAGGTATGAAGTGGCATGCTAGCTTTGCATTGATTCAAGGTATGTGAATCATGCATTATTGATTGGTTTGGTATGTTCAGATAACTTGTTGAAATGCTTATGTGAGATACCTAACATCTATGAAAGGAATTGAAGTCTATTTGATCATAAAGCTTAATCGAATCTGCCCTTGGTGATATTGTGGAGTAAATTACTTGGTATATGGGTTGATATTTCAAGATTAAATAAGACCTTGGTTGCTAGCTATCCCTAGGTAGGACGACATGCCTTAGAGTCTAAGAGCTCGACTTGTTTAGGTACTTAACGTACCATCTTGGGTTGGTGGTTAGTCACCTTCTTGTTAGATACCAAAGGTATCCTCTTGTTGGGTACCATGTGTACCATCTTGTGGTGTATGGATACCTTCTTGTTAGATACACTATGTATCATCTTGTACTTGAGACTCGATTACCTAGTTTAGCTAAATACCAAGGCCAAAAACAAGATTTAATTGAGATTGTGAAAAGACTTGAATACATATGTAAATTGTGGTTAGATATGAACTTGAAATGTATTGGATTTTCATGATTTGATTTTATTACATGTTGTTTGAGATTATTTGAGATTGTTGGGATGTTTGACATGTTTATTATGTGGCTTGTTCAAGTGTATTGATGATAAATCGATTATGCTGTTACTTGATACATGTGGTTATACAAACTTCTTGTTGATACATGTGGACTAGTTAAGTTTTACTTAACTAAAATGGAGCCTAGTTAGGTTTACCTTGATTGAAATTTACTAAGACATCATACTTGGAACTTGATAAAACTTGATAGGTAGTTGTTACCTCGCTAAGTACCTCAAAAGTACTTATCACCTCTTTCTTTCATTCTTCCCCAAAATAGGTTTCAAAGTGATCAAGCTACCCAAACCTTGAATTGAGCTATTACACAAGAAGAAATAGAGTATGCTTCGCATTATCCTTTTTACTCTCCTAGTGGGTGGCCTAGCTTTATGTCTAGTAATCCAAGTCTAATGCATATGGCTTGCTTTGAAACTTTTTATGAAATGTATGTAAGGATTTTATGAATTGATGTTAGTGTTTTGTAATGATCAGCAATGTAAATATGTAGCTGATCAAATGGATGATAATATTTTTGTGTAAATATGGTGATGCAAATCTCATTTTGTGATGTAAATATGAATATCTATGAATGAAATGATGCTATGATCTTTTGATAGCTATATATTGTTCAATGAATGAAAATTTAGATTCTTGTCTTGTAGCTTGTTTGAATTGTGTTTGATGATGGAAAATATTGCTAGGGATTGAAATTAAAGAATCTAAAATGGTTGAAACTGGCCTAGCGTAAATTTGCCCATACTGTTTGGTTCTGGGTAGTAACTTCAATAAATCACCAAAAATCGTATAGTTGAGTTTTGAAGCTGGAATTTTAATGTATGACACTTTATTATGTCTATTTTAATTAGAAGAAAATGGAATCGAATTTTGGTCATTTTGCTAAAAACTATAAATAAAATTGTCTGGACATTGTGAACTATCCAGAACCAAATCTGTTGCGACTTTTAGTAATAAACCGTATTAATTGGATAGGAACTAAATCGTAAGGTTTATATGATTTGATATTAAATTAAATAAGCTTTCCAATGATGTATAATAAGTAAAATTCCAACGTAAGAATTAAGAGTTATGCTTGTTTTAATATGAAGAGTGCAAGTTGCCAGTAGTATCTATTAATCTGTTTGATTTTGTTTGTACTAAATTATACGAAACTGTTTTGTGACGGTTTTGGGTACATGCATTCCGCCAATTTGTATCATTAAGATGTTGAAAGAGTTTTTTTCATGTGTTTATATCCTTCCTGCCAAATTGTTATAAAGAAAACTAGAAACATTGCCTTGGGTTATAAGTAATTGTTTGGTGAAAAAGTTTTTAATTTGCCCAAAATTTTATACGCTTCTGTTGTGCTTTCGCATCGACACTCCTCGCTATTAACCCGGGTGAGGGGTGCTACAGACCGACTCCGAATATTCAGTGACACCCAAGGAGGGCAGATTGTTGTAGTCCTCTATCTCAGCACCGGTAGTCGATTTGTCTCTCTCGTTGGCAACTTTCTGATCGTCGCCATATTGATTTTGAGCCCCATCAAACAACTAATGAACGTATAGTCCATCATTCCAGCATAAATCATCAAATGCAGACCAGTTCTGGAACATGTAAAACAAGAACACATTAGATTTTAACATGTTTATGCCATATATATGGGTGAATAATCTAAAAGTTTCTCACTATTTGGTTAAGATACTTGTGTAAATTAGTAGGCAAGTTGAAGCTCTCATTCTCTGCAAGTGCAACTTCCACTATATTATGTTGATTGCTTCTTTCCTCAGCGTTCGTTTGATCGTTATCAGTCGAAACATTTTGGAATGATTCATTCTCTGCAACTGCAAGTGTAATATGTTGATTGCTTATTTCCTCGGCGTTCATCTGGTGGTTATCGGTCAGAACATTTTGGAATGATTCATTCTCTGCAACTGCAACCACAAGTGTACTATGTTGATTGCTTCTTTCCTTGGCGTTAGTTTGATTGTTATCGGTCGAAACACTTTGGAACTCTTTATTTTCTGCAACTGCAACCGCAAGTGTACTATGTCAATTGCTTCTTTCCTCGACGTTCACCTGCTCGGTATCAATCGGAACATTTTGGAACGATTCATTCTCTGCAACTACAAGTGTACTATGTTGAATGCTTCTTTCCTCGGTGTTCGCATGTTTGGTATTAGTCAGAACATTTTAGAATGATTCATTCTTTGCAACTGCAACCACAAGTGTACTATGTTGATTGTTTCTTTCTTTGGCGTTCGTCTGATCATTATCAGTCAGAAAATTTTGGAATGATTCATTCTCTGCAACCGCAAGTGTACTATGTTGATTGTTTCTTTCCTCGGGGATCGTTTGGTCGTTATCAATCCAAATATTTAGGACAAATTGATCATGTTGATGATATTAAGCTAATTTTGATCCCCCAATATCAGGTACCTCCAACTAGCTTCTGATTAGCTCCAGATAATCTACCTGTAGATTCAAAGACATAAACAAAAACAACAACATGTTAAGATTTTTGTTCGGTTTTGGTATCGAAATGCATAATCCGTTAAGCATCGGGTTCAATTTTTTTCCAGGAAAGTCTTCTTACTTGTGGAATTGCATAATCTGCATCATCATTAGTTGGCTTCAGATTGGAGATCACATCATTTTCATCATTGGCAAAGTTATCATCGATAGGAACTGAAGTTATAAACTTAATAGTTTGTTCACTCGTTTGATTTTGACTCCACCCATTGTCGCTTGGTGCTTCGATCTCGACTAATAGTTTTGGATCGAATTCGACTTCAACCTGAACCATACATGAAAATAAATATGTGGTGGAGTGTCCAAATTATTCATTATCATTGACATAAATTAAAGTTGTTGCGGAAGAAACCTAACCTCTAGAATCGAAATATGATTACTTGTTTCAAGTTTGCTATTTCGAACATTGGTCGGCTTAAATTCTTTCATTATCAGTTTACCAAGAAAACATTTGTTCTATACAAATTAATAGGACGGAAACTAAATCAATATACCCTGTAATAGTATAGTATTGAGTAAAATCCATGCGTCGAATTGTGAAAGAACTTACTCGGCAAGGATCGGCATCAGTGAGTTTGAACTGATGCAACACACATGATGAGGTCTTGTTCGGGCAGCCATTTTGCTTGAAATACAATTGTGTCTTAATGCCAATCACTTCATTCGAATCACTAGCTTTTAACTTAATATAGTCTCAAGAGACTTTTCACTTACCATTGTTGGTGGCTCGATTGATCATCGGCTCCCGCATGCCATCTGGTCTAGTACTGGTCGCAGAGTCTACTACCTTGAGGTTACTATTGTGATACTTATAAGTTTTCGGGTATACGAAAAACCGCACCGAGTCACTCGGTGTTATCGAACCACAACTTATGAATCAAAAACACCGAATACCGAAGTGAATGTCAATACGAATCTGGACAGAGTAGGGGAAAGAACATGAAGTGAAACCGTACTGGGTAGATCCCAAGGATCATAGTTGCAAATATCGTGACTGATATCGATTATGTCTTGGACTAAGTAATCAGGCTGAGCAGTGTTCGGTCTCGCAGGTTGTCGATGAGCACTTGTTCGAAAGGGATGAACCCATAGCCTCTGAACTTGAGGTTGTTTATTGCATGCGAAAATGTATATATAGAGAATTAATAAAGCAGAGGTTTGTCTCAAAACAGACAGCTTAATTAGAGGCTAAAAAGAGGTCATTTTTAATCCGTTGGATCAAGCTAGATTAATAATAGACGTTGGATTGAAAAAAAATAAAATGGTAACCCGGTGAATCAATTACCTTAGCTTAGCTTAGCTTAGGAATAAGGTAAAAAGAAAGTGGAAAGCTTTGGGAGGCCTTAGTCGAGAAAAAAAGGTTAGGGTTTTGAAACTTTGAAACACGTTGAAAGCATCCCATGGTGATTCTGCGTGATTTTGATTTGTGAAGGAGAATTAGGAAGAAGCCGGCTGTAGGTCTCTTATTGTTTGAACAAGCTTAATCTCAAGTAAGTCACCTAATTCAATCTGTTTTTAAGGGTATAGTAGTGATGGGTTCTCTTTATTTTGTAATTATATGCACATTTCTTTTTCGAGCAGAAATTTTCGCTGGGTTAATGTAACACCCCTCGCCCGGTTAAGAACGAAAGATGTCATATTCATATAAACATGAATCATTTATCATATATATACATGCTTAGCAAACTATAGCAATCAATCCAATACATTACTTATAACAAAACAATAATTGATCATACAAACATGTAATCAAATCTTATAAGCATAGGTGGGCTAGCAAAAAAACTTTTCTAATATGTAAACTAATTGCAAACTAACATATATAACCAATTACCTACATGTATACAATTGGACACCCAATAAACAATTAACCAATCTAATATATACTTATATTCATTCGACTAAAACCTAAATAACTATGTACATTTGAAACATTCTTATAAAATTCATGATACTTTCAATACAATTCATATACATTATCAAACATCCTAAACATGTATCATCCTTGTACAAACAACCTAACCTATAAGCATATGATTCCAACTATGCCAAACATACAACATTCAAATGCTTTTCCAACAATGTTCATGTAAATTCACACACAAAACAATCAACTAGATGCTTACATATCCTATATTCAAATCATTTGAGTATGTATATAACCTCCATTCGATTCATAGAATGAGCAAAACAATTCTAGATGCAAATTTCCTAAATCAAGCATACAAATTAATCTTGCACAAACATCATCATTCGAACTCAACCTATACTCTTACAACATATAACAACTTCAAAAATCCATATAAACTTAAATAGCCCAATCATGTACTCCTTCATATCCAAAACCATATATACATATCAATCATTAATCTCATTACATAACATAACTTGTCTTAACTTATACAAGCCAAATTATCAAAATACATGGTCTAAAAATGCATGTGACACACATTAACATATACTATGCCACCATCTAGGAGTCTAAACTAAAACTATATCATACTTGCGCTTTGGCTTGTGACGGCTCTCGGATCAAACATGCTAGCTTTCAAAAGTTAACACCTGAAATTTTGGAAGAAGGAAACAACAGAGTGATAAGTACAATATGTACTTAGTGAGGCGACCCTAAACATTACTAGTTTCATCTTTTAAAGTCTTATTTATGTTTCAAGATTACTTAGCCAGGCTAAGAACATATTAGATTACCTAGCTAGTCCACCATACTCAAGTAGACTTAGCTAGTTTCACATATACATCATGTAGTCAAGGCATACATATATTTCACATAGCATATCAACATCTCATATCATTGGACAACAAGCAAAGTACATGGATCATAGCATATCATTGATCATATAATCTTATCATTGATCACATATTCATAACAATCAAATAGGGTCATTACCCAACTCATTCGTAACACCTCATATAACATGTAACCACATATCATATCATAATCTCTTTGTTCATGTAAATCCTACCATAAGTTCATATTTCTTTTGCCTTGGATGATTTAGTGGTCTAGGTAATCAAGTCAATCAGATAACATATAACATTAGATACCCAAAGGTATCAATGTGTCTCAACACCACATATCATGTAATAGAGAATGCATAAGCATCTATGGTGTCATACCACCATTCATATAATAAGATGAGTAACCACTTTGTAGGTTTATAGGTGACTAACCACCATCCTGAATCAGATAACTTTTGAGCTCAATGACTCTGAGGCATGACCTTCTACCTAAGGACACTAACCAACCAAGGACTTTATTATGTCTTTTAAGTTTTCACAAGATCCAACACTTGTTTAACAAACACCAAACAAAGCTATATGGCAAGTTCATATCACTTTGCAAGATAACATTCAAGATCATGTTCAACATAATTTTTAACAAGCTTATCATATTATTCCAATCATATAATCACCGCAAACATTAGCTAAATATCACATTTCAATTCCTATCATAAAGCTCAACAAGCTTACAATGCATATTACATCACAAAATTCATAACAAGCTCAACAAGCTTACAATGCATATTACATCACAAAATTCATAACAAGCTCAACTAGCATTCAACATGCACACTTAATCATTTCCTTTAATCCTTCTTCCTTAACATTTTAATCTTACCAAACCATTATTAGATTCATTGCATGCTTCATATTATCACAACAAATAAACATAAATACGTTGGTTAGGATACTAATCCTAACCCTAAGATAGCTACACTCACTATACTCCAAGCTTAATTTGCATCCTTGATTGCAATGCCTTTGCCCCTCTTTTTGTATTGTTCAACCCTTGAATCCTCTATAGTATTTTCACCAATTTGATCTTGAACAATCAAATAACATATAAAACACACATTAGAACTCAATTCAACCATATATATTCATTTACTCAAACACAATCACTTAAGTACATAAATTTGCCCCCTAAACTGGCAGTTTGAGCTACACTCACTAAGCTGCCCATAACGTTTTACACACAACTCCAAATTTTGAGTTCTTTACCATTATAGAAAGCTTATTCACGCAGCTTTAAAACCATGTATAGTATATATTTTTATCATTTCCCTATCAATACAGTTTATTGCTTGAAAACAAGGCATTTACAGTGATCTATTCTGCCCATTGTTTTCAACTTGTGACTTTAGTGTTCATTTAACCTATAATTCATTAAACATTTGATTTTGAGTTTTTAACTACATTTTTATACATTATAAAACATTACTTTAAAGTTCCAGCAACATAAAAAACATGGCATTAAGGTCCTCAAAGTATTGCATTTTTTAGATTAGTCCAAATTAATCTTCTAAGTGTTCTAACCTATTTCAACCAATCATATAAGCTAAAATTTCTTATAAAAATACATGTTTTCATTCATTCAATGTATCCCCTGTTTCAAGAATATTTTTTTTAAATTTATAGATGATAAAAAAATCCCTAAATTTTATTTTTATTCAAAATAGTTCACTTATTTCCAGTTTAACTCTATTCTGGATCAGTCTGTTTCTAACTTAATTTCCAGCCATTTCTAGCAACATTTTCATACTCAAGAGACCTCTATCTTATAGTATTTTCAATGATCCACAACTTTGTCCTGCAAAACTTTTGCTAATTTTAACCCTAACCTATTCAAATTTTTAATTTAATCCAAGGCAGTGAAATAATCCTAGTCTGGGCAGATTTACTTCCTAGGTTAAATTCATAGCAATTTTCCAGAATTTCTTCAATTTTAACATGAACCCAACAACCTATCATCAATCTAGATCATTTCTAAACATTTTTCCAGCAACATGCATAACTCAAACCAACAAAACAACAATAGAATTCAATATATATACAATCGGTAACATATATGTATACTTACTTGAAGTTAAGCTAATATGCATGTATCCCAGAATTTTCCAGCAAGTTAGATCCTTCAAAACTCAGCTTTCTCTCTCTTTTCTCTTTTAAATTTTGGTGGTTGATGATGGAGGAAGAAGAAATAATTTGGGTCTTTTTACCCCATGTAGCCGTGTGGCTTTAATGATGGTTAGCCAAGGACACTTGGATAATTTAGTTTCCACATGTTTCCACTATATGATTTAATCTATATATTTTATTATCATTAATCATCAGCCATGTAATATACTTCCCCGTCCCATTAATTTTGTCTCTTATTGACTTTTTAAAAGTCAACATTTTTAAACTTTGACCATGATTATTTTAAATATTTTAAACAATTACATTTTATAAAATATATATTTTAAAACTACTTGATTGAAAGTTTATAAAATATATTTTTTTATATTTTTTCAATAATAAATTTTATATAATAATAGGTCAAAGTTCAAAAAATTTGACCCCAAAAAAGTCAATAATGGACAAAATTAATGGGATGGATGGAGTATATATATATATATATATATATATATATATATATATATATGTAGTTTAATCTAATGTTAATCCATTATAATTTAAAGTATACATATTACATTATCATACTTTAATTCCTACTAACTTATTATTACAATTCATGTTATATCCATTTTAATTGTAACTTAGTTCAAATGTAAAAATATTTACACTTTTCTTGTTATTTTTCTACTGTTCCAACTAGGGTGATTTTAGGGTGTTACAATTAAGTGGGTGTTTTTGTGTATTTTAGTTAGTTATTGTTGTTTTCCAATTATTTGAGTGTTTAAAGGTTACAACTTGAATAATTTTATAAAATGCTATTGTGGAAGTGTAACTTAAGACGAGATTTAGTATTTTTGAAACTTTGAATTAATATAAGGGAGTGTTTTATTCTCTATAAATGGATTGTAATTCGAGTGTTTGGGAATTATTATATAGGAAGTTAAGAATGAATTTGATAAATAGAGAATTATTTAATTTGAAATGTTTTTAGTGTAACCTATAGATACCTAAATGACTAGTTGTTGTGATTAAATAGATAATTATCCATGGTTGATTATGTGAGTTGAACATGTGGATGATATGAGCATTAATGATGAGTCGAATGGATGATTTTTAGGATGAGATAGATGATAATGTTGTTCAAATGAAACTTCACGTTACTGGAAGGTTAAAATTGTTAGAAGAATATGGAAAACTTATTTTGGACGATTTGAATTGAACAGAAATAAGCACCTCACATGGTTGGAAGATTCTGGACTATCAGGGCAATCATTAAGGTGGTGATTGCCATCGCATCTTAGGCATGACCTTACTACCTTAACTTCCTTCACCTCGTTGGAACGCTGGAGATTCCTGAGAAAATCTGTGATGTTGGCCAACTGGTTCAGTATTGAGTTGTCAACTTCACTCTCCTTGGCAGTCTGTCTTCTCCTCCCCATTCCAAGCCTTGCTGTTGGGAACTGATAATCGTTGTTGGCTGCCTTGTCAAGGATATTAAATGCTTCTTCTGGTGACTTGTCCAACAATGTCCCATTTGCTGCAGCATCTTTGTGGGCGCATTGACACCATTATAGAACATAACCACCTGGGTCCACTCATGATACCCATGGTTAGAGCATTTCCTCGACAATCCCTTAAATCGGTCCAAGCATTCATGCAGAGATTCATCATCATACTGACGAAAGGAAGCTATATCATTCCTCAACTAGGTGTTCATCACCGGCGAACTATGCCATAGCAAAAAGTTATTGCATAAATCGGTCCAACTTTTAATTGATCCGGCTGGCACTTCATTTAGCCATGCTCTAGCACGATCTCTTAGGAAATCCGGAAACAACTTTAATTTCAACACATCCTCGTGCACCCCTTGCTGTCTGAAAGAATCACAAATACCCAAGAAAGCACGGATATGTTGTCTAGCATCTTCATGAGGCAAGCCACCATACTTTCCAATGTTGCTCAACATATTGAACAAGACGGGTTTAAGTTCGAATTGGGTTGCCTGAATTTCTGGAGCTACAATTTTGGGATAAAGATCATCCAAACTAGGAGCCAAATGATCCCTAATGGTTCGTAGTCGAACCTCCGCTTCATGGTCATTTGCCATAGCATCTGCATTAACATGTGCTAGTTCCTTGACTCTAGCTTCTGTTGGTCATAAACTAGAAGAATACCTGAAAAGAGAAGTAAAACAACAAAACAGGTGAATATTTACAACGTGGAAATAGAAAGCAAAAATGAAAATAAAAACTGTGGACAACCAATTGCCAATCCCCGGCAACGACGCCAAAAACTTGTTGGGTTCATGCAGTGACTATAAATGATACGCAAATGGTGCAAGTATACACGCCGAACGAGTAATAAACTGATGAATGAGTATCGTCTCCACAGGGATTGGAGGTGAACACAGTTTTCGTATCCAAATTGCTATAGTAACCAAATTGTAATGTGAGTATGCTGAGGCAGAATGAATGAAAGAAAATGCGGTAGCAAAACAAGCAAACAGAGAAGAGATAATCAAATGGCATATAGGTCCTCTCTTGGATACGAATCTCTCTACGGAATGGCTGGCTAGTTCCTGAAGGATAATCCTCTCAAACCTCTTAACACTGCTAACGAATCCTAGTTCTCTCACTATGCTCGGCGGGATTTACTTAGGCCGCTCCTAAACTATCTCTAGCAAGAAGGCTGGGAGACTAACATGCTACAGCAATACATCTCGGCTTAACTCCAACATTTTACTCTCCTAATCTCTATCCCTCGTAGTCGTTTAAACCTATCACTTATCTCTAAGGCAGGTTGGAGTCCTTCCCCTTGGTGGTTACCCCATTGTTTATGAAGATCTAAGGCTAGTTCTTTCGATTACTCCCCCTAGCTAATACTAAAGCAATGACCCTCTCTCGAAGGTTGTCACACAGCACTCTAACTGTCACTATTAGCTAAGGCTTACTCTCTTAATCACTACCCCCCAACTGTACTTAGGGAACGACCATCACTCGAAGGCATCATAAGGAATGGCCTGTCTCTCGAGGCTCTAACATCCCTAATCTCTTACAACCCTGGGATCTTCCTAAAGAAAGGCCAACTCTCAAAGGCGCTTAAGGTAGGGCCTATATCTCAAAGTACTGACAACCCTAAGCTCTTGCAACTTCAAGGAAATTAAGCATATCATAAACAAAGCAAAGCTCAAGAGAGAACAGTAAACATCAACATGAGATTAAGAAAATAAAAAGAGTATCATCCAGCAAAATGCACGCCATCTAAAATAGTTCATGGTTGGGCAATATTCAAATGTATCATTCTTATACAACCCTCCAGATAAATAAATGTTATAGCAAAAAGGAAAGATAAACTCCCAGTTCGCCGGTGGACTGCCATGACCGCCTTAGGCTCACCGCCTTAGAAGAGGACGGTGAGGCCACACCTCGGGCTTCCCGATGAAGGACTCCAAGTCTGGTTAACGATGAAGTGCTCCTCCCCTCTGTTGTGCTTCCTCTCACACACTTTTCTCTCTCTTCTCCTCTCCTCCCTTGCCTTGAAGAGATGAAGCCTTTATATAGTGGGGGTGGTCTCCTGGGGTTTTGGTGCCTTGGTATCTCGTTGGGGATTCCAACGAATATCCTTCGACATGCTCTATTCACCAGGGGACAAGAGGACGGTCTGCAGATGGAGTGCAGCTGCTGCATAAAGCTGTCTGACAGTGTCAGACGTCCTTTCCTGCACTTCACGTGCTTGTACTTTCGTGCACCAACTGGCCTTCTTTCTCCTCCTTTTCTATAGCATTTTGTTCCTTGCTTCTTCCTTCGCATTCTGCTCTGTCATCCTGCACACAAACAACCCAAAACTATCTTTCACGCAGCACCAACTCCACACGAGCAATAAATTGAAAAGCACCCATAATATACTAAAAATGCAGCCTACATGCAATGTAATGCACCTGAAAACAAGCAATTGCTATAGAAAATAGGCATAAATACATAGGTAATAGCATAGCTATCAGCTCATCATCTAGGCCATTAACCGAACACCACTTGATGGTGGGTAAAGCCAAACATCAAGACAATAGGTATATAATTGTTGAATTGTAGATATGTGTTAGGCTTGATAGGTTTAATTTTCTTCAACCGATTTAGCTAGCCAAGTGGTGGAGAAGTTGGATTTTTGGGTGTTTCAGTTAGTGGCAAAAATTAAGAGTTAAACACATGGATTTAGAGTGGTTCGACTTTCTAACCCAAAGCCTACATCCACTACCTTGGAACGCCACCAAGGATTTCCCAAATTCACTAAGAATTTTGTCCCCTTTTCTCGGATGAGGAGGAAACCGTTACAACGATTAAGCTATCTACCCTTAGCTTAATCAAACACTCTCTTACAAGTGAAATTCAAAGCAAACAAGAAATCCCTCTAATAGGTATGTGTTTGCAACTCTAAGCACTCACCCAAAACCTATACACTTGAGCATACATAAACATTTTAGCTCACAAGTATTTTGTCTATACAAGAGAATGACAATTAAGCTCTAAAGATAATTTGAAATCATAATGTTGTTACAATTGAAGCATTAGCCTTTCGTTTATGCTTAGAGGTCCCTTTTATACTCCTATTTGAGTTCATAGCCGTTGTAGACCGTTGGGGTTGAATTGGAGCCATTTCCCACCATAAATGCAGTTCTGCAGCTTAGCGTATCGATACCCTTAAATCCGTATCGATACGGTCCCAATAAGGAAATAGTCGTTGAGCACTTCCAGTTGGTGCGTATCGATACGCATGGAAAGCATATCAGTACGGTCCTGCAATTTAAAAGACCGTTGGGAATATGACCGTTGGGGGTAGTTGGGCGTATCGGTACGTGATACAGCCGTATTGGTATGCTAACTAGTCGTTGGGTATTTAAAGAAAATCGTATCGATACGGAAAAAGTGCGTATCGGTATGGGTTTTGGCTACTGGAATTTCACTGTAGCTAAAACCCTAAGGCGTATCGATACAGTACCAGACCGTATCAGTACGATTACTTGAAAAATACTGGTTTGGCTACTTTAAAAGCATTTTAAGTTATTCCAAAGCCTTTTAAAAACCCTTAAACATATTTTTCAAGTTGTTTCGACTAAAAGCATGTTTTAAATTCTTTTCAATTTAGTCCAAAATATATTTCAATTATTATATCAAAACATTTAGTTCTACAATATGTGTTATCTTGCTAGTACCATTTGCGTACGATTACTACTAATTTGATGTTTAAACAAATGTCTTCGAACAAAGATGATTGTGAGATGTATTGCATTAAGTGGATGAAGCTTTGGCATAGGAAACATGTAGAGGATGTGGTACGTCCAGCCATTGTTTAATACACGTTACTTACTGATCCATTCATACAAATAAACAATCATTAATTAATGCATCTATTGTTAACATTTGTCTTACTAGACTATTAGGGATTGATACTGTAACACCCATCGCTCGGGTTAGGAGCGAGGAGCGTTACCGGAGGCTGAAGGCAGAAAACAGAACCGGAACAGAAACAGAATTCCCCAAAACAAAACCGAAAATTCACATTAACATGATATCAAAACAAGAATTCATTTCACAAATTTTAAGCAAACCATATTAATGTGCATGCGGAAAGATGGGCTAACAAAAAAATTTCTAAACATACAAGGCTGATTAGAATTTCATCTAATTTAAACCTTGACAAATTACAAACCAATTTAAAACTTTCTTATTATCTTATTAAAGATCAGATTTTAAGACACCATTCATTATTCCATCCGAACACTAGGCCATCTATTTTATTAATTTGCACTAACCATGATCTAATAATTTACCGATTAATTTCAATTATAGGATTTATTTCAAGCATGTCGAATTACTTAGACTTTTCAATACCATGTCATTCGAACCTCCTACTAAATTAGTCTAGGTGATTTCGAAACATACCAACATTACAAGGCATTACCAATAATTAAAAATCATATTTAACATACAAACCATGCTTGATTTCATAAACCATCATATCAACCTTCCATTAGTAGTTGCATTACAAAACATCATACTTATAAATGCTCCTTAAACCATGCCAAGCTATCAAACTATATACAACAAAAAGAATAATGCAAGACAACTAGCTTGACTTACATATTTACAACAAAAGAATGAGGCTTAACTAAGAACAAAACATGATAATAGCCTCCTAACTAAGCATCAAGGAGCATATATTAAGTTCATACACCAACGTAGGTTTAAACTACGACCAAACACGATAAGATGAACATCTAAGCAGACTTCAAAGCCACCATCTAGGAGTCTAAAGATAAGACTAAGATCATACATTTCTTGACTTGTGATTTTCCCCGATCAGATATGCTAGCTTTAGCCCCAAGCTATTCTACTGATTGGGAAGAAGGAAACAAAGGAGCGTTAAGAACAAATTGTACTTAGCGAGGTAATAATAAAGCTAATCCATTCTTTAATTAATTTGTAATCAAACATTAAATTTACTTAGCTAGGATTGATAGCATACAATTATCACCCAACTAAGCTTAACATAACCAAACTCAAGTGATTTAATACACCTCGTGTACAACCTTTATAGCATCATGCTCATACACATTTCAATTGGCAATCATATTTATCACCATGCTTCATTTCGAACAAGCCTTCATATTTGATCAAGCTAGAACCATACAACAATTCAAATTCCAACATGCTTATACTCATGCTTCATAATCGAAATAACCAAAAATCATACCAATCATAGCATTGCATTATCAATTATTCATGAGTAAGATCATAAATCATCTTAGGCATATTATTCGAATGGATCACCAACCATTGACCATGAGTCAAACATATCAAACCTATCGTATTTCATTCCATTTCATTCGAAAGAGGCCATTGCCCATATTGCTCATATTTTAAACCTTTCAAGCATCCCACATGCATTTTAATCACATTCGAAAGGACCAATTTCCATAAAACTCATCTATCACATGTGAATCATGTCATGCCATTTCAAATATCATTTACTTATTCACTTCATAAGCTTCTATTAATTATATATTTTTCATTTAATTTAGCTGCCCTAGGTAGAATAGAAGGATTAGATAAGCAAGTCATCAGGAGGGTACCAAGTACCAAACATGGGTTGCCTAAGTAACAAGTCAGGGGATGCTCAATAGCATCAATGTGTCTTGGAAACCAAGCAAGATCACATTCGATCAACAAGTTCAGTAAGTACACTAGGTACTAAACAGGGGTTGCACTAAGCAACAAATCAGGGGTTGCACTAAGCAACAATCGAGAGAGCTCAGACTCTAGGCATGTCGTACTATCTAAGACCTCTAAACGACCAAGGGCTTATTAATCTTTTCAATTATCATACACATATCAATTATATCATCCATTACTTAATTTATCCCATACATAATGCTTAATTCGAATAGCATACTCACCCTATCATATAATTGTACCATTTCATGTAAGTCATGCTAAAGAGATTCATGTCACATTCGAACAACATCAAAGCATAAATAAACAGCAACATTTCATGATATTACAAGCTCATAACAACATAGCAAATATATCACAAGGGCAGTCCACAAATCCAATACAATCAAGCATTAGCAAAGTCTCATTTCATGCTTCCATTTCCATTTAACCTCCTTCCCTTACTAAACAAGTTACCAACTTTAACATTAAGTCCATTTCATGCATAAATTATAAATTACATAAGTAAAATAAAGTGGTTAGGACACTAGTACCAACCCTAAAACAATCACACTCATAAACTCCTTTAAGCTTGATCTTTGATTAGTATGCCTTTGTTCCTCCCCCTTGATTGATCAATCATTGCCTCCTCCAAAGACTCCTCACAAATTTGATCTTAACACACAACATAAAGCAAATACAAACCATATAAGAGAACAATTCAATCACATTAACTCTTCTATCACAATTGTAAACATTAATCTTCAAATATGTTTTTCTATTGAATTAGTTGGAGGACCAGTTATCATTTTAGTCATAACTTCTTATTTACTAAGCCAAATTCCACTTATCATACACCCTTAGAAATATATTAAACTCAGTTTTCCAACCATATAAACCTTATATTTTTCTCTATTCTGAGTTAATACAGTTTATTACATAAACATGGCCCTTTTTAACAATCCTGGACAGCTTGTACTGTCTAACTTCTTTAATCTATAACTTACTGGAATTCAATTCCGTTTTCTCTCAATGATACTAGACATTTAAAGGTTTAAACTATAAAAATTTCAGCTCAAAATACCTTATATCCTATTTTTGGTGAATATTCAAAGTTACAGCTCAAAGTTTAGGTTTTCTGGATAGTTTACCCTTTTAACATATTAAGCTTCCTTAATTCACCAATCTAGGCCATTTCAAATTCAATTCAAGAGTCTATACTTATTCTTACATAATCCCCTGATTCTAAACTCTTAATTAAGTGCTAAATTTCATGAAATTCAGGTCCTTACATTTATTGATTTTAATCAAAACAGTCCCTAATTTCATTTTATCCTAGTACACGTCCAGTTTTGATTCCACTCAAAATTTCCTTATTCAAATTCATTTTTCCAGCAATCTAAGGCTTGTTCCTTATAGAATTTTCATTTCTCTTCAACTTTGTCCTAATAGAAAATTTTCAGTTTGGTCCCTAACTATCTCAATTTTACATTTTAATCATGAACTTCCAATCTTTCCTCAAAGCAGTCCCCTCTTTAATCGGTTCATCATTTTACATATAATCATTCAAAAATCCCATCATTTCAACTCAACATAATCACCATAACTCTATCAATTTTATGCTTAAACTAACTTTACATTTTACAAGCATAATTTTGCTCTTATTCGAACAATAAGAAAAAGAAACAAGGGACTTACTTCTTAGCTTTGCTGCCACTAGGTGACACTTCTTACTCCTAGCTCAAATCCATCAATATGCATGCAATTTCTTCTACCATTAGAGCTTAATTTTTCAGAAATTTTCAAGCTTTTCTTTCTCTCCTTTTCTCTCTAGTCTCACGGCAACAAGGGGAAAATGGAGAAGAAAGACATCTCCCTTAATTTGGGGAATTATGTTGGTTTTTATTTTACTTAATTACCCTTCTTATCTAATCCAATCTAGCCTTTTTACTAACGGTAGCCCAAAGAACTTTATAATTTAGCATGGAAATTATAGGTTTTATTTTCTCTTTAATTTAGTCACTAATCACATTCATACATGATTCTTTCTTCTTTCAAATTGGTCCGATTTTTCACTAGAGAATTATACACACTTTAATTATTTTTAATTCTCCAAACCTATTACTTTAATCATGTGACAATCAAATTAATGTTCAATTAAGTTGTCAACTCAACTCATTCAACTCAATTTTTTGATTCGAATGCCTAGTTTCTTTTAGTTTCGAATTGACGCAATAATTGTCAAATAAAAGAAGTTTAAGAACTAAATTGAATCAATTACTTAATTGGGGACTTAATTGCTTTCAAAGAATAATTTAATACTCTAATCCAATGAGTTAAATTCTAGGACGGAAAATCGGATGTTACAATTCCCTTCTCCTTAAAGAAAGAATTCGTCCTCGATTTCTTACCTGAACTGAACAGATGAGGATATTGCTTTCGCATCGAATCATCGGGTTCCCACGTTGCTTCTTTAACGTGATGATTCTTCCAGAGAATTTTAACAAGAGGGGCGCTCTTATTACGAAGCTTTTTAACTTCCCGATCAAGAATCTGAATAGGTTCCTCTTCATAAGAAAGGTCGGGATTGAGTTCAACTTCTTCTGGTTTGAGGATGTGAGATGGATCAGATCGATAACGTCTTAACATAGATACATGAAAGACATTATGAATCTTATCGAATTCAGGAGGTAGTGCGAGTCGATAAGCTACAAGAACAATTCTCTCGGTTACTTCGAACGGTCCAATGAAATGAGGACTAAGCTTTCCCTTTTTGCCGAATCGGAAAATTTTCTTCCACGGAGAAACTTTGAGAAATACTTTATCTCCGATCTCATATTGAATGTCCCTATGCTTCAAATCAGCGTATAACTTTTGTCTGTCAAAAGCTTGTTTTAATCGAGAATGAATAATTTAAACATGTTCTTCAGTTTCCTGAAGCAGTTGGGGTCCTAATACCTTATTATCTCCGAGTTCAGACCAGAAAAAAGGCGTTCGGCATTTTCTTCCATACAGTGCTTCAAAAGGAGCCATCTGAATAGAAGATTGGTAGATGTTGTTATATGCAAACTCTATTAACGGTAGTGATTTTTCCCAATTCTTTCCGAAGTCGATAATGCAAGCTCTGAGCATATCTTCAAGAACTTGAATTACTCGTTTAGATTGTCCATCGCTTTGAGGATGAAAAGTTGTGCTAACATTCAGTTTGGTTCCAAGAGCCTTGTGTAGCATTTTCCAGAATCGAGCTGTGAATCGAGGATCTCGATCTGACACTATAGAAGTTGGAACTCCGTGTAAACGGATAACTTCCTGAATATACAAGTCTGCCAAGGCCTCAAGACTAAAATTCATCTACACCGAAATGAAATGTGCTGATTTGGTGAAACGATCAACGAGCACCCAAATAGCATCACACTTTCTTGGAGAGAAAGGAAGACCGGTCATGAAATCCATCGTAATACGTTCCCATTTCCATTGCGGAAATTCAAGAGGTTGAAGTAATCCAATAGGAGCACGATGTTCGGCTTTGACCCGTTGACAGTTCAGACACCTCGATACAAAGTCATTGATAGCCGATTTCATTCCAGGCCACCAATACAAGGGCTTGAGATCCTTGTACATCTTAACAGATCCAGGGTGGATTGAAAAAGAACTTTGATGTGCTTATTGCAGAATTTCATCTTGCAATTCCTTGTTATTAGGCACACAAATCTGATATCTGAAATATAGAAGACCGTTTGACTTGACAGAGAAGTCAGGATTAAACTCAAGCTTAGACAAGATTTTCTGAAGTTCCGGATCAACTTGCTGGAGTTCTTTGATTCTAGAAATCAGGACAGATTGAACCTGAAGTTCGTTCAGATAATTCGGAGCCTTATATAGTTGGAAATGAGCATTGATGGCCAAAGAAGCTATGAACAAACAAATCAAATACATTACTTGGAAAGCAAGGTACTATTCGAATGATTTAATTGATTTTTTTAAGATTGAACATTTTTGAATTTGAGAATTTCAAGAGACTTATCGAGGTTCGGTTTCTGACTCAGAGCATATACAACCACGTTAGCCTGTCCAAGATGATAATCGATGGTCAAAACATAATCCTTGAGTAATTCCAACCACCTTCTTTGTCTAAGATTTAGCTCTTTCTGAGTGAGCAAGTACTTCAGACTTTTATGATCGGTGAATAGCTTACACTTCTCACCGTACAGATAATGCCGCCAGATTTTAAGCGCAAATACAATGGCTGCTAACTCAAGATCATGAGTTGGATAATTCACCTTGTGAGGCTTAAGTTGTCGAGAAGTGTATGTAATCACATTACCTTCCTGCATCAGAACACATCCAAGGCCAGAATGTGATGCATCACTGTAACAACAATTTTTTTCCCGACTCTGGCTGAATAAGGACATGAGCACAAGTTAAGGCTTGTTTAAGCTGATCAAAAATTCCTTGCTATCCTTCGGACCACTTAAACGGTTCATTCTATCTAAGGAATTTGGTTAGTGGTGCAGCAATTACCGAAAATCCTTTCACAAATCTTCGGTAATGCCCAGCTAAACCAAGGAAACTTCGGACCTCGCTTACATTGCTCGGAGGACGCCACTCACGAATTATCTGAATTTTCTTAGAATCAACCTTGATTCCTTCAGTTGAAATAACATGTCCGAGAAATGGCACTTCTGACAGCCAAAATTCACACTTAGTTAACTTAGCAAACAACAGATGTTCTCAGAGTGTCTAGAGTACAATTCGAAGATGTTGAGCATGTTCTTCCTTGTTACAAGAGTACACCAGTATATCGTCGATGAAAACGACAACAAACTTGTCAAGATGAGGCTTGAATACTCGATTCATCAGATCCATGAATGCAGCAGGGGAATTCGTTAACCCGAATGGCATCACCAGAAATTCGTAATGACCATAACGAGTTCTAAAAGCAGTTTTGGGTATATCTTCATCTTTCACCCTCATTTGATAATAACTGGAATGGAGGTCAATTTTAGAAAACATTCCAGCACCCTTCAGCTGATCAAACAGATCTTCAATTTGGGGCAGAGGATACTTGTTCTTGATAGTTACTCTGTTCAGTTGCCGATAATCAATGCAAAGTCGCATCGTCCCGTCTTTCTTTTCCACAAATAAAACCGGAACACCCCAGAGAGAAGTTGTAACCCCCTCGTCTCGGTCTGGACGACTGACCAGTCTGAGTAGGTTACACGGGGAAAATCAAAGTGAAACCCGTTAAGGCTCCCTTTCGATTAGCAACCCTAGAAAAATTTTCTTCAATTATCTTGCCTAGATGAATCATTTAATCCTAAGTGAGAAACGACAACGGAAAAACAAGGACAAGACTACACAGACGGAACGTAAGTTAATTTAAATTTACCAAGTGTCAAGTTAGTTCGATTTCTTGCATACGTGACCAAACCATACATAAACAAATACAAATAAAGCTCACAAGAAAGCTTACAACAAACAGAACCCAAGCCCAACGCTTGAGAACCTTTAAAGATGCCAAAAGCCCAATTTTCAGGTCTGTGTTTGGAAACAGGCTTGCCTTTTTCGATACACGGGCCCCAGTTTTAAAAGCCAGACCAGCCGTACCGATACGGTCCACCTCGTTTCGAGACAGGGGTCCATTTCGCCTAAGCGTTCCGAAACTTGTTCCGGAACAGGCCTTCACAGTAACAAAAACGTTTCGGTACGCGTATCGAAACAGGGGCTCACAGTGTCAAACTGTACCGAAACGCGTTCTGATACGGGTATCCTTTGAACCACACCCGTTCCGAAACCACCTCACGCGTTTTGAAACGCATGCAGTCTGTGTGTTCCTAAAATCAGTTTCTGCATCTCCAAAAGTTCCCAACATGCCTCAAACAGCAAGAAACAAGATAAAACATGCATACACGTACTCTAGAGGCATTCACTCTACTTCAAGCATGAGCAAACACTTAACATACATTCAAGAACAAGCCATTCGAAAGAACATACATCCATGGTAAAACATTTAAAGGAACAAGCATTCACCAAGTACATTGCATAACAAGGTTTACATGCCTTTAAACAAAACACTTAAGGAAATCATGGTACATAGCTATAAGCCTTCAAAACACAAAGCATCTAGGCAACAACATAAACATGGTTTACAAATCCACATCAAGGAATTAACAACAATAACCAACATATAGGAGTCTATCAACGCTCATACAAAACACGTAGCATCCCCATTGCTAAACTACCACATTATTTACTAAACCATACTTGAGCAACTACTATAAGCTTGGATGCCCTTTCCTTGCTCCTTGCTAACTCCACGCTAATGATCTGCATTGTCAAAAACGAGAGCCTAAGCTAGAAGCTTAGTGAGGGAGCTCTAAAACAAAGCAACGACAATGCAGGGTTCAAGCATATCATCCTTAAGACAATTTACGAGCATACATATGCACCAACATAGAAACATAGCTAACATCACAAGAATGCACGAACATGGCATCTTACCTCATGTTATGCTCAACAAGATATAAGAATTATCTTAACAACAACCACACATGAACAAGTATATTGGCAACTATTAGCTTACTCGTATATGCGGATAACTTCCGTTGGGATTCTTACCCCCAACGTACTCAACAATAACATTACCTTCGGTGGGATTACACTCATCACCGGTCCTTGCATGGATGGGATTACACTCATCATCACATGCCCTTACGGATGGGATTCCACTCATCATCACGTAATAATATTTTCTGGTGGAATATTACTTCACCGTACTCCTCCTTGATGACTATACGTCACCAAGGCCACGCGTGAATTTGACTCAACCGTGTGCACACTCATCCTAAAGATCGATCATTTATACCCGGTAATTAACTAGTGCCAATCATACTATACAAGTCACACCATGATAATCCATCATGCATTTCAACATATCAAACACCACATACATCAATGTGTATAACAACATACATAATCAACACAGGCTTTACAAGTCTACATTATGCATATTAAGCAAAACTCATAAAGCACGCAAGAGATTAAGCTACCAACTTAACCTCTACCTTGGATTGGCCTACCAAGCACAATCCAACACCACAACCACACACTTGAACCAATTTAAAACCATTTTAAATGATTCCACTCACCGAACTTTCTTAAGCAAACCGAGAAAAGCCGAATCAAGTCTCCACACTTTCCGGAATCATGCCCGAAGCTTCTCCAACGGTTTCCCTTGATTTTAACCAATCAAAAACAACACATTACTCAACCAAATCATTCACAAACACTGTCACAAATCAAACTACAACCACAAAGTTAATCCTCTACATTTCCAAGCCAAAACTAATACAAGAATCCCCATTTTCGGACTCCTACCAAACCTAGCAGAAAACCACCAATTCCAACACTCAAATCATCATCCCACGCCTCCAAAACAACTTTCTAGTATCACTATAACACTAGTCGTACTCTTCTTCACAAAGCTACCCAAAACTCAAGTTTTGACCCTTTTAAAATACCCACAAAAATCCATTTCGGGATTTTTGATAAAACCCCACCATTTTGAGATATATTACATCTAAGGGCAAGAGTTCAACATAAATAAACTTTACAAAACAAAAAACCAACAAAAACCCACTAAAGCTTCTTCCTTTTTCCCCAAAGTTTGAAAACTTCAAAATCTCCAAAGGTAATGTTTATGAAAACTAAAACTATAGATACGTTAGGGACGACGAGGAGAAATCAAAAATATAATTAGCTTGTCGAAAGCACTTGAAATGAGGGAGGAATTTGATGGAATAGTAACCAAGGGTTTGGGGAGGTTTTTGACGTGAAAAGAGTTTGGAGGAAGAAGAAGATGAAAAGTATTTTAAAAGTCTCCTTTTTTTCTCATCTCATTTCCTTTACTTTAAAATTTACCAAATTGCCATTAATGAAAGTCAACCCTTTTTAAATTTAAAAGCGATTCCCATTTTAATTAAAACAAGCCAAACAATCTGAACCCGATTCACACCCTCAACTCCCGACCCCAAAACCCGGGTGTTACAGAAGTGCTGGGTCGAATGAAACCTTTATCTTCTAACTCTTGGATCTGTTTCTTTAGTTCTTGCAATTCAATGGGTGCCATACGATAGGGCGTAATGGACACCGGGTTTGTTCCAGGCTAAACTTCAATCTTGAACTCAACATCTTTGTAGCACCCCAAAAATTACGCCCAAATTGTAAACCCTAGATTTGAAAAAAAAAATCCTAATTTAGAAACCTAATTTTAAAATCACAAAATTCAAAACCCTAATTATTTGGAATTTTAATTCAAGAATCCTAAATATTTTTTAAATGGACTAAATAAGAATTTTTATCAAACTTGGAAGTTAATATGAAATTTCTTAAAAGTTTAAGGACTGACTCCATAAATAAACATTCATCAAATTGCATTTCAATTTGATTTGTGATTTCGTCTTTTTTTAATCGTTTATTATTATTATTATTATTATTATTATTATTATTATTATTATTATTATTATTATTATTATTATTATTATTATTATTATTATTATTATTATTAATTTTAAATGGAATTCTAATCCACCCGTCTTCTATTAATTATTTTATTTATTTTTATTCTTTTCTATCCTATATCACTTTCAGTATTTTACTTAAATTAGGTTTACTCTCCATATATATATATCCATAAACTCACGGTTGAATGAATAGAAAATCCCATTAAAATTTTGAAACCCTTATAAGGGTCGATCTCTCTCTCTCCCAATTCCACACCTGCCGAAGCCATGAAAAACCCTTGGCATCCATCATATTTTTTTAGGGTTTCAATTAACTTCAAATCGTGTGGGGTACCCCACTAAATTCTTTGTCAAAGTTGTTCTCAAAGTAAACTTCATATCCTTGATTTGAACCATTGTTATTCTCGGCTATGAAATTCAATTACCGTACATATGCAACATGCTTCGATCCAGTAGAACCCAATATTAAATTTAAGCGTAAAAGACATTCGTTCTGACGTTAGAGCTATTGCGGCTAAGGTGTGTTTTCTTCTGGTGTTATAATTAAATTATATGATATTTTTTCTATGTGTTGGTGTTTTACCTCTTGTGTGATTATTTATATGTATCATGGCTTGCATGGTTGACATCATATGCATACAATTTCAGAATTTATTTCGGTTATGTACTACGAACATTGATTTATGAAACATCGGATTTATGGAAATATGATTTATGGATTTATGGAGTATGATTTATGAATTGTTTTTATGAAATATCGGATTTATGGAATTTGTTTGTATGAAACATGAATTTTAAACATCATATGTGTATGAGCATGGGTTGGGATTTGTAAGGAGGAAGTTTAGTGGTTTCATCCTTTGGGCTGAATTCCACTTCGGATCAATGGTTCCACCCTTCGGGTTGAGTTCCACTTCGGATTGGTGACAATGTAGAGAGTGGTTCTGGGGAACCTTACTCTTCGGACGACGATGTAGTTGGGTGCATTGCACTGCGCTTGTGATTTGTGTTATGGTTTAAACGATTTTATTCAAAATATTATTATATTTTATAATTATGGTTTTTCTTGCACTTTAGAGACACACTAAGCTATTTAGCTTACTCCCCCATAGTTTTTCTTTTACAGATATCTTGGACTCTAGGCAACTTGGTACTTGGAGGATCTCAGATTTTATCCGGTTATTTTATTATTCAGTACGAAACTATTTTAGTTTAATCAGATTTTTATTTATTATTTTGGGACATGGATGTAATTTTAGACTATTTATGTTTTTCGGATGGTTTTAACATTCTTTTATTATGATTTTATTTCATAGATTTTATTTAAACATTCGAATATTTATTATGATATTTATGTTTTTATTTATTACTAAATTTATGTTATTTTATTTTAAATTAAAGTATAACTTTTAAAAATTAGTTTTTTTAGGGTAAAATTTTCAAACGTGACTTCCTAAATTCGGCTATTTCTTCTAGGTCGGGTTTAGGGGGTTACATTCTCGGATTGGAGGGAGTCCAGGGAGTTCCCCAGGAAATACATCAGCAAATTCAGATACAACATGCATTTCAGTTAAACCAAAATATAATTCATCTTGCAAAGCCATAGCAGCAAAAATAGATGTCGGTTTCTTGTCAATCAACAGAATCGACTATTTTCCTAAGCCCCTTAAGTATAATCTTTTATTCTAACAATCAATCCAAGCTTCGTGTCTACCTAAACGGTCTAAACCTAATGCTAGGTCAAACTCACATTTAGGTAGAACATACAGGTCACAGGGAAAGGGTACATTTCGAATAGATACAAGGCTATCCTTACAAATTAAGTTGATAGGTAAGTCACCTCCTATAGGGTTTGAGACAATTAACCTAGTTTTAACAATTTCAGGTTTTAATTGTAACTTGTCTATCGAGTAGGAACACACAAAAGAATGAGATCATCCTGAATCAATTAAAGCATAGACAGAAGTGAGGTTCAGTTCAACCGTACCCGCAATAACATCTGGAGATTCTTCCTCATCTTTGCCACGGATATGATAAACACGAGCTGGAGCTCGTGATTCCTGATAAGTGATGGCTTTCAACTGATTGCTTATGCCTCTACCATGATTCCCATACTGTGCTTGTCTAGTGTTCTTGTTCCGATTGGATTGCACATGACTCGGATTAGAAGAATTTTGAGCAGGAGCTTGATCCGGTCTCTTCAGACAATCTCTAATATAGTGGTCACTTCCGCCACAAGAAAAACATAAGTTGGACTGCTTTCGGCATTGGCTGAAATGTGGTTTCGGACAATGTTGATAGACTGGAGCTCTTTCTGAATTCCCCGTGCTGTTAACAGATACAACCGGGACAACAAGTCTATTCACTGACTGAGGCTTTGGTGTGAAATTACTACGAGGAGCTGGATTATACGAAGAAGATCCTTCTTTCTGATTTTTAGACTTCTTTGACTTCCAGTGGGACTTGTCATCACCCTTGCGCTTCTTATCATGTCGGTAACCGCTTTTTCGCTTTTCTGCGGCTCGAAACTTGGCTTCCGTAGCAATAGCTCGGTTCACTAGAGTTTTGAAATCTGTGATATCCAGGGCGGTAAACATCAGACTCAGCTCGTCATTCAGACCGTCAATGAACATACGACACTTTTCCTTCTGTCTTGATATACTCAGAACCGTGCTTGCAATACTTACAGAAATCTGCCACATATTGCTCTATCGGTCGGCCCGCTTGCTTCAGATACAAGAAATGTTTTCTTCGATCGGCCAAGTATTATTCACTGATATACTTCTTCTTGAATTCTTCTACAAAGAACTTCCAGTTTACAGACTCTATTGGAGCGGCTAGTGTCGTAGTCTCCCACCAGCTCAAAGCTTCATCAGCAAGCAACGCAACAACACATTTGAACTTATGCTCATCTGAGAACTGAAGTTGTTTAGTCAATATCTGAGTAGTTCTCTCTAACCAATACTCAGCTTCTTCAAGTTTCTTTTCACTAGTGCCCGCGAATGTATAGGCTCGGTGTTGAGCAAGCTTTTCGATAGGAGCTCTGCTAGGGGCAGCAGCTACCGGAGCAGGTTGTTCTTGTCTCATGTTCGTCAAAAGTTGGTCGAACATTTCTTTCATACTCAAGAGGCAGTCTATTTGAGCATTCTGAACAGTCAGATTAGCAGTCTTCGTTTGAGGTTGTACAGGAGGTTGTTGTCGGGTACTATCTTGTACAGGAGGATTCTCTCTCATACTGACACTATCCCCTTCACTTGAGTATCCTCGAGGACTTTTATCGTCTCGAGCTAACCGTGTCTCGGTCATTCTACTTTAGATGAAACAAAATCAGTGTTAGGAGCATAATCACAAGAATTCCAATGTATGAATCTTAGGTGGCTTGACTTAACCTAAATAATGCACACAAAACTTATTCGAGGTTTTTAGGACCTATAACCTAAAAAGCTCTGATACCACAAAGTGTAACACCCCTCGCCTGGGTTAGGAGCGATGAGCGTTACCGGAGGCGGAAGGCAAAAAAAAAACTGGAACAGAAACAGAATTCCCCAAAATGGAACTGAAAATTCACATTAACAGGATATCAAAACAAGAATTCATTTCACAAATTTTAAGAAAACCATATTAATATGCATGCGGAAAGATGGACTAACAAAAAATTTTCTAAACATACAAGGTTGATTAGAATTTCATCTAATTTAAGCCTTGACAAATTATAAACCAATTTAAAACTTTCTTATTATCTTATTAAAGATCAGATTTTAAGACACCATTCATTATTCCATTCGAACACTAGGCCATCTATTTTTTTAATTTTCACAAACCATGATCTAATAATTTACCGATTAATTTCAATTGTAGGATTTATTTCAAGCATGTCGAATTACTTAGACTTTTCAATACCATGTCATTCGAACCTCCTACTAAATTATTCTAGGTGATTTCGAAACATACCAACATTACAAGGCATTACCAATAATTAAAAATCATATTTAACATACAAACCATGCTTGATTTCATAAACCATCATATCAACCTTCCATTAGTAGTTGCATTACAAAACATCATACTTCTAAATGCTCCTTACACCATGCCAAGCTATCATACTATATACAACAAAAAGAATAATGCAAGACCACTAGCTTGACTTACATATTTACAACAAAAGAATGAGGCTTAACTAAGGACAAAACATGATAATAGCCTCTTAACTAAGCATCAAGGAGCATATATTAAGTTCATACACCAACGTAGGTTTAAAGTACGACCAAACACGATAAGATGAACATCTAAGCATACTTCAAAGCCACCATCTAGGAGTCTAAAGATAAGACTAAGATCATACATTTCTTGACTTGTGATTTGCCCCGATCGGATATGCTAGCTTTAGCCCCAAGCTATCCTGCTAGTTGGGAAGAAGGAAACAAAAAAGCGTTAAGTACAAATTGTACTTAGCGAGGTAATACTAAAGCTACTCCATTCTTTAATTAATTTGTAATAAAACATTAAATTTACTTAGCTAGGATTGATAGCAAAGTCTCATTTCATGCTTCCATTTCCATTTAACCTCTTTCCCTTACTAAACAAGTTACCAACTTTAAAATTAAGTCCATTTCATGCATAAATTATAAATTACATAAGTAAAATAAAGTGGTTAGGACACTAGTACCAACCCTAAAACAATCACACTCACAAACTCCTTTAAGCTTGATCTTTGATTAGTATGCCTTTGTTCCTCCCCCTTGATTGATCAATCTTTGCCTCCTCCAAAGACTCCTCACAAATTTGATCTTAACACTCAACATAAAGCAAATACAAACCATATCAGAGAACAATTCAATCACATTAACTCTTCTATCACAATAGTAAACATTAATCTTCAAATATGTTTTTCTATTGAATTAGTTGGAGGACCAGTTACCATTTTAGTCATAACTTCTTATTTACCAAGCCAAATTCCACTTATTATACACCCTTAGAAAGGTATTAAACTCAGTTTTCCACCATATAAACCTTATAGTTTTCTCTATTCTGAGTTAATACAGTTTATTACATAAACATGACCCTTTTTAACAATCTTGGACAGCTTGTATTGCCTAACTTCTTTAATCTATAACTTCTAATTCACATACTGGAATTCAATTCAGTTTTCTCTCAATGCTACTAGACTTTTCAAAGTTTATACAGTAAAAATTTCAGCTCAAAATACTGTATATCCTATTTTTTGTGAATTTTCAAAGTTGCAGCACAAAGTTTAGGTTTTCTGGACAATTTACCCTTTTAACACACTAAGCTTCCTTAATTCACCAATCTAGGCCATTTCAAATTCAATTCAAGAGTACATACTTATTCTTACATGATCCCCTGATTCTAAACTCTGAATTAAGTGCTAAATTTCGTGAAATTCAGGTCCTTACATTTATTGATTTTAATCAAAACAGTCCTTAATTCCATTTTATCCTAGTACACGTCCAGATTTGATTCCACTCAAAATTTCATTATTCAAATTCATTTTTCCAGCAATCTAAGGCTTGTTCCTTATAGAATTTTCATTTCTCTTCAACTTTGTCCTAATAGAAATTTTCCAGTTTGGTTCCTAACTATCTCAATTTTACATTCTAATCATGAACTTCCAATCTTTCCTCAAAGTAGTCCCATCTTTAATCGGTTCACCATTTTACATATAATTATTCAAAAATCCCATCATTTCAACTCAAAATAATCACCATAACTCTATCAATTTTATGCTTAAACTAACTTTACATTTTACAAGTATAATTTTGCTCTTATTTGAACAATAAGAAGAAGAAACAAAGGACTTACTTCTTAGCTTTGCTGCCACTAGGTGACACTTCTTACTCCTAGCTCAAATCCATCAACATGCATGAAATTTCTTCCACCATTAGAGCTTAATTTTTTAGAAAATTTCAAGCTTTTCTTTCTCTCCTTTTCTCTCTAGTCTCAAGGCAACAAGGGGGAAAATGGAGAAGAAAGACTTCTCCCTTAATTTGGGGAATTATGTTGGTTTGTATTTTACTTAATTACCCTTCTTATCTTATCTAATCTAGCCTTTTTACTAAGGGTAGCCCAAAGAACTTTATAATTTAGCATGCAAATTATAGGTTTTATTTTCTCTTTAATTTAGTCACTAATCACATTCATACATAATTCTTTCTTTTTTTTTCAAATTGGTCTGATTTTTCACTAGGGAATTATACACACTTTAATTATTTTTAATTCTCCAAACCTATTACTTTAATCATGTGACAATCAAATTAATGTTCAATTAAGTTATCAACTCAACTCATTCAACTCAATTCTTTGCTTCGAATGTCTAGTTTCTTTTAATTTCGAATTGATGCAATAATTTCCAAATAAAGGAAGTTCAGTGACTAAATTGAATCAATTACTTAATTGGGGACTTAATTGCTTTCAAAGAATAATTTAATACTCTAATTCAATGAGTTAAATTCTAGGACGGAAAAGCGGATGTTACAGAGGCCGTATGTTTTTTCTGTATGATCTCGCGAATAATGATCGAAATACGAGGAGGCGAGAAATTTCAACTACTGTTAAGTCACATGTTGTACAGCTGAACTCACGTCCATTCGTAAACCGTGCGAGCATTCGTCGTCCAAAGTGGTAAGTGTGTAGTTACGTAGGTTATGGTCCTTATATTTTTGAAATCATTATTATGTTGAAATTAACGTTGGTTATTTTATCACCTATCTTTGTTGCTAATAAACATATTCGCAACGGAGTTGGATATTTGGCAATGCAATTTTTTGTATGAACCCGGCATGACGTGTTGTTGACCCTTTTTTTGTACGGGTCGTACCCAAGTATGTATGTATGGTCATATTTTTGGGAAAATTGGCTAATGTCATTGCTCTTTTTTTTTGAATGGGCAGCAATATGAGCAAAATATTTTCGAAGATAATTTGCATTTTGTACGGGTCATTTTCAGTGTTCCATGAAAACGTCAAATATATCATATATCCATGAGAGCAACCATTCTGGCCAGTCTTGCTTCAAAGTGTGAAGATAACCACATGCGTTTTAAAACAACTATTGTAAAGGAAAAGTGCTTCAAAACGGAACGTGAAGCGCAATTGCATCAAGTCAGTATTTGACAAATAAAATGCGACCATGTTCATGTACTATAGGCATTATCGTCTGCAATCCAAGGATGTTTTCGGTCCTAATTGAAGAACAGAAGCAAACACGCGTTAACTTTTATTTTTGGACACATATGAGATTAAAGAAATATTGACTCACCGTTTGTTCATGTTCGAACCTGTTGTGGTCATTTGCAATTTCCATATCGTCTTGGAAAAAAGTTGAAGTTGTCCCAAATGTCGGAGTTGGAAGTTGCAGCTTCAAAAGTGGGCATGTGTTTTTATTATGTCCCTAAATATTGCAAAATGAACAATGATAGGTTCATGACGTTGGGACTTGCTTTTTCAGATTCTGTTTTCGTTTCGCTTCTTTCTTTTGCGGGTTTCGAACATTGCGCTTGTTTTCCTTCTTGGGTGATGACTCCTTGAACAGATTGGACTGATCAAATTCAGTAGTTAATCTAAGTATCTCTTCTTTTTTGCTTCGAAAAGTTTCGTCAGTTTGCGATGCAAATTAGCACAACCGCGAAGACAGTGATCGGAGAGAGGCGAATCAAGAAATTTGTTTCAATTCAGGAGGCATGTTGAAGTCTACAAATAATAGAGTTGAAAGCTTTGCATTTTTGTCCACCGCGGGAGTATTAAAGATTTTGGGATCTCTGACAAGTCTTCCAACTTAAGAATGCGCAGTTGATGGCAACATGGAAGGTCGACTATCTCTAATTTCCTACAAGAACATGTTAGGTTATGCATTGCGACTTCAAGCACCATCTCATACATTTTGTTAGGATCCTTATACTTGGTTAAAAGATATGTATGCGATCCTTTTACTTCAATAATTTGATGTATAGGATGATACAATGCCTCATGTTTAAGTTCCGTCTGAACTATTTCGAATGATGCTCAGGTATACAGGTCAGCCGGATACTCTTCAAGGTAATTCAATTTTGTCATCGGGAAAGGCTTCGAATGTGAACTGAAGAAATCTTCCTTCAACAATTTAATTCGCATCTCATTAATCCCATTTTCAATGGTGTAAAGTGCTTAAAAGTCTTATATTTTATGCCCATTTTAGCTCATATTGTCACTGTTTTTAAGCCCATTTTAGTTCATATTTAGGTTCACATGCATGTTTTACAGTATTTTTTCTTCACTCAGCTTATTACAGTATTTACGATTATTTGTAGAGAAAATACATTGTTTTTGGTTTCATTTGCATTACAGGTTAAAGAAGACTGCCGACGGCACCTACCGCAGCAGCAGAGCAGAAGAATGATCGGAGAGGAGGAGAAAGAAAAATGATCAATTCCAGTCACACATGACCAATTATCGTTGCAGAGAAGAACTGTACTGACGCAGTTCAAAGAATGGGCCACCGAGACAGACTACTGCCAACAATGCTGTCGCGGTAGCACATTGGAGATTGGCCAAAAAGGAGTGCGGTAGAAAGAGGATAATTTCCTGAATTAGCAGAACCAAGCCACATGACGAATAGAGTTGTAGGGCGTGTAGGTGTTCCCTTTTGTGAGAGCGCGAGTGCACACTCATGCCAAGTTATAGTATATAAGATGTCGAATCCCACGAGGACTGGACAGCTTGTCTCGTTCCGTAGTTCCTGCACAATGGTAAAGTAAAAACACAAGTGAATGATTGGTTGAGATCAAAGAGTAAATAAAAACACAAGTAATAGAGAAGAGGTGAATCAGTTTGATAGAGCAGACAGGGTTATGTTGCCACTTAGTGTGAAAATTGTGTTGTAATAGGTATGAGTTATTTTGTGTTGCCACGATATACTACCTTGCTGGGTATGGTGGGCAACAAACTACGACCCTGTCACGCGGCCGCAGCAGGTCATTACCACTGCATGGGTGTACTATCTGGGCGGGTGGAACAGATAGAAGTCCTGGCGGCAAGTCTGGCAAATACTCCAAGTTTGGCATGATAGTCGACAGTGATCCCTCTTATTTTTAGGTTAGGATGCTCGAGATGTTAACTTGAAGACTAGTGTGGAACCAAGTTAGCCAACTCGGTTGGTGATCCCTTTTAGCCGCTGAAACTTGTGGAATAGTGTGGAACCAAGTTAGTCACGCCTCAGCACGTTGTGACCGTACTTAACCCTTTCGTGAGCCTTGCACTTTCGTGCCCGACAAATGGATTCTCTCAAACAACTGGTGTAGAAAGATTGAAAGAATGAAGAACAATGGATTAAGTAACCTTGGAATATTTTATTGAAAAATAACTCAAAACCCTAAAACAACCAATTCACTCTAGTTACAATATTTATAGACTAGAGACTAGGTTAAGTCCTCCTTAAGTAGAAGTCCTCTAAAGTAGCTTTCTTTCTTCAATATGACTTTAAATGCCAACTTCTTTGCGTGGAATGTGGACTCTATCTTGTTTGCCTTAGCCCGCAAGAAAGCTTGAGAATTCTGCTTCGGTAGCCCTGGCCGCTGCTAAAGACGTCGGAAAATCATATGAACGCCGATGATAGATTTAGGAGTTCTAGCTCTACAGATCGTGTTTCGGTTCTCCCAACTTCCATAGTTAGTTGTTGTAGGCAGCAAGGTCGGCGGCAACTCTGCTCGGCAGGTGCTCGGCAGCAACTTGTCTTCAGCTGGAACTGCTTCAGTACAACTCCTGGTTTTGCTCCTCAGTATTGTGTCCTCTGCTCCTCAGTTCCCTCGTTCAGCTGTTAGTACCTACATACAATAATGCACTGAAATAGTATCTCTTGTTCACCAATTAAATGATAAGTTATAAAAGTAAGGCAAAACAAGGAAATACTATTAAATGCTATGCATGAACCTACTTATGCCTAAAATGTGCTTAAAAAGTAATAATAAGAGTTGGAATGTGCATGAAATATAGGACTTTTGGACACTTTACACACCCCCAAACTCGAACTATTGCTTGTCCTCAAGTAATGCAACCTAAAGTACTTGCTTTAATAAAAGTCAGAAAGAAAAACTTGTTTTTATCTTGATTTTCAGCCTCAAGGCCTTGGCACATGTATATAAAACTTAATGAAGGGAAATAAGCAAGAAAATAACTCATAATTTAAATCCCTTATGCTTGTGTGATACTTGCAGATATATCTGTAAACAAGCTGAATACGCAGAATAAATGATTAAACAAATGTACTGTTGTAATTTAAAGATTGATGTCGATGCAGCATAGTTGAGCATATTATTTTTAATCATGGCAGTGAGGGCTTCAGCTTATCACAACTACTATTCAAGGTCTGACGTTGAGATAGGAGCAAACTACAGAACACCGAACCCTTGGAGTAGAGTCATCCCGTGAAGGCTTTCATTCACTCGTGCTAATTTATCTGTCACTTTAAGGCTTTCAGATTCATGGACTTTGATAGTAGCAGAGTGTCCTCGCACATGATTCTTCCTAGAACCTGTTGCGGGTACCTCTAGGGTTACACAACATTTTTCTTTGTTTTTGACTTTGCTGCCTTGGCAGTTCTGTATTTTTCTATTTCTTTTGCCTGCCTCGGCGGCTACCTGCAATTATCGTTAGAATTTTGCAAAGAATTCTAAAAACAAACAGGCAATGTTCATCAAATATTTTAACGCGTTCAGCAAGTAACAGAGATGTATAACATTTTCAAGCAAAAAGAAAAAATCTAAGTCACATTTCATGCTTTTTCCCAAGATTAGGTTCAATTTTAGTTAGGTGCGAAAATAATTAATCGGCTATCCTATCATAGGCACAAGTCATAACAAACTTTTATTTTCCAATTATTACTAAGGCAAGTACAATGCAACCTATATGCAACTAAGAATACCTACAAATGATGTGAGAGCTATCCCCCCTCAAACTCGAGATGGGCATTGCCATTAATGCACAAAACTGAAAAATTAAGAAAATATACATGTTAAAGAAAACAAACAGAATAAATAAAATAAAATAAAAGTTTGCTGAGGGTTAGGAGGAGGTTGGATTCTAGTCAGTTGAGGAGGAGGAGGATGTTTGGATGACGAAGTGGCGGCCGGCAGATGCCTTGGCGACGGTTCTCGCAGGTGAAGTTTTGGCTTTCCGCGGCGGCTGAACTCTCTTCGGCGTATGTTGTGGCTCTTCTTAAGGCTCGGCAGGAGATACATTGTTCTCTTGTGACTTCGTCTCAAAGTTCATAGGTTCTTCAGTTATTATGTGCCACTTCCTCTTCCCGATTCCTTCCTTGTGGGTGTTATAGGAGGGATGAATGCCATAGAGATGGCTTCTGTTGCTGCTACTACCGCTGCTTCTGGCTCTAGCAGTGGCTGCTCAATTTCCTCTGATAACGAGGTTTCTGCCACTGTGTTGGATGTGCAGGCGGGGGAGATATTCTGATGGTGCCTCTTAGGGGAGTCTACATCTGTGTTTGATGGAGTGGCAGCTGAGTAATGCGGAGAATGCGTAGGAGAGGGCACCTGTCGGTCTGTATGGCGGGCAGCGGTGGCTGGTTGAGTTCTTTGTGTTTGTGCTGCTGCTGCAAGCTCTGTAGGGAATGGTGGCATGGTGGGCGCATTGTCGGGGAATTTCTGCAGGAAATAAGCCACTAAGGCTTCTTGGGCCTCCCCTACATAGTTCATGAAGGCCAACTATTGATGCTCTATCTATTTTGTATTTTCTAGGAGTATGTGCAGCAGTGGGAGGACTTCTTTGTCTAGGGCAGCCACCGGGACTCGAAGTTGTCGCAGAGACCTGTGATGAGGGATGGAAAGTACAACTTGCCTTTCTTCTTCTTGAAGCAGTTGTATATTTCCGTGCAGATATTTTCCCTTATGTTGATCGGCCGGTTTGTGAGGATACTATATATTAAGGCAAGGCGCGGCCGGTCAACTATTGAGTTGTGGGATGTGGGCAGCAGACGCCTTTTCACAAACGAGTTCCATAGTATAGCCTCAGGAAGCATGTGGCGACGCTGGACAGATCCCACGTGTTTGCCCCTCAGCCATGGTGTGTTGGGCTTACAGATTCTGGCCTTGATTTCCTCATAGTGGGCAGCCGTTGGTGACTGCCTCCATTCCTCGTGCGGGTTGTCACTCATATCAAGGTCATAATAGATATTGATGATAGCAACGTTAAGTTTGATCGGCTCTCCGCGGACATAGATAAATGGCTTCTCCATATAGGGATGATGGGAGTAGAATTCACTGACTATAGTGATGTTCGCTACATCAGGCTGCTGAGCGAACATCTTCCATCCCTTGTAGTGGATGGTTCGGAACAAGGCGGGCTCTAGATCACGTCTCCCATTTGCTACGTGTAATGGAAGCCTTGTTCCTCCCATACTGCCTGCTTGGAGAATTTTTCTCTATATCTCTCCTTGTCTGCCTTGAAGCAAAACCTTGTGTAGATTGGTATTTGGGTTGATGTTGAAGCCATGTGAAGGGTTGTGTTTTAACTAAAAATAGAATTGAAAGTTGTGAGAGAGCAGGGGAATCAGATAGTAGATAGCAAGAATGTGGAAGTAAAGTAAAATGAAGTGAGTGAGAGGTGTGTATATATAGGGGCTGTCGAGAGGTGTCGGGGTAGCATTAAATGCGCAACGGTCCGATTTTCTCATGCACATTACGGATTTTTCTGCCCATTATTTTCGGAGCCATTGGTGGCCAACTAGTCGTTACAATTTGTTGCGCTGGCTGCTGTCTCGGCAGGATGGTGGGTTGGCTTCTTGCTGGGCCTCCTTCTTAATCCTTCTCTTTTATTCTTGATCCTAAAATAAAAATAATTAAATAATTTCTAAAAAATAAAATTCTAAAAATTAATTCTAGTCCTAAAATAAAATAAACTCTAACCCTAATGCATAAAAATAAAAATTAAGTTATGTTGGGAGTGCATTTGGGTGCATCTCCCAAACATAACCACTTCATGAGCTGGTTTAGCTTTTTCTCCCCTCTTGGGGGGTCCTTTTGTTCTTTCAGGTGTTGTGTTATGTGGTCCTTCAATCTGCCCTTAGGCATGTCGCGGCAGCTGCTGCCCTGGCCTGTTTCCACACTGATCTTGACAGCTCTTGTATTCGGGCATTCCTTTCCTTCTTATGAGGGTTGAAGCGCGTTCAGCCTTATGCTCTGATCCTCTACCCTCATTGTCAGCTCCCCGAGTTCCACATCTATCAGTGTTCTTTCTGTGGCCAAGAAGGGTCGCCCAAGAATTATGGGGGCTTTCTCGTCGACCTCACAATCTAGGATGAGGAAGTCGGCGGGGAGAATTAGGTTACCCACCTTTACTAGTATGTCTTCAATCTTTCCCTCCGGTTGCACAAATGAGTGATCAGCGAGTTTAAGCATAACGGAGGTCAGTTTGGCAGGTCCAATACCTAGTTTGTTGAAGACGGCTTTTGGCATCAGGTTGATGTTGGCTCCCAAGTCACACATGGTTCTGGTCTCGTGCTTGGTGCCTAGCCTACATGGTATAACAAAGTTGCCCGAATATGTCTGTTTGGGCGGCAGCTTGTTATGCAGCATAGCCATGCATTCTTCAGTGACAGCCATTGTCTCGAATTCCCCTATTCGTTTCTTCTTAGAAACTATATCTCTGAGATGCTTGGCATAGTTGGGCATGCTTTATATGGCTTCTATCAGAGGTATATTAATATGCACATGTTTCAGAATATCTAGGAATTTTCTAAATTGGTGCTCATGCTGCTGTTGCTTGAGCTTTTAGGGGAATGGTGCTGAGAAGCGGATGTCCTCTATTTGCTCCTTGCTTGGGGGCTTAGTCTGGGGAGGATCATCCTTGTCGGGGCTGCTTTCACGTTCAACTGCTGAGGCGGCTGGAGTAGGTGTTGCTGTTGGGGCGGCTAATATTGGTACTACTGAGGCGGCTTTACTTGTCTGTTCTGGCTGAGTTCCTAGCTGTTATATCATCATGGGTTCATCCAGCTGCTTTCCACTTCTTGTAGTTATAGCCTTACAATGTTTATAAGTGGGCTTGGCTGCTTCTGGCGGGCTGCTGGATGATGCTCCCATGGTCCGGCTGTGGTAGATTATGGTGAACTTCCCGGATTGGGTCTCTAGGTTCTTAATGGCAACTTCCTGGTTGTTCATCTTCATCTTCGTCCTGTCCATAAAAGACTCAGTTTTTTCAATAAATTTATTTGTATAAACAATAAATTCACCAGTTTGTTTCATAAAGGTTTGCAGAGTTGCTTCTAGTGAATTATTGTGTTGTAGTTGATGAGTCTGCTACCGGAACTGATTCTGCTGGTAGCATCCTTGTAGTTGTTGTGGATTTGCAGCTGTCTTTGGGTTGCTCCAAGAGAAGTTGGTATGGTTTCTCCAGTTGGGATTATAGGTGTTCTGAGCGGGCCTACTATTCCTCTTGTATCCTTACATGTAGTTTGCAGATGCAGTGCAGTTAGAGGAATCATGGTTGCCTCCACATTCGTCACATAATGGCTCCACAGCTTTTTCTTCATAGACCTTCCCAGGGGTTTGCACTCTCTTCATCACCAGCTCCGTTAATTGATCGAGGCGGGCGCTGACGGATTCTAAGGTTTCTACCTCATTTGTTGTGGTTGGCCGCCTTGTGCCGCCTCGGCGAGTTGTCGGGTATTTATAATCATTTTTTGCGGCTATGTTCAGCAGCCACAGTGCTTCCTCTGGAGGTCTGTCTAGGATGATCCCATTGACTGAGGCATCTATCATCATCCGAGTTGGGTAGTTAACCCCATTATAGAATATAGATATATGTGTCAAAGCAGGTAGACCATGTAACGGACAGTTATTCGGCATTTGTTGGTACCGCTCCCATGCCTTGTACATCAGCTCGTCATCCCCTTGTCTAAAGGTTGTAATCTCATTCTACAGTCTATCAGTGATGTTGGATGGGCAGAAACAATCTAGGAAGTCTTTGCAGAGCTCTACCCATGAATTAAAAGTCCCAGCTGGCTGGTTGTCTAACTACTGTTTTGCCCTATTCCTCAGTGAATAGGGAAATAGCCTCAGTAGTAGTACGTCCTGGTGTACCCCATGTATCATGAATGCTTGGTAAATGTCTAGGAATCCTCATAAATGTTGTCGAACATCTTCTGTGGCAGTCCCTCTAAAGTTCCCTAGTGTGTTTAACATGTTGAACAGACGGGCTTCAATTCAAAATGGTCCGCCCCTATCTCCGGTTCTGTTACTATTGGCTCGAACCTTTGAAAGTCATGTTCCAGGTAGTCTCTAATCGTCCGCACTTAGGGTGGATCAGGGGGATCCTGCCTCTGTTGTACTTGTGGTCCTCTGGGCGGCAAGTTATGCTGCCCGCCTCTGCCATTCATGACATCATTTGGGGGGTCCTTGTTTACCATGGTCTCTTCCTTTGCCTTGACCTTGTCCTTGTTGTTCAGGATTTCCCTGAGCTCCCTCTTAAGCCTTCTCTTTTCACGCTTGAGATCGTTGTAAATAATAAGGTTTCATTTAGGGTTAGCCCTAGTCATACACTTGCATAGGACACGGTAATTTTTTTTCGATTAAAAATAAAATAAACGATAAATAAAAAGTGCAGAAAATGAAAAACAAAATTCTCGGTTACTAGTCCCCGCAACAATGCCAAAAACTTGTAGGGCGTGTAGGTGTTCCCTTTTTGTGAGAGCGCAAGTGCACACTCCTGCCAAGTTATAGTATATAAGATGTCGAGTCCCACGAGGATTGGACAGCTTGTCTCGTTCTGTAGTTCCTGCACAATGGTAAAGTAAAAACACAAGTGAATGATTGGTTGAGATCAAAGAGTAAATAAAAGCACAAGTAATAGAGAAGAGGTGAATCAGTTTGATAGAGCATGCAGGGTTATGCTGCCAATTAGTGTGAAAACTACATTGTTATAGGTATGAATTATTTTGTGTTGCCACGATATGCTGCCTCGGTGGGTATGGCGGGCGGCAAACTATGACCCTGTCACGCGGCTGCAGCAAGTCACTACCACTGCATGGGTGTACTGTCTCGACAGGTGGAACGGATAGAAGTCCTGGTGGCAAGTCTGGCAGATACTCCAAGTTCGGTAGGATAGTCGACAATGATCCCTCCTATTTCTAGGTTAGGATGCTCGAGATATTAACTTGAGGACTAGTGTGGAACCAAGCTATCCAACTCGGTTGGTGATCCCTTTTAGCCGCTGAAACTTGTGGACTAGTGTGGAACCAAGTTAGTCACGCCTCAGCACGTTGTGACCGTACTTAACCCTTTCGTGAGCCTTGTACTTTCGTGACCGACAAATGGATTCTCTCAAACAACTGGTGTAGAAAGATTGAAAGAATGAAGAACAATTGATTAAGTAAACTTGGAATATTTTATTGAAAAATAACTCAAAACCCTAAAACAACTGTTTCACTTTAGTTACAACATAACCCTAACCCAAATGGAATTTAGAACATGGCAGCGGCAAAGAACACAAGAATAGTCTATATAAAACCTAAGATGATTTGAACTAGGAGTTACATTGGGTATTTATAGGCTAGAGACTAGGTTAAGTCCTCCTTAAAGTAGAAGTCCTCTAAAGTAGCTTTCCATCTTCAATATGACTTTAAATGTCGACTTCTTTGCGAGGAATATGGACTCTATCTTGTTTGCCTTAGCCCTCAAGTAAACTTGAGAATTCTGCTTCGGTAGACCTGGCCGCTGCTAAAGATGTCGGAAAATCATATGAACGCAAGCGATAGATTCATGAGTTTTAGCTCTACAGATCGCGCTCCGGTTCTCCCAACTTCCATAGTCAGCTGTCGTGGGCAGCAAGGTCGGCGGCAACTCTGCTCGGCAGCAACTTGTCTTCAGTACAGCTCTTAGTTTTGCTCCTCAGTATTGTGTCCTCCACTCCTCGGTTCCCTCGTTCAACTGTTAGTACCTACATACAGGAATGCACTGAAACAATATCTCTTGTTCACCAATTAAATGATAAGTTATAAAAGTTAGGCAGAACAATGAAATACTGTAAAATGCTATGCATGAACCTACTTATGCCTAAAATGTGCTTAAACAGTAATAATAAAAGTTGGAATGTGCATGAAATATATGACTTTTGGACACTTTATAAGAGCCCGGGATGACGTGAGAAGACCCAAACAAGGAGGAAGCTTGCAGCCCAAGAAAGCCCAAAAGAAGAGGTTTTTTGGAATAAAATACTCAGATGTTTAATAGCATTTAATTCCAACTCAACTTCCTCCCAAAGAGAAACTTCTTCCCCAAATAGGGTTTTCATATGTAACCACCTATAAAGAAAAAGGCTTAACCAATTGGAAGACAACAAGGAGAGATTAAGATTTAGAATTTAATTTTGTTTTCTCATTCATATTACGTTCTAAAATTTTCTTAGGGTTAAGATTGTTTTGTTTAGTAGTTGTGAGTACGGTTGTAATTAGTTAAAGTTTTTTATGCAATTTAATTCAAGGTTTGTTTATCCTATGTTCTTCATCTTTGTTTGCAATAGAATCGAGAGGTCTTTTTGAGCACATCTATTTGTTTCAATTCGAGAGAGTTAAAACTCAAGAAAGGGATAAACACGAATTCCCTCCAATTAAGGCGAGAATCAACTTAGCTTAGAGATAAGTCTAGGTTTAAGGCGGCTAAGAAGGAACGTGTGAAGGTTATTGTTCAATCTAGGTTTACGCCGAGAGGTATTGTCAAAGATTGGGCATCAACAGTATTCAAAGCTTAGAGATAAGTTGGAATCAGATTAAGACGTTCTGTCGAACCTTGAAGACCCGTTGAGTTCCCGCCGTGGTAGTGTTTTATCTGTCACCTTCCGTGGCAAGGATATCGACTTTGCACTACAAGACTTTTTCGAGTTCAACGTAGTTTCACACTACGACGCAACTCAATCTGACCCATCTTCTTATTCTAATTACTCAATATTTCTATTATCCGTTTACTTTAAGTTAATGAAACTTTCTCAAACCAACCTAAATCAATAGTTTTTTTACTTTTCCTTGTGCAAGAATTTAATCTTGAAGTAGCATTCCAGTTCCTGAGGAGACGAGAATCTTTTATATTACAACTACGCATCAGTGTACACTTGCACTTAAAGCATGACTGCTTCACATCCTACAAGTTTTTGGCGTCGTTGTCGAGGACTGCCAACAGCAACTTCGTCTTTACATTTAATTTCTAGTTTAGTTTTTTTTCCTTTATTATCTTAAAAAAATCTCACGGCTTCTTGTTCTAGTTTATGACCAGAGCAAATCCATCGTCTAAACACGTGTTTATTGACGAGATCGAACGAGAAGCAATAAAAATCAGAATAGAGGCACGTGAAGCATTAGCAGCAGCAGAAGCAGAAATGTATAACTGCAATGATGGTAATAATGCCACCATGGCTGACCCTGCGGTAGATGGTAGGGGGCAAGATCAGCAGCCACCACCTCTTCCTCCTGGCAAGCAAAGGCAAGTCCGTACCACTCGAGACTACATGGAGGAAGACATAGATAGCCTTGACTCTGCAGTCATAGAACCAAACATTGATGTTAATCATTTTGAACTCAAGCCAATTATATTCAAAATGATCGATAAATTGGGACAGTTTATGGCACAGCAAATGAGGATGCTAGGCAGCACATGAAGTCATTCTTAGAGATTTGCAAATATTTTAGAATTCATGGATTACCCCCTGATGTTCTGAAGTTGCGGCTATTCCCCTATTCAATGAAGGATAAGGCGAAAACGTGGTTAAATAGCCAGACGGCTGGATCTATTGAATCTTGGACAGACTTGTGTCAAGATTTTCTGGCTCGTTTCAATCCATCAAATGTCATGGATCGTATACGCAGTGAGATTACCTCTTTCCGACATGATGACGATGAGGCGATATACGAAGCATGGGAATGCTACCGAGAACTGTTGCACAAATTCCCGCTCCATGGACTGTCGCTTTGGACGCAAGTATCTTTGTTCTACAATGGTGTAAATCAACCCACCAGGATGATGCTAGATGCATCAGCAAATGTCATACTCCTTGATAAGGCACCAGAGGAGGGAATGAGGATTCTGAACCAGTTGGCCAAAAATGATTACCAATTTTCGTCCGCCCGCCGTGGTGGCATTAGATAGTAGGCCACAGTGAATGAGTTGGAAGCCTCAGAGTCCGTAAATACATGTATAGATAAGCTAACCAGATTGGTGGAAAACATAATCAAACCAACGAGAATATCGTATGAGGTAAAAGCAGTGGAAGCCTTATGTGATGAATGTGGTGGAGACCATAACTCTACATAATGTAAAGAATTTGGAAATTTCATGGGAACCTACAACCGGGACAGTACCCCCAACACGAACACATACAATCCAAGTTGGAGGAAACATCCAAACTTCTCATAGAGTAACCCTAACACTAGAGAAACCCCAACCAAGCAGAATACGAGATATCAAAGGAACCTGCCTCGGCAGCAGAAGCAACAGCAGCAACCTACAACAAACAATTCTCTTGAGGCCACTTTGAGTACTTTTATGTCTCATACTAGTGCTTATATTGATAATTCTGATAAGTTTGTTAACAAGGTTAATGCTTTCATGGACAGGACTGAAGTGCGGATGCAAAACCATGAGGCAGCTTTAAAGTCACTAGAAACTCAGATGGGACAGTTCGCACAATTTATGAGTACTAGACCCATGGGAGGACTGACCATCGATACTGAAGTCGCAAGGGGGCACTTATAAGCAATGTAAAGCAATCACTACCAGAAGTGGAAAAAAGCTCAAGGAGACTCGTCCCTATGATCCTAAGGAGAAACAACCAACCAAGCCCGCCACTGAGGCAGAAGCAGACATCTCAGCCTCGGCAGATCCAGGTCCCTCCGCCTTGGCATTCCTCACCAAAGTAAAGCCTGAAAACAGAACCACAAAACCTGAAGCTCCTGCACTTCCACTGATCAGATTCCCTTGCAAGGAGCGTATAGAAGACATCCACTTACCCCCACCTTTCCCACAGCGGCTGAAGCAGCAGAAACAGGAATATTAGTTTAAAAAGTTCCTTGATATTCTTAAACATGTGCAGATTAATATAACCTTGGTTAAAGCCATTGAACAGATACCGAATTATGCCAAATTCCTAAAGGACATGGTCTCTAAACGAACAAGAATAGGGGAGTTCGAAACTATTGCCATGACAGAAGGATGCATGGCCATGATACACAACAAAGCCCCACTAAAGAGAAAAGGTTCGGGCAATTTTATCATTCCTTGCAAAATTAGCAGCAATTATACGGGGCAGGTGTTATGTGACCTGGGGGCAAGTATCAACTTAATGCCAAAATCTGTTTTTTCAGAAACTAGGGATAGGAAGGGCTCGCCCTACTAGTGTCATGCTCCAACTGGCGGACATGTCTTACGTTCAACCAGAGGGGAAAATCGAAGACATACTAGTAAAAGTTGACAAGTTTATTTTCCCTGTTGATTTCCTCGTATTGGACTGTGAAGCAGATGAGAATGCACCCATCATCCTTGGGAGACCATTCTTAGCCACTGGGAGGACCTTGATAGATGTGGGAAAAGGGGAGCTAACAATGAGGGTGAATGACCAACAAATCAAGTTGAACGTCCTACAAGCTTTTAAAAGAGCCGACGACCTAGAGGAATGTCAATTTATCCATGCCTCGACAGAAATTGACCCTAACACAGCAACAGATCATTCTAGCAATACCCGCCATGGTGGGCATCACGGTAATAACCCTGATTCGAAGGAACAAAAGGACCACGATAAGCTCACACATGAGGAAGCCAACCAGATAACCAGCCGTCCAGAAATTAATAACGCATTGCATGTAACCATCTCTTCGAAGCTGCAGCCTGAACAAGAAAAGCCAGAACGAAGGCACGTCAAAAAGTTGCTGCCTCGGCAGCACCCGCTCGGGCAGGTAGCCCTCCTCTCTAAAACTCGATGGAATCTGTGCTCAAGAAAGCTCAAATCTAGAGGGTCTGGCCCGTTCGAAGTAGTTAGAGCCTTCACTCATGGTGCAGTCACAATTAAATCACCAAAATATGGTCATGAATTCAAAGTCAATGGGTAGTGCTTGAAGCACTCCACTTGAGTCCATGTTATGAGGGATAAGGCCATGGTTACCTTAGGGGATGCAATCTGATGCACTCCCTTTGTAGCTGATTTTTTTTTTCATATTTCGCTTTTTTTATTAGGATTAAATTTTCAATTTCAGCATTTGTTTATTTAAATTTTATTTGAGTTGATTAATAATTTCTTTTTTAGGAAGAGAGACAAGATTTAAGGAAGCAGCCCATTCAGCGAGCCGAGTAGCCGCCCGACAAGCTGCCCCAACGACTATATCACGCCAACGGCTAGATCCCGCCCCCAAAGGCTAGAATCTGCCAACGGCTAGAATTCGCCTGTTACGCCAGCCGTCCTGCCCATTGGGGAACAGACCGTTGGGCATTATCAGCCGCCTCAGCAGCCTATATAAACCTTACTATTTCACTTCATTTTATCATCTTCAACCTTTGCTTTCTTAAATCTTGAACTCTCTCGGTCTCTAGCATTTTCAGATTTTCTCTCCAACCACATCTCAAGAATGTCGACCTCCGGAACCACGCTCCCTTTCAAAAGGTTCTTCTCACCAAAAGAATCCACCCGCTACAACAAGAAGTTCTCTTCCTGGCAGGTTCTTGAGGAACAAGGCTTTTACTACCCCGCCGACACGGGCAACTTCGGCCTTCCCGCCTTCGTCTACGAGGTCATCAGAGATCACGGTTGGCAACTCTTTTCCCGTCAACCTGAAGAAGGGAATATCACAATGGTCCGTGAGTTCTACGCCTACAGTTCACAACCGAGAGTCCATTTTGTATATGTTTGTGGCAGTGACGTTTGTCTAGATGCTGACACCATCAACAGTTACTATGCGATCACTAACGAGGCACACGACCACGACGACTTTGAATCCTCCCTTACCACCACCGACTACGACCGCCTGAAAGACGAATATTGTGTGCCCGGCACCACCTGGAATACGGGTAAACACACCGGATCAGTACCCCGCCGAGCGCTGCTACCAAATGCCAAACTTTGGAACACATTTATCAAGCGCCGGTTGCTGCCCATTTCCCACAATTCCACCACCGACCGCCCATATCTGGCAATGATCGATTCTATTCTAAAGCGAAAGAAAATCAATGTGGGAATCGTCATCTGTCAAGAAATCTATCCCTGTCACCAGAGGCCAAAGGGCCACCTTTTCTTTCCAAACCTCATCATCAGGCTCTCCATGAACTTCAAGGTGCCTACCGACGAAGCAGACGTGATGACACGCTACAGGCAAGGGTGGACAAAGGAATTCATATACAAGATGATGGAGCTGACATAAGCGGCGCCAGAAAATGAATATGATCCAACTGCCTCGGTGGCAGGTACTTCAGCCTAGGGCGGGTACATAGATTAGCCTTTCATCGACCCCACCAGGATGCTTTAGGATATCTATAGGAAGCTAAAATGGATGGAGAACATGAGCTTGAAATTTATGGAGTATATGCGAAACTACAACACAGGGTTCGAGCTATTCCTCAAGGAGAAATTCCCAGGGGATTACCTCCATTTCCCAGCCTTCCCTATTGAAATCACGGAAGCCGCCATGGCAAGCCATCCTATCTCGGACTCCCCCGCCGAGGCATCACCTGCAGCCTCTGGGGCATCCCATCAAGGCTCATCCTCAGCTGCCAACACCCCACCTGCCTCTCTAACAAATCCGTAGGGCCACAGATCTCCGTCTAACGACTCCTTCGATGATTCTGATGATGACTCCCCACTCGTCACGACAGCACAACCTATTACGACAGCACCTATGGCGGTAGAAACATCTAGGAGATGGAAGTATCATTGTATCTCGGCTGACTCAGACGAGGAAAAATCTAATGATACTGTTCCAGAGACCATAAACACGACGCCTTCCAGAATCCAACCACGAAGGACTTCAAAGCTTGTCCAACCATCTCCTTTAAAGAGGCGACGGCTGGACCTATCCGACGATGAAGACGAAGTGGCCCAAAACTCATTCTCTTCATTTTAAATGTAACATGTTTCTTTTTCATTTTATTTTTCAGTTTTTTTATTTTCATGTTATGTATTTTTATTTTGTTGCATTGAGGGCAATACTCGCCTCGGGTTTGAGGGAGGGATAGTCCACTTTAGTGTAGTTCATATGTAGTTGCATACTAGTTAATCATCTTAGTTGCATTGTACTTATCTCTTCGTTAATGAAAAAGAACTCTTTAAACAACTTGTGCCTATGATAGAATAGCCGACAACTCGCACTATTAAAAAGTACCTTTAATTTTTTGGTAGCATGAAGATGACTTAGAAATCTACTATAGTGCTATTTATCCTTAACACAATTGTGGCAGGTTGATTGATAGAATGAAGTAGTGAACATAGACTGTTTAATTATTTGGTACTTTTAATTCACATGCATTACAAGACGGCCCCTCGGCAGCTGAAGTTTTCAATACTACAAGGAAGGTTGTCGCGGCAGGTAAGAAAAAAATGCAATCTTAGAGGTGCCCAAAACAGGCTCTAAGCGCCTAGAGGTGCCCGAAATTGGCTCTAGTCGTAAAAAAAATTCATTTCTATGTTGCTTAGAGGTACCCGAAATTAGCTAAGTCTTTTGTTCACTTAAAAAGTTCTTGAAGATCAACTTGTACACAATTTAGCACACACTTGATCACAAGCATTATAGTTTGTTTCCGAGAAAATTCATGTTATCCTACACACTAAAATGATATAGGTGCCACGTCCTTGAGGCATGAAATCAAGTTAAAGACATGTTCCTTTTGTTGAAGTAGAGGTAAATACTTATTAGGTTTTGCATCGCTTAAGGACAAAAAATAGTTCAAGTTTGGGGGTGTGTAAAGTGCTTAAAAGTCCTATATTTTATGCCCATTTTAGATCATATTGTCACTGTTCATAAGCCCATTTTAGTTCATATTTAGGTTCACATGCATTTTTATAGTATCTTTCCTTCACTCAGCTTATTACAGTATTTATGATTATTTGTAGAGAAAAGACATTGTTTTTTGGTTACATTTGCATTCCAGGTTACAGGAGACTGATGTCAGCACCCGCCGCAGCAGCAGAGCAGAAAAATGATCGGAGAGGAGGAGAAAGAAGAATGATCACATCTAGTCACACAGGACCAACCATCATTGTAGAGAAGAACTGTACCAACGCAGTTTAAAGAATGGGCCGCCGAGATAGACTGCCGCCAGCACTGCCGTCGCGGCGGCACATTGGAGATTGGAAAAAGGGAGTGCGATAGGAAGAAGAGAATTTCTTGAATCAGCAAAACCAAGCCACATGACGAATAGAGCCCAAGAGCACCCAGAGATAACGTGAGAAGACCCAAACAAGGAGGAAGCTTGCAGCCCAAGAAAGCCTAAAAGAGGAGTTATTTTGGAATAAAATACTTAGACGTTTAATAGCATTTAATTCCAACTCAACTTCCTCTTAAAGAGAGACTTCTTCCCCAAATAGGGTTTTCACATGTAACCACCTATAAAAAGGAAGGCTTGACCGATTGGAAGACAACAAGAAGAGATTAGGATTTAGAATTTATTTTTGTTTTCACATTCACATTATGTTCTAAACTTTTCTTAAGGTTAAGATTGTTTTGTTTAGTAGTTGTAAGTACGGTTTTAATTAGTTAAAGTTTTTATGCAATTCAATTCAAGGTTTGTTTATCCTATGTTCTTCATCTTTGTTTGCAATAAAATCAAGAGATCTTTGTGAGCACATCTATTTGTTTCAATTCGAGAGAGTTAAAACTCAAGAAAGGGATAAACACGAATTCCCTCCAATTAAGGCGAGAATCAACTTAGCGTAGAGATAAGTCTGGGTTTAAGGCGGCTAAGAAGGAACGTGTGAAGGTTGTTGTTCAATCTAGGTTTACGCTGAGAGGTATTGTCAAAGAGTGGGCAGCAACAGTATTAAAAACTTATAGATAAGTTGGAATTAGATTAGGACGTTCTGCCGAACCTTGAAGGCCCGCCGAGTTCCCCACTGTGGTAGTGTTCTATCTGTCACCCACTGTGGCAGGGATATCGACTTTGCACTACAAGACTTTTTTGAGTTCAACGCGGTTTCACACTACGATGCAACTCAAATTTGACCCATCTTCTTATTCTGATTACTCAATCTTTCTATTATTTGTTTACTTTAAGTTTATGCAACTTTCTCAAACCAACATATATCAATTGTGTTTTTACTTTTCCTTGTGCAGGAATTTAATCTTGAAGTAGCATTCCAGTCCCTGAGGAGACGATAATCTTTTATATTACAACTAGGAATCAACACTTGCACTTAAAGCAGGACTGTTTCACATCCTACAATTGGCACGAACAAAATCTAGATATGTCTTCTTACATTTCAGCACAATAGTGGGCGCATCATTCATAGCTTCGCACCTTTGTGTTGAGCAAACATTGGCGAAGAAATGTCTCGTAAGGTAGGCTTGTGCCCACATATGAGGGGTCTGATCCTTCTCTACAACCCACGAATGGTCTTGGACATTAAACTGTTAAATAAATGATCTCCACTGTCGATCAAATTCGTCAATTGTCCACGAAGATGACATATATCTACTAAACGTGGAAGTAAATTTTTTATCACCTATGTTTGCCTCAGTATTTCGAGATAGATGCCACGAACATATGCGATGTCAAGAAAGTGGGAACACCGTTTTATAGCCTTGTGCATAGCCTTATCATCGTCTATCACGACTGAGACATGAGCCTTGTTACACATAGCCTCTAAAAATTCCCTTAGTACCCATTCAAAACTATCGGCAATCTCGTTAGCTAGAAGTGCAACACCGAAGACAATGGTTTGATGGTTGTGATTCACACCAACTATAGGCATTAGAGGCTGCCCATACACATTTGCCTTGTACGTTGTGTCAAATGCAATGACATCACCGAAGCATGCGTAGTCTGACCTCGAAGTTGAATCACAACAAAATAGATTATGCAATCCCGTTGATTTATCAACACTGTACTACATGTACAACCCAGTATCTTTCTCTTTCTTGAAGTCAAAGTAAGTGAGTAGGAAATTTACATCACTATAAGGAATTCAAGCCTCCTCGGATTTTTGTAGTGAGTTGTACTGGTCTTTTCTTATGAAACCAACATTATAGAAACCACTTGGCTGTTGCGTGAAATAATTCATTACTTGTGATGTTCTGACCCCCCACATTTTTCAATACCCGTGCCTCAATGATATATACATCATTAACGTGTCTATTGGACCGAAGAAACGAGCGCATTATAGGTGGGCACAGAGGGTGATTATGTTCAGTATAACAAAATGATATTCGCCACTTACCGGAATTGATACACTTAACAATAACTATTACCTTGCACTCGATGCGTGTGATTGCACGAGGCCTACGTTTCTGTTCTGAATCATTAGCAGTTGCTCTTTGTATGCCTCCTCGTGTACAACAAAATTGTTGTGCTTTGACATCACCGAGCCCATCATGCCTAGTTGTTGAGCGACACACACTGAACCCACTATTTTTTGCATAATCTCTATAAAACTCCCATGCATCATCATGAGAGTTAAACACCATACCTACTAAATTCTCAGGAATAGTAGTTTCCATTGTTGTGCAGTCATCAACCACATAGTTTTCACCAACTGTGTCGCCCATGTAACAAATTGACGATGTACAGGTCCTACGAAAATAGAAATCATGGCATGACGTATGATACTAAAAACATAAATCTTTTTACTATGAAGTAAATAAAAGTGGAAACATTCAATGTACCTTCTATTTACTTGTGGTCCTGTAAGAAAGTTGGAAGCTTTTGTGAAAATGAATCATTTTCCCACCTATACGTTGAATGTCAGCTGATGAAGAGAAGTTGTTCTCACCAACCAAAGGATTGGTCTTTCTATAACAAGAAAAATGGTTGGTGTGTGCATTCATTATAGCAATAAATACGTTGGTTGCACAACAAATAAAGAAATGAACTATAGGCATTATTGGTGGAGTTCGTACCATTTTTTCTCTTTCGAATATGTCACATTTAGAAAGAAAAAAATACGACTATATGATGGGTTTCGATACTTTTATATGGCCAATCTGCCTTACCAGTTCTGAAACCTTTCTATGGGGTTTTGATACCTTGTAATGAATTTCATTTTCTTGGCAATCTGCCTCACTAGTACCTAAAACAGTCGAAAGGGTTTTTAACCTGTACTGGAATTTTCATTTCAGGCCTATCTGCCTTTGCAGTTTCGAAACCATCATATTAGGTTTCGAAACCCCTTAATGAATTTCATTTTCTTGGCAATCTACCTCAGTAGTACCGAAACCAGTCAAAAGGGTTTTGAAACCTCTACCAGAATTTTAATCCAGGCCAATCTACCTTAGCAGCTCTGAAACCATCATATTGGGTTTCAAAACCCCCTAACAAATTTCATTTTCTTGGCAATAAGCCTCACTAGTACCGAAACTAGCATAAAGGGTTTCGAAACTTCTACTGAAATTTTAATTGGATGTCAATCTGCCTAACTCGTTTCCAAATTAAGAAAGGTGTCTTCTCATATATTAAGTTAGGAAGAAGATAAGGGTATTCCTTCTATTGAGGGACATCATACAAGCGTTGTGGTTAGTGCAATATAAAGCACTACCATGTTATACCTATATCAGCAACAGTTAAAACATTTGTTCATGTGGAACGTAATTTGCTACAAGATATGCTTGCCTACCATAAAGTATATCTACCTATGTAACAAATCATCTATAATTGACAAACAATATAACAACTCAATATATAATCCAACATAAAACTATAGCCATAAATTAAAAGTATCCGACAAAGTTCATGCACAATTCAATAACCACAGTCAACAGATATTCAAAATATCATTGCATAAATCCATTGAAACTATAACATAACATAAGTCTTAAGCATCTTGTGCATCCGAATGCAATACTGGTGGGAAAAGATGACCCCGAACATCATGCATGTCGTGCTCTAGAGATGTGAGACGACCATCTAAGCTACGAGTCGTGGAGGTAGACTCCTCATGCAACGTACGAAGAAAGGCATTAATGTTGTCAAAATGACTAATCATGGTCGCATAGATGGATTCAATGGTCATTGGAGGTGGGCCATCCGCTGCATCAACATTCCCAAGAGCAACTCGAGCTTCGTCTTCATCTTTTTTGTGAACCCACTCCCCATGAATAAACCTTCATTCAGCCTTCTTAGTCGTTGTCTTTTTAATCTTACTCTTCAGACGAATTGCATGATCAAGGGAGGTGTTAATGTTTAGCTTCTCGAAGATGTGACTTAGAACACATCCGTAATTGAGAAAGCTATAGGGTCTGCGAATGATTTTAACAATCGAGTTGAATATGATTTGGGCAATATTAGGATGACTATCAGTACGCAGTTGGTGTAACCACCAGTAGTTCGTATGCCGCATGCGAGTGCATCTTCCACCTGAATGCCGAAAAAACCAAGTGATGAAAAGATGAATAAACATATCATTGATGTAAAGGTGAGTAGGACTATCATCGTCAAACTTGATAGGAACACTTTCAGACTCTTTACAAGCACCACTGTTAGGGACACCAAGATGTTTGGCTATACTTTGCGGTGTGATTTCAATTTCAGTTTCCATAAGATATGACTTAATTCGTACAACCTCATTGTACATTCCCTTCACAAGCCTAGCATTGGCATAAAGCACTTTCACTAGGTTATGAAAGACACGAGGTTTAATATCTAGAAACTCCATTCATTCCCATTCCACAAACAAAGGAAAGAATTCGAAATTTTAGAGCTCATAGATTAAAAAGTCTAAGTCTATAGTTCGCTCGGCTCTAATATCTTTAACTTCATAGATTTGATGAAAACGAGCAAGATTTTCATCATTTTTAAAACAAAGATTCAACAAATTAGGGTTTTGAAGTTATGATGGAACGACACGAGAGGATTTACCCGTTTCTCTATGCGGACGTTTTGCTCTTGGAGTCATGACAATAACAAAGATTTTAGGGTGAATATGGTGGATTAGGAATTTTATAAAATACTTGGTGGGCAACAAAAACAAAGTTTTCTAAGGGTATTCCTAGAATGATCCACTAAACCTCCTACAAGATAACAAACAAGTAGAAGCGTAAATCAATTGACATTCTTCAATTTCACGCATCAATATTTCAAAAAAATTGTATGATTTCTGAAATACCCACAAACAGGTAGTTAGTCAAAAAATATGGATGTTGATAAAATCCTCTTGAGGACACTAAAGCAACCAAAAAATTCAAATCATATTAAAGCCACTAAAAAATTCTAATCATATTCAATATTTTTAATATATGATTTAGATAAACTTACACATAGAAATTGAAGAAAAAGATGAAGCAGCCGAACGAGGTAAGAAATTTTGCTACATTCAGGTTGTACACTTGAGAATGGTTTTCAAGATTATTTGTGGGGTTTTGGGTTTGCAGGCAAGAGGGGTTTTCTGACTATTTAGGGTTTTCACATTCTACAACTATAGTGAGGGGTAGTTATGTTTTTGAAACAAATTGGGCAACTTCCAAAAGCACATGCCAACAAGGTTTCGATACCAAATTTGAAAGGTATCGAAACCATTGCTTACACTAGGTACAAATTTTGTAAGAAATTCGGTGTATACCGTTTTTCTTAAAACGGTTATAAAGATTTGTGTATACTTTGAAGTAATTTGTGTACATACACAAATCCTTATATTTCTTGTACCAAATTATGTTTTCACGTAGGAAATTGTGTATGTACACAAATCCTTACACTAAGTTGAGCCCATTTGGCCCTTGGTGAAATTTTGTAAGAAATTCAGTACATACCGTTTTTCTTACAACAAATGTAAGGATTTGTGTACACTTTATAGTAATTTGTGTACAAACACAAATCCTTAATTTCTTGTAGAAAATTATGTTTTCTCGTAGGAAATTGTGTATGTACACAAATCCTTACACTAAGTTGAGCCCCTTTGGCCCTTGGTGAAATTTTGTAAGAAATTTGGTACATACTGTTTTTCTTACAACATATGTAAGGATTTGTACACTTTATAGTAATTTGTGTACAAACACAAATCCTTACATTTCTTATAACAAATTATGTTTTCTCATAGGAAATTGTGTATGTACACAAATCATTACACTAAGTTGAGCCCCTTTGGCCCTTGGTGAAATTTTGTAAGAAATTCGGTATATACCATTTTTCTTACAACTTTTGTAAGGATTTGTGTACACTTTGTAGTAATTTGCGTACAAACACAAATCTTTACATTTCTTGTAACAAATTATGTTTTCTCGTAGGAAATTGTGTATGTACACAAATTATTACACTAAGTTGAGCCTCTTTGGCCCTTGGTAAAATTTTGTAATAAATTCGGTACATACCATTTTTCTTACAACTTTTGTAAGGATTTGTGAAACTTTATAGTAATTTGTGTACAAACACAAATCCTTACATTTCTTGCAACAAATTATATTTTCTCGTAGGAAATTGTGTATGTACACAAATCCTTACACTAAGTTGAGCACATTTGGCACTTGGTGAAATTTTATAAGAAATTATGTACATACCGTTTTCCTTACAACTTTTGTAGGGATTTGTGTATACTTTCTAATAATTTGTGTACATACACAAATCCTTACATTTCTTCTATCTAATTATGTTTTCTCCTAGGAAATTGTGTAGGTACACAAATTCTTACACTAAATTGAGCCCCAATGGCCCTTGGTGGAATTTTGTAATAAATTTGGTACATACCATTTTTTTCTTACAACTTATGTAGTGATTTGTGTATTCTTTGTAATAATTTGTGCACATACACAAATTCTTAAATTTCTTGGAGCAAATTATGTTTTCTCGTAGAAAATTGTGTATGTCCGCAAATCCTTACACTAAGTTGAGCTCCTTTGGCCCTTGGTGAAATTTTGTAAGAAATTTGGTACATACCGTTTTTATAAAAAACTATTGTAAGGATTTGTGTATACTTTGTAGTAATTTATGTACATACACAAATTCTTGCATTTCTTGTACCAAATTATGTTTTCTCGTAGGAAATTGTGTATGTACACAAATCCTTGCACTAAGTTGAGCCCCGATGGCCCTTGGTGAAATTTTGTAAGAAATTCGGTACATACCACTTTTATAACAACTATTGTAAGGATTTGTGTATACTTTGTAGTAATTTGTTACATACACAAATCCTTACGTTTTTTGTACCAAATTATGTTTTCTCATAGGAAATTGTGTATGTACACAAATCCTTACACTAAGTTGAGCCCTTTTGGCCCTTGGTGAAATTTTATAAGAAATTTAGTACATACCGTTTTTATAACAACTATTTCAAGGATTTGTGTATACTTTTGCAGTAATTTGTGTACATTACATAAATCCTTACATTTCTTGTACCAAATTATGTTTTCTCGTAGGAAATTGTGTATGTACACAAATCCTTACTCTAAGTTGAGCCCCTTTGGTCCTTGGTGAAATTTTGTAAGAAATTCAGTATATACCGTTTTTCTTACAATTGTTTTAAGAATTTGTGTATATTTTGTAGTAATTTGTGTATATATACAAATCCTTACATTTCTTGTACTAAATTATGTTTTCACGTAGGAAATTATGTATGTACACAAATCCTTACACTAAGTTGAGCCCCTTTAGTGCTTGGTGAAATTTTGTAAGAAATTCGGCACATACCGTTTTTCTTACAACATATGTAAATATTTGTGTACACTTTGTAGTAATTTGTGTATAAACACAAATCCTTACATTTCTTGTAGCAAATTATGTTTTCTCGTAGGAAATTGTGTATGTACACAAATTCTTACACTAAGCTGAGCCCTTTTGGCCCTTGGTGAAATTTTGTAAGAAATTTGATACATACCATTTTCCTACAACATATGTAAGGATTTGCGTACACTATGTAGTGATTTGTGTACAAACACAAATCCTTACATTTCTTGTAGCAAAATATATTTTCTCGTAGGAAATTGTGTGTGTACACAAATCCTTCCACTAAGTTGAGCCACTTTGGCCCTTGGTTAAATTTTGTAAGAATTTCGTTACATACTGTTTTTCCTATAACATATGTAAGGATTTGTGTACACTTTGTTGTAATTTGTGTACAAACACAAATCCTTACATTTCTTGTAGCAAAATATGTTTTCTCATAAGAAATTGTGTATGTGCGCAAAATAAATATGTTTTAAATAGAATAGTTGGGAAAAAACATTTAACCTAATTTTTTTTCTTTATCATTCTTAGCGCCACGATCTCTTTCTTTCTTTTGTTTTTTAGCTCGTGGTTGACAACTAATCTTATTATTGGTTGTCGACCACTGGGTTCATTATTATTTTTTTATATATTTTTAATAAGAACCTTTTATCTTTGTAGCACGCTTTTTTCTCTACCTTTACGACACACATTTTTTTTGTTTTTTGTAGTTTCGTTTCATCTGTCGTTTAGGCACGATTTCAACCTACCTTAACGGTTGTTTGATGCTCATACAAAGATCTTCACGACACTAGTTTTTTATTTATAATTCTGTCGGTGGTCGTAGAAAGATAGATCATCATTTGGTTGATGGTTGTTTGCCGATGTAATCAGTCTTGGGTAGCAGAACAATCTGTTTGATAGTTTCGTTCGCTCACCACTTTTTTTTACCCCGTAATGCGTATCGTTTGGATATAGGTAAAAAGATTTAAGAAGGCTAGTAGATTTTGACTTTTACTAATTTCTATGAAAGTTTTTTTTTTGCACTTTTTTATGAGATTTTAGTAAAACAATCGTCAATATTTTTTTTGGATGTATTATATTTTTCATAATTTTTTAATAAAAAATTTAATTGTCATTGTAAATAATAAAAAATATATTTTTAAGGAATATAAATATATGTTTGGAAAATATTGTACGTACTATTTTTGCTTGGGACATGCTAAGATCACGTGCCGTGCTGCAAACACAAGACAGCCGCTGATTTGTCTCCACGCCACCCGTTTTATTTTAAACTTTTAAAGGTCAAAACTTTGAATGCCTCACGATTCACGCCGTCGTCTTCTCCCCACTCATACTTCCATCCTATATATATATATATATATATCAATATATCAAACCTTCCTTCAATTAATACTCAAAAACGAAACTAAGAACAAGGTAAAATTGACAACAATGGCGAGTTCAGGACAGGTATCGTGGAAGTTAGAGGACCACCCAAAGCTTCCAAAGGGCAAGACCATCGCCGTCGTCGTTCTCGACGGCTGGGGCGAATACGAACCCGATCAATACAATTGTATCCATGTTGCCCAAACACCCACCATGGATTCCCTCAAACAGGTACATTTTATTTCTTTGCCTGTTTATATTTATGTTTTTAGATCTGGGGTTTTCTCTAATTTTGATTTGATAATCTTTGTCAATGATATTAATTGGTATGGAATGTGGATCTTATTTAATTATGCAGATAAAGCTTTCATCTTGTTTGGAAAGCTTGATTTTTAGTTTTGGAATTGTATTTTATTGCATTATGAGGTTCCTATTTGTTTCTAGCTCGATATTGGTTTGTTAAATCTCATGTCATTTTTACACTGTTTAGCATACTTGTTTTGAAAGTGCATCAAACTATATGTATACACAAACACATATTTATATATATGTCAGCTTGATTCGTCCAATTTGGGGCGAAATGTGTGTGTGTATGCATTGCATTAAATTATGGGTATTTGTAAGTATTTTGGTTATGGACATTATTGCAATCTTTTGATTCATAAAGGATTACTGTATGCAATCATGCAATGAGACTTGATTTGAGTGAAATTGATCTTGTTGAATAGGGTGCCCCGGAAAAATGGAGATTAATCAGAGCTCATGGAAATGCTGTAGGGCTTCCAACAGAAGATGACATGGGAAACAGTGAAGTCGGTCACAATGCTCTCGGTGCAGGCCGCATTTTTGCTCAAGGGTAAGGTTCTCATCCTGGTTTTAGCTGCATATATACATGCATTTATATACATACATATATGCATGCTATTTTGTTGGCAAATTAACTGTGTTGTAAGTGTTCTAACATGTTAGTTCATTTGCAACTCTAGGGCTAAGCTCGTCGATCTTGCTCTTGCCTCTGGTAAAATCTATGATGGGGAAGGATTCAAGTATATAACTGAATCTTTTGAGAAGAATACACTTCACTTGATCGGATTACTTAGTGATGGAGGTGTTCACTCTCGGCTCGATCAATTGCAGGTAATGTGTGGTGATTCTGGACTGGTTACAATCTTTGTAGGTTTTGATTCTATAATGAATTCATTTCGTTTTCAAGTTCAGTTATTTATTTATTTTTACCTTTTGATGCAGTTGTTGCTGAAGGGAGCTGGTGAGCGTGGTGCTAAAAGAATCCGTGTTCACATTCTAACCGATGGTCGTGATGTTTTGGATGGTTCAAGTGTAGGCTTTGTGGAGACTCTCGAGAATGACCTCGCAACTTTACGTGGGAAAGGTGTTGATGCCCGGATTGCGTCTGGTGGAGGCCGCATGTATGTCACGATGGACCGTTATGAGGTGAGAAATCATTGTCACAAATCTGAGAAGCACGTTGCGTGAGCAATTTACACTTGCTCTGTTATTTTCTTTTCTTTTTTTACTGACCTAAAAGACTTATTTGAATTGATTAAGATGGCTAAATAATGTGAGTGGGTCTTTTGTAGAATGACTGGAGCGTCGTGAAAAGAGGATGGGATGCTCAAGTTCTCGGTGAAGCCCCACACAAGTTTACGAGTGCCGTTGAAGCAGTAAAGAAACTGAGGGAAAATGCCAATGACCAATACTTACCTCCCTTTGTCATCGTTGATGAGAACAACAAGGCTGTGGGTCCAATAGTAGATGGTGATGCTGTTGTTACTATTAACTTCCGAGCAGATCGGATGACTATGCTTGCCAAGGCACTTGAATATCAAGATTTTGACAAATTCGATCGTGTACGATTCCCTAAAATTCGTTATGCTGGAATGCTTCAATATGATGGTGAATTGAAGCTTCCAAGCCGCTACCTCGTTTCTCCTCCTGAGATTGATAGAACATCCGGTGAATATTTGGTGCATAACGGTGTCCGTACTTTTGCCTGCAGGTATTTTTAGAAAAGTTATTATGATCGGTACTTCTGGTTTATTGTAATATTTGATATGTTAATTGCTTTCTTCGTGTATCGAAGTGAGACCGTCAAATTTGGCCATGTCACTTTCTTCTGGAACGGAAATCGCTCTGGGTGTTTCAAGCCTGAAATGGAAGAATATGTGGAAATTCCTAGTGATGTTGGCATTACATTCAATGTTCAACCTAAGATGAAAGCGTTGGAGATCGGTGAAAAGGCTAGGGATGCTATCCTGAGTGGGAAATTTGACCAGGTGATGATTAATGGAATAATACTAATTTGGCTTTTAATGTTACTAAAGTTCATATATTTATTTATAAGTCAGTTAATTTGGTCAGATCGGTTATAAATTCAAGAACCAACAACTGATTGGCTTAACCTATTAACACCGACTATTCTAACCAAAACTGAACTGACATTGGTTAAATAAGTTCAATTGTTTTTAACTGACTTTTTTTTGGCCTAGCTAAATGTTTTTTATTATTGGTTTAGATACGTGTGAACATACCAAATGGTGACATGGTGGGTCATACCGGAGATATCGAAGCTACGGTTGTGGCATGCAAGGCTGCTGATGATTCTGTCAAGGTATGATGGCTCGAGTTCATTCTTTAATTGTTACTTTGGAGTTCTAATGATTTTACATCATTTTATCAATCATAATTGGTTTCTTCTTTGCTAGTTATAAGATGAATTAGAATGCAGGTGTTTCCGAGGAGATGATGTTAAATGAGTTATCTATGTTTGACATGTTTATCATCTATTATTGACATTCATACCGAAGCCGTTCTTTTGTTGAGTTGTATTTTATATCCGATTTTATTCGCAAGCATAACATCATTGTCTTGTACAAAGGCTTTTCTTACTTTATTCTTTTGAATACAAAAAGGATTTTCTTACTTGATTATTTTGTTTGGTGCAGATGATCCTCGATGCCATTGAGAAAGTTGGCGGAATATATGTTGTGACTGCAGACCATGGCAATGCCGAGGACATGGTGAAGAGGAATAAATCTGGAGAACCTCTTAAGGACAAGGATGGAAACCTCCAAATACTCACCTCCCACACTTGTCAACCCGTAAGTTTCCGAAATCTTTCTTATCTGGGTTGGCTTGACATGAATTTGTATATCGTTTACTTAAAGAAAAATGAATGTTGCATTACCGAAATTTATATGCCTTTTTGATGTGTCGAAAGTTGGGCAATATCTGATGTATGTTATGGATGTTCCATTAGGTGCCTATTGCAATTGGAGGTCCGGGATTGGCACCCGGTGTTAGATTCCGAAACGATGTTCCTAATGGCGGACTTGCGAACGTGGCTGCAACCGTCATGAACCTCCATGGTTATGTGGCTCCCGGTGACTATGAGCCAACACTCATCGAAGTTGTCGGCAACTAGGCTTTTGGCAATAGAACATTGCCTAGATTTTTATATTTGCACTATTTTCGCAAGGCCAATACCCAAACATCAACTTAGAATAAGGATTATTTTGTTGAAAAAACAAAAAAGGTTTCAATGTTATATTTTGGTAGACATTTGTGCCTGAGTTTTTTCCTCGGAAAATTTTGGGCTTCATTGCCTTAAGATTTGACCTCATAATTTTCCCTTTTCATGGGGCAACGGAAATGATTAGCTTTCTTTATTTGTGTTCAATCTTTATATGTTATTGTTCTTTCAATTCCTTTCGTTTAGGCTTGAAATTTTATATAGTTATAATCAACTGCCAGTTGGTCTTGCGGATTGAGATATTATATTTTTTAAATAAAGTTAAAAGTTCGAATCATTATATTGTGAATGAGCTTATTATAATTATAAGATTAAGTTGAAAGCCGAAAAAACAAAAGTTTACCATTAACACATCAACAACTTGAACTATAAGTTATAGCAATGCATGTCAATGTGAGATGAATGCATAATAAAACAGACCTTCTAAGTTGGACATTCTTTTTGTAAAATTGGCTCTAAGTTTATTTATCTCCTCTTTCTAAATATGAACGTAGGGCAAGTTAATCACCACTTATATAAATATTTTAGTTTTTTATTGAAGAAATATATATTTAGATCTTATTTGTTTTCAAATAATTTGTTAATCTCAACAATTAAACGGTTAGAGTTTGTGACCTAAAATTTGTATTGTGTCGGCTCGAAAAGTCTGTAGCATGACTTGCTTGGTGAAGAAGCAAATTGTGAGGAAAAAAAAGATATGTGGTGGATGTGGATGATAGGTATGAATCTTGTCGAGTTCGTACAAGATTATACTTCTTCTGTTGGATTATAGTTCTAATAATGAGGAAAACACTATACGTATATTTGTATAGAAAGATAAAATGAAAAAATATTAAATGTCATATCATAAAAAAAGCATTTTATGGGGATAATTGCTCGAATAATGTTGTTAAAAATTATTTTTTTTGTTAAAATGGTGTGTTCTATAGATTATTTGCTCATCTAGGAATAAAACTATAGTAACTAATGGAGTTCTACTTGAGTATGCAAGTAAGTACGAGTTTTATATCAAAGTCGTCATGCATTGTTGACAACTTCTCCTAAAACTGTAGCAATATTTCTAATTCAACAAATAATTTCTGACATACCCTATTCTACTTTTTTTTAGCATCATTATCTAACAAAACAAGCCATCGAAAAATGCCACATTATCTACATATTTCAGACCTAACCACAAAGTGATTAGCAAAAACGAATTCAAAAAGTTTAATGCTACAATTGTAATTTCTTAAATTCAGTGACCAAAACAGAAATAAGGTTAAAGTTAGTGACTAATGGTGTAGTTTAGCCAAAGAAGGAAAAAACTACGCCGTTTTGGAAAGGAAAAAGTCATTTGGTCTTTGTTTGTTTTAAAACCCTAGTTCAATATCCCGTCGCTCTTGTTTCTTACTAACATCTATCATTTCGCGCTTTACCTGGAACCCACACTCCCTCAAAATGGAAAGCTCCGTCGAAGAAACGGCGAAAGCGGTCTCCGAGTTAGCGGTGGATTCAGCTGATTCCGGTGAAACTCAGAGCAAAAAGTATATCTCCTTTTCCTCTCTCTCTCATTTTGTTTGGCTCTTGATTAAATTAACTGCAAATCGGAAGACAAACAATCGCATATTTTGATTGCCAATCACATTCCTTTATATATAATGTGTTGGCAGTGCTCGTAAGAAGGAACTTAAAAATAAGCAGAGGGAAGAGGAGCGTCGGCGTAAGGAGGAGGAAAAAGCAGCTAAACAGGTTCTTAATTGTTTTGTTTTCGTAATAAATATATAATTTTATCCTATTTATCAAGCAAAATGTGAACTTTGATACTAGAGCAACTATATTTTTTATTTTAATGCTAGAAATTAAAAAAATTCCAAGTAACAAAATTTATGCTTTTAGTTTTATATGAAATTATTTCTTTAGCTTCATGTTACTTTCAGCAATTTTCTTTCCAAAATAATTATATGCTTTAGAATTTAGGAAAAAATATGATAAGTGAAATTATAATTTCTGAAGAATATGGCTTTAGCTTTGCCTGGAATTTATTGTATTTATAGAATTGCATGATGTTATTATTAGAGTTAATTGATTACAATTTTTCTAAAAAATATAAAATACTGTAGAAATAGGACTTGCATTCAGTGAAAAGAAAATTAGTTTCTTTTACCCTATAACCATTTTTTATATTATAAAAAGTAAATAGCTTGGAGAACTAGTACAACCAACAACTTGATGAAGCCTTAATTTTGATTATTTTGTTCCAGTTATCTTTCTCACTGTGTTATTTATCATTGCTGGAATCTTACGATTTCTTTATGATCTCTTTGATAACTAAATTATATTTTTGTTCAGGCTGCAGCCAAAGCAAGCTCACAGAGTCAGAAATCTGCAGGAGCTGATGATGAAGATATGGATCCCACTGTATGGTTAATTTGTTTCTTCTAAATAGTGCTTTGCACAATCTCGTGAATTTCTTGGACATAACATAAATTTAACCTTTTTCATGTCAGCAATTCCACGAGAATAGGCTGAAATTTCTTGCAGCCCAGAAGGCAGAGGGAAAGAATCCGTATCCTCATAAGTTTTTCGCATCAATGTCTATCGTTGAATATTTAAATAAATATGGAAACTTAGGCAATGGGGAGCATGTTGAGGATGTCACAGTATCTTTGGCTGGTATTTAACTGATTCACTCACTCCTCCCATTGTATCATCCAATGTATAATGATTGCATTTCATTATTTTTGAAATGACTCTATTTTCTTTCTTTTATGCTAGGACGAATCATGAGCAAAAGATCATCCAGTTCAAAGCTATTCTTTTATGATCTGCACGGTGATGGTGCCAAAGTTCAAGTTATGGCTGATGCAAGGTGTATTTCCATTTTTTGTCTTGGGAGTTATATGTTCTTATTTCTTTTCCTCCAAATGTCCTCTTTTTATGGAAGGTTTTTGGGACTATAGTTGTTGTGCAATATGTTTTTTTTGCCATCTACTTCTGAACTGGAGGAATTACTTTGTCATCCTGTGAATGAATTCTGATTGAGCTTTGTGATTGGTTATGTGCACTTTCCTTTGTTTTCCACTGCTGAACTTCATTCTCATACATCTCTTTTTATTTTTTTCTTCATTACTACAGCAAGTCAGGCTTGGATGAAGCTGAATTTGCAAAATTCCATTCCAGTGTCAAGCGTGGTGATATAGTTGGTGTCACTGGGTTTCCAGGTTGGGAAAATGATGCATTAGTCCCGTTCTTCCTGTGTATTGGTCTTGTTTTGTCTTTTGTCAAGCAGTTTTTCTTTTTCTTGGTCTATTTTTTTTAAATTTATTATTAAATACCATGTGAAAATAAACATTTTCCTATATGCACTGTTGGCTGTATGGATGGTATCATTAAAAACTTCAAATAAAATGTTTTCAAATATATATTAAAAGATTTAACTTAACTTTGAGGTATGTTGGCTTGGGAGGCAGACTGGGAGAGAGATTTTCTATCAAACTGATAACAAAAATCGTATGAATTGTGATTGTTCTCCATGATATATTATACCGTTTCTATCTATTATTATAGCACTTCATTCCTTTTGTTTGATTAGTTCTTAGAGTGCCTCCATGTTTAAAATCCTCTGTACTGAGCTTCATTAGTTAATTAATATTCATTGCGTCATTTTGTAAGTGATGGGTTTGAATTTTTCCTCCTGCTTGTATTGGAAATCCTTTTTCTTCTCTTTTCTGGGTTAAAATAAGAATCTTCTAGAAGCTTTGTTCTCTTGGTAGTTCTTTTTTTCACATTTTAAACTGTCCTTGTCTTCTTTTAGGAAAAACTAAGAGAGGGGAGTTGAGCATCTTTCCAAAATCATTCTTAGTTTTATCCCATTGTCTCCATATGATGCCGAGGCAAAAAGCAGGTCCTGATGCTAGTGTGAAGGTAAACCGATGTGTGGTGTGACTCTGATTTTTGTTAAGATCCTTAGAATTTGGTGATAACAATGTTTTGTCATTTCTTTGCAGAAAACTGATGTATGGGTTGCAGGAAGTACCAGGAATCCTGAAACGTATATCTTGAAGGATCAGGTACTATTTCATATTTAATCAAAGAAACTTTACTGGATATGTTGAAATTCTATTGATTTTCTGCCATCAACTATGTCGATCTTTAGCAGTCATGGAATCTATCGTTGAACATGCTAGGTAATGCATGCTAATTGAGCTAGCTCTAAATGGAAACAACAATTCAAATGTGCATCAAGGAAATTGTTGTGTTGTTTATCTTAATTGAAGAATCGGATAGTAATTTAGGAACTGATCTTTTCATATTCACCAGTTAATATAATTTTCATTTTACCTTTTCTTTTTCTTTCTGGTGTGTTCTCTCGGCTAATATTACTCAAAAACTTTATGATGCAAATCTGGGCATGTCGTTTTATCTGTCTTATATTGTCAATCCCTGATCCTAGTATGTATTCAAACACGGGCTTTTATTTTTCACTTTAGGAAACTCGATATCGCCAACGCTATCTTGATTTGATGTTAAACCTGGAGGTTCGTCAAATATTCAAAACCAGATCTAGGATCATTTCTTATGTAAGGAGCTTTCTCGACAATCTTGATTTCTTGGAGGTTAGTCATCTTTCAATGTGTCAAATTATCAGTTCTCTTTATGTTTCTTCTTCTGGCTGTGTCATTAACATGAATACTTAATCGTTAGGTTGAAACTCCCATGATGAACATGATTGCTGGAGGTGCAGCTGCTCGTCCATTTGTAACCCATCACAATGAATTAAACATGAAGCTCTACATGCGTATTGCACCTGAGTTATATCTGAAGGAGCTGGTAGTTGGTGGATTGGATCGTGTTTATGAAATTGGAAAACAATTTAGAAATGAGGGTATTGATTTGACTCACAATCCTGAATTCACTACCTGTGAGTTCTATATGGCTTTTGCAGACTATAATGACTTGATGGAGCTCACTGAAAAGATGTTGAGTGGTAAGTAACAAAAATGGCTGGACATTGGAAGATGCATTTCTGTTTGTTGATTTTCTTCTCATTTTCGAATTTGTTGGATTTTCCATGACTTGATTACTCTGCAACAGGGATGGTCAAGGAACTTACAGGCAGCTATAAAATTAAATATCATGCAAATGGCCTTGATAATGATCCAATTGAGATTGATTTCACTCCACCTTTCAGGTTTATGGATCGCCTTTACTCATGATGTGAACAAAGCAAAAAACAATCTTGGAAGTTACCTTTTGCTAATAAATTTGTCACTAATTCTTGCAGGAGGCTCGACATGGTAGAGGAGTTGGAGAAGATGGCTAACCTCAACATCCCCAAGGACTTTTCCAGTGATGAAGCTAACAAGTATTTGATTGATGCATGTGCGAAGTTTGACATCAAATGCCCTCCTCCTCAAACAACAACACGTTTGTTGGACAAAGTATGTCTCTTGTCTTTCCTGTTTCTCTTCGAATAATTATGATGTGAATTAAGGTACTCCTTCGTCTGGGAAAAATGAGTTTACACATAGGGGTCTGTGCATGAATTTTTGTGATTCTGTTAAAAAGTTTTATCAATTTTTATTTTCATTGTTTGCGTACACAGCTTGTGGGGCATTTTCTAGAAGAGACGTGTGTGAATCCTACTTTCATCATCAACCATCCTGAGATAATGAGTCCTTTGGCGAAGTGGCATAGGTCAAGACCAGGGCTGACCGAACGTTTTGAGCTTTTTATCAACAAACATGAAGTACGTCTATTTAACAACACTAAATCTATTTTATTTTCCTCATTTAATTTTTACTTAGGCTTACAGTTTTTGTTTCATTCCAACTGTTTAGCTTTGCAATGCATACACGGAGTTGAATGATCCTGTTGTACAACGTCAACGCTTTGCTGAACAACTGAGGGTAACCTAAACTGTTTCCAGTTTTGTGAATTGGTGTGGTAACATTAATTGGATTATATATGAACTTTTTCTGATAGAGATGTTGGAATATCAGGACCGACAGTCGGGCGATGATGAAGCGATGGCTTTGGATGAAACATTCTGTACTGCACTCGAATATGGATTGCCACCAACTGGTGGTTGGGGACTGGGTATTGATCGGCTGGCTATGTTATTAACGGATTCACAGAATATCAAGGTTCTTTCTCTCTCTCTCATATTTGCTTGCTGCTTACCAGTTGGCTTACTGTATGAGATTCAATAATTTGATGTTTATTCAAACAGGAGGTTCTTCTCTTCCCAGCCATGAAACCTCAGGATGAAGCATCTGCTGCTAAAGGTAATCATTTTCCATTTTTTGGATTCTGGATATGAATCTATAATATTGGTAGAGTTCTTTTTTTGGCTTGACGAACAGCATATTAGCATTTCTAGCAGTAATGCGTATGCAATACCTACAAAGCTGAGTTCTGTGAATTTCGTTTTCAAATTCTTGATCAGTAATCCTGTTGGTTTGAGCAATCAATTTTCATTTATCTCATACATGTGTATTAATTCGTGGCATAATACTTGGTGGTTTTGTCAGCTCCAGCAAACTAGAGAGTTCAACCTCGTGAAATATGACACTTGGGGCTTCGACTTATGGTGAGAACTGTTAAAAGCTTTTGGCTTAGTTTTTGTCGAAAGGGAGTTTTGCAATTGACATTCAACCCTCTATAAATCTAGTGCATGTGTTTATCCTATTTTTGATAGTTCGAATTGCTTTGATTAATTTAAGCCAATAGCCATATTGAATGGTAACAAAATATTTTAAAGACATTTGGAATTGATCTTGTAGTGTGTTTTTATTCTTTTCACCTTTAGCAACTGGATTGAATCTGTTGGTTGAACTAACCGAATGAATTAAAAACTGGTGGCTTTAGTCAGTAGCTATATTGTTTGATGGTTCTTAAAAAAATAAGAGTTCAATTACAAATAAAAATTCTCTGCATTCTCTGCCCTCTAAGCATATTTCTTTTTATGTTCCACACTAAAAAAATATTAAAAAATTAAAATGAAAATTCTAACACTAAATTTTGCATCCTAAATTTTAAACTCTGCTTTAAAAAATGCTCCTTATTTCTAATTTTTTAAACTCTAAACTCACTTCGATGATTTTCATATTAATCACCCCCGTTTCAATTTTAGATACCAAGAGCGGCAGTTTTTTTTGTTCAAAAGAGAGCGGCAGGTTTTGTTTTTGTAAATTCACACTTTTTTCATTTTGGGTACATTGGTTAAAGTAAAGTTGTTGGATATGAAAATCAACCGGGCAGTCCATAGGAGTTCAACTGTGAGCATTTTAATGGCGTATCCAAGTAGGTTATGTCAGATTGAGAATAGAATATATTGTTCAAAAGAATGGCAGTGAAGTATCATGGAAATTCAGAATACAAACTGTGTCTTCTTGATGCTTCTTCCTACCAGATATATTAATCAACCTAAACATGGCATAAGAAGCGATTCTTTACCTCTAAACTATGGTGCTCAGATTCGAACAAGAACGTAATCTAAACTATGTTGCTCAGATTCGAACAAGAACATAATCTAAACTATGTTGCTCAGAACCTACGAGTATAGTTTCAACTCATAAATGTATACAAGTATGCGACTGTGTATGCTTGTATTCCTGAGAAATGTTGCAGGGTGAGGGATCTTCCTGGTGTAACTTGTACCATGCTTAGACTGTCTAATTACTATATTGACAATAAGCTATGTTCATTCTAACACTTTTAGACAACACTAAATATGATACAAAACAAGACATGAAAAGAATATATAAAACTAACATAAATGCACGAGTCGAATTATTAATGTGACGGTTTTTTTATGAATATAAATTGTCTTAAAATCGAGTAGAAAAATTGTTAGGTCTAGCTAAAAACAACAAACAATTGCATGTTTACTCCCTCAACTCCTCTTCCCAGTTCTCTCTGGGAGGGGAAAAAAAGAGATAAGTAAAGCTCAAAGCCATACATATCAAAACTGGTAAATGGTGACTGCAAAGTATCCATGTTTAAGTAGTTTCACTGGTATTAGGCTCGCTTTTCATGTAGCACCGGGTGCAGCTGCAGCCGCCTCGGTGGCCTTTTTCTCCTTTTGTTTCTCCCTCTTCTTCTTGTTTTTGAGTGCATTCTTGCTCATTTCTCTATTATCATGGCAATACTTGTGAGCATCAGAAAATTCAGACATCAAAGACTGTATCGATGTATGATAAAAAAATTATAATAAAAGCAAACTCACCCTGTAGAACTCCCGCCAAACAACTGCAATTACACAATCATTAAGATAGTCAAGATCACCAGAAAGAAACTAAAAATATAGGAATATGAATCTTAATAATGCATTCATATAGTCTCATACACTATGTCTACTCATACTTGAGAGTCCTTGAAAGGTCATTTCTTCATTCCCATATTTGAATATGCGTCAAACATGGTCAAGTCAAGAAAAAATGATCGGAACAGCATAGGTTATATATTCAAGAACTGTTCACTTTCAGGGTGACTGTAACTAATACTCGATTTGAAGGGCTGCCATATTATACGACACTTTTCTCCCGTTCTAGCTTTCATGGTCTTTTCACTAATTGGTAAACTCTTGCCATTTAGTTTCTCGTTTATATGTTGCATACATTCAAATCATTATCGTAGGATACCCCATAGTTGTCAGAAAATACCTCTGCCTGAACTGCAGCTGCATTCTTCGCGTGCGGAGGACGATAAGCAGCAGGCTTCTTTGCAGGAGGGTTGGCCGGTGCAGGCTTTTTGGAGGCTGACCCTTGTCCTGGAAAATGATTAACTATGTCAACACATCTAAAATGGGAACTTTGGTAGTCAAAGCTATGTTCATTAGATATGGATGTGTGTCGGATAAGGATACTTCCAAACAAAATGAAAAGTCAAAGCAATATAGAAGCAATTTATGTTTGAGAATTTGAAGAAATAGGACCTTGTGATTTGGTTTCTTCAACCTTCATGGAATCAACCGACTTTATAAGTTCAGCAATTTCACCAAACTTTTCGGGTGACTCTGGCTTCCAATCAGCCTGCATGAAGAATATCAAGTAATGAGAAGTGCACATGAAACCAATTCAAGAAAACAGCACTAAATAATCGCAATACTCACCTGAAACAACTTGTCAAACATCTTCTTGAAGAACAATGATCCATTGTAGTTAAAAAATTTAATACTTCAAAAACAACAGAATCAGAAATTAGTAAGTGAACCATCCAGTAAATAACGGTGACCCTTGAATATGGTCAAAGATAGATAATTGTTCCCATATAAAATACAGAGAATAGCATGGGATTTTTGTACTTTTTCCATTAACAATAATATCTACATAGTCATTGAAAATTGAAATGGCAAGGTTAACTGGTCATAAATATGAAGGTGAAATGTACAGTGCAACACTCTAATGTTACCACGATAAATCCTTGTTATAAGAAAATGACAACAATCACATACCAATTGTCAACTTGGAGTCTAGGAGCTGTTGTGGCAGTCATGAAATAGCGTCCATCCGCAGACCACTCACTTGTTACCGAACATTCGGCCCTAGTTGTTCCAAGCTGCTTTTTATCTACAACGTCCCAGAATGCCTGAAGCGTAAAACTAAATATTAGATGCATTACGAATGAAGGAGAACTGACTCGGAGAAACAAATCCATCGGAACCACCCAAAAATCGAACTCAACTCTGCCAGGTAAATACTTGGTAAAACAACATTAGGATAAAGCAAATAAATCATGGCAGGCAAGCAGATCGATAGCTAAAAAAGAATACAACATATAAAGTATATACATACCATATCACCAGGCAAGTTACCGAAACCAGCTAAGCACAGTACTGTATATCATAGACTTAAGGCTACAATCATGTATGGTCAAAAGTACAATGAACAGTTGATTAAAGTTCATCAGACAAAGTAAAAAGGATACATTTCCCCTTTGGATTCCATCGAATAGTATTGTAAGGACCAGATCCCAGCTCAAGTAATGGTTTGCACTTCTTGTCAAATATTGTTGCATTTGCAGGCATAACTGAAAGCATGTCAAGGGGCAATTGCAGAAAGGATTCATTAAGAATGAAGTGAAAGGCTAGCCCTTGTTACCAAACAATTTATATATCAGATACCCTTGTTCGATATGTCAACACACTATATATTTGTATTTGAGGGTAGAGAAAATATATAAGGAAAAACAGGCAACACTTGGAACACAGCCATTTAGTTGCATATAAAGTCTCACTAGAACCATAATCTGAGAAAAATCAGCTACATCAAAAAGCATTCTGCAACAAATTTACACAAAAACAGACATAAGTTAAACCACGAGAAGTTTCTACTTAGACCTTAGAAACATTAAAGAAAGCTTCTTGACCGTACAGAGAGAACTCCTTCCTGGAAAAGGATACATCCATAGACAACAGCAAACTCCTTCCCAGAAAATGACCACTGAACATCATGAATGGGCCCCTCCTTCCCTGCCAATAGATGTAACAAAGTCAGTAAATTGTATACATGGTGAAGAAGTAAAAAAACATTGCTTTCTGACTGAAAAAAAGAAACAGAAGCAGTAAGTAAGAACATACGAAGGGGAACAAGTCCTTCAAAGGTCCCATCAGTGGTAAGGTAGTTCAGCTTTGATTCTCCATAATAGCTCTGGTTAGTCTTATCAACATCAGCTTGCACCACAACTAGAAGTCCTGTTGAACCACGGTTCCAGTTTAACTGCACTGTAGAACATCGGAAAAAGCTTCTTCGAGCAAGAGGTTGGCTCTGCAACTCTTTGTCACAGGGATATATCTGGACACTGGCAGGACTCCCCTGCAATCAAATCCAAATGTATCTTAAGTTTAAAAAGCTAGGCTCCCAAGTACCATTAATAGTTTTGATACTCCAGCTGAATACAACACACAAATTATTGGTACCGCAACTTCAAGGTACTTCATGTGGGAAGACTTCCTACATAGTAGCAAGCTGAATTGCTCCCTTTTTTGTCAGTTATCAGTATCTAACATCCTTGTGACTCCTTTGACCTTCAATATTTGATTGAAGTCCCCCCACCCCCATTTTTGCGATTAAAATTGACAAAGATCCATCGGGAAAACCCAAAGTACCAGCTTTCAATAAACTACTAATAAGTAAATTAGAAGTCAAAGTCCAGCTTTAGTCAAAGGCTCGTAAAATGAAATAACCTGATCCAATCTAATCAAACAATATAGTATTTATTATATGCTTCTAATTAACTTTGACATGGTCCTCTACCGTCACAAATGAAACAAAAAGAAGTTCAAATGTTCAACCTCAAGACACATCATATCAACAGAATAATCAGAAAACTATTAAACCAGGACAGGACGGTTTCGATCCTATACACTTCTAACACTCAATTCTTTTCATGATAAGAAACTAGCAGAAGCCATATGAATACCAACCTTAGATTCTGGAACAAATGCTGCCACATGGGACCCAGGAGCCTTGGAAAGCTCCACTGCAGCAACCCCAGGAATTCTTAGCCGATGCAAAATCCCTTTAGAGAAATCCGCAGGATCAAAAAACTGTATTTCATTTGTAGCAAGCCGGCATGCAACAGCTTCATCAGCAGTGAACCGGATTGACGGCCTGTGACACAGATTTACAAGCAAGTTAACATAGACATGCCAGCAAAGAAGATATGGGGGGATAGAAGATACCAAATTGAAGAGTTTTAGTGCCCCAACTAGGCATAGTTCTAAGAACATCTGGATTGAACACTTAAAGTTTCATTTATTTTCTGGTAGAGTTCAGAAAGATCCATAGAAACTGTTGCAATGACAACAACACGTAATGTAATGTGTGCAGCCAAAATATGCATGCTCATATGTTCTACCATGTTGCTTTTGTCATGTTTTTCTGGAACTGCTGGTAAACAGGATCCCCGGTCTCTACGCTCCATAAGACCACATTCTTTTCCTGAGGCGTAGTAGATTTCTGAAAGGTTTGAAGATAAGTCCCGCACGGGGACAAGGCAGAAGCGACATGCGGGATCTGAAAACACCTTATCTCTTTCAAGGTGCTGGAATCATAAACACTAATAGCACAGTCAGTTTTCGTCACCATAAGCCTCGAACCATCCTCACTAAACTTGGCACTAGAGCAAGGAACTTTTTCAAGCTTAATCCCAGGTTGATTATTGTTATTGAATGGTGGCCCATTCCAGATTGAATATCCATCCGGTTCTCGAACTACAAAAATTCAAAAGAAAATTAGGGGAAAAACACATTATACAGAGACTGAATTCTAAAGAGAAGCATAGTTATTAAGTACCTAAAATCTCTAAAACCGGTGATGTTCCCACAGCTGCTGCCATTGGAAGCTTAGATAAGAAAAACTGCAGAAACCCAATGTCAGAAACGATTCAAGCACAATTTTTTTTTCATGGCAAGTTGGCAACTGCACTTCATTCTTAGTTTTCATTAAGCAGACAAGCGTATAAGCACATCACCTATATTGTTATTGCTTGAAACAAAATAAAGAATCAATCTTTCAATCAAATTTGAGAAAAATACTAGGAGATGAAAAAATTAAATTGAAAAACAAGGCTCTATTCAATTGTTTCTTCTACCACTTTCTTCAACCTAAACTACTGAAAAAACTGGTAAAAAATACAAATTTATTCAACGCAAAAAAAAGGAGTTTCAATTTTGTTTCCTTCTTTAACAATTACTTGAGAAGAGGAGAAAAAAATACTGATCGGAATGAGAAACCGACGTCGTATCTGGCGATCTGTGCTGCCGTCGAACCCTTCACTTGCAAATCAGCTACTGAAAACTTGAGAGTCGGCTACATACATGATGCTAACTGCGTTCAAGATGAGCGACGTCGTTTCATGTTTCTACTGCATTTTCCTTTTTTCCCCTAGTTACTACAGTAAAAATATACAATAAATTACTTAATTATAAGTTTGATAAAAACATATTGTTTTTTAAAGTAATAATTTAACCCTATAATTTTTAGTTTTGTTACAAATAAATTATTCTGATGTTAAATTTGAACAACAATTTAGTATAATAATCATTTTACTACTTCAATTTATATCTTTTATTAATTTACTCTTAATTCAAAATAATTTAATAAATTAATTATTCATATTTAAGTATTAATATGAATAAGACTTTAATATGTTTCAAGTTGAGTTTAGTGATTAAGAATTAAACCTTTTATAAAAGGGGTCTTTTGTTTGAATTTGTTCATTAATATTGATTTTGTTTAACTAGCCCGGGTGACGCATGCCACATTCTAATTGGTTAAAAAATAATTAAAAAGCAATATATAAATTAGGAGTGTTCATGGTAGGTTAACCGTACCATTTAACATAAATAGTTGGTTAACCGTTATAGCGGTTATTAAACCGTAACTTACCATTAAGAAACGGTTAACCGTTACTTAACGGTTCAGTTACAAGCTGACATGTAACCTATTACAATTTCTTTTTTTCAAATACTCACTATCTTTTTTTGAGAATAATGAAATTATCTCTATGATAAATATTGTATTAAAATTTTCAGAAAAAATATTTAAATAAAAAATTTCTAACCACAAACTATATTTTATGTCTAAATAATTTCATAACGTTAAGCCATTAACCATCATTTTTAACGATTGGTTAACCCTAACCGTTTAAGCTTTAACGGTAAGTTAATTAATTGGTAAAATTTAACGGTTATATAGGTTAACGGTTACGGTTTATTTTGCACACCCCTAATATAAATTGTCGACGAGGAGAGAGAAGAAAATATAAAAAAAAAAAATAATTAATATTATTGTTACTCTTCTAACGATCGTTGACCAAAATAAAATAAAAAAGTAACGATAATGGAGATTTAACAAAAGTGTTAAATCTAGGTTAGATAGGACATAATAGATGAAGAAAAGTAATCATAACAATAAGTTAATAGAGTTAGCTGGCAGGTCAGACATATTTAATAACTGTTTTATGTTCAATTGAGTGCTAGCGAATAGATTTCATGTAAAAATAATTTATAAAGTATATGTACTTATATGCATAAATAGATATTATATTGTAATAAAAAATTAATTAACTGAAAACAGATACTTTATTAATCAACAGAAAAGGAAGTCTGAATATAGAGCTATAAGAAAGACAAATTAGAAACAAATACAAGAACATCCCATGATGATGCCTCTGAAGCTGTGGAAGAGAGTTTAAATGAACAATCCAATTTCTCTTCAATAAGCTTCCATGGCAGGTGTGAGAAAATTGCTCCAATCTCCCACTTTGAAGTTTTCGTTAACGAACAACCCATTCTTGTTCACTTCCAGTCCCTGCAACTTCTGAATGCTAACATTTTGGTATTGGTCTTGCAACGAATGTTGACTGGTGACATGCGACAATTGGCCGACAGCGGCGGCCGAAATATTTAATGGCAAAAATAAAATTATTTTAAAATTTAGTGACAAAATTAAAAGTTTATTACCTAAAACAACATCGTTTTAGACATTAATAACTACATCAAAATGACATCGTTTGGCCACATAGACCACTTTCGTCCACGTCATCATGTGATTCTCGAGTTTGCTAACCAATTTCATCTACACAAACTAGAGATTAAGACTGACTTGGTGTAATTGAGTCCAATAATATATTTCTTTGAGACATTATTTTCAATAGTACAAAACAAACTTTGCTAACCAATCTAATCTACACAAGTACACTAAGGACAATTATAGTCGTAAAGGTTATACGTTTGTATACACCACCTCAACCCAATCATACCTATTGCTTATTAGTAAAGTGAACAAAGGTCGAAGACGGTAGTTCGATGGTAATTCTAACAGTGGTTATTGGCCTGAGCTCAAGCGTAATCTTCTGAGTATGGTGCTGATGTTTTCAAAGTGAAAGATCCTAAGTTCTTCTTATCGCATGCGTCTTTTTATATTATTCGGATAAGTGTCACAACACCATGTCATTGTGCTGTGATTGGACTGGCTATGACTTGACGTCTTAAGTTTGTTTTGTCATCGGTAACGATCACATGTGCTGACACGTGGTGACCAAACGTTGTTCACCTGAATGCGTTCGTGGGTTACTTCTACTTGTTCTCATATATGGGGCTCGTAGGTGTAAATTACCGTCTTTCGCCTGTAGTATGTGTTTGCGGATTATGACCTCTCAGCACGTGGCTATAGATGTTGACATGTACTAACAAGTAACACCTATAAAAAGTTAGCAAAACACACTAAAAAAGTATAAAAAAACCTTTCAAACTTGAAAAATTACTTCAGAAAAGGCAGAAATAACCTCACATTGAATATACGGTTACTTAATGATTTTTTTTATCTTTCTAATTCTTTGTTTTTGCATATGGTAGTTGGATTTTAATTAACAAGTATTTCCCCTTTTAATGAAAATGGTGAATGAATTTTTTATTATTATTGTAGTACACTTTTTTTGAGTTGGATTTAGAGTCACTTCTTTATTATCTTTGTTGATCTCTCCATGATTTAAACTCTTAGGTTGGTTGTTTCATATTAATAGATGCTTGAAATCATCAAAGATATATTACGATTGAATTATGATAAAGTCAGCTTATCAACACATCATTATTATTATATAGATTTTTATGTTAGTGTCGATAACAATGATATTTATTTTTATCCATTATTTTTTCGAGTTATTTGGTTGAATTTTCACCATTTCTTTGTAAAATCTTATTTATTTGTCAGTGACTAGTTTGTGCAAAATTTTATTTAAATAAAAATACTAATTAATGTGATTAATCTACTCTAGTTTCTGCTGGTTTTGATGAAAACATTTAGGCTTGGTCTTTCGTACAGCACATTTGTGGGCTTTATGCAACATATAGGCTTCTACTAGGTTGGTGGGTTGGTCTAAATTGGTAGGTAATAGGTCTTTGCTATGTTAAATTTTGTTAAGCGTATATTTCAATATTTTATTTATGAAAAAGTATTTTATTTTTATTCAAATATAATAATTTCATAGAATATATATTAAAACATAAAATATAATAAATTTGCATTTAAAAACTTGATTCGGACGAAACTATTCATATTTTGAATTATGTCCAACCTTGGCATGGCAATATTTTTTTTATCCGAAAAAAATTGCATTAAAATAAAAAGAAGGTACAAGATCAAATGCCACGTCCCACGAACAGGATCCAAAAGCCATGCAGAAGCATGCAAACTGGGACATCAGCATCAAAAACAAAACACCCAACCGGGATCAACCTTGGGGAAGACAACGAGAGACGCAAACAAAAACAAACAACGCCAAAGACCAGACACATAGGCCACAAGAAAACGAGGGTGGTCCCATACTATAGGATCATCCCTAACAAAAAAAAGCAAAAAACATCACAAATACCCTTTCCAATCCTAGAGTCGATCTTGAGACTCGATTGAAGCATTCAAGTGAGAGCTCATTCCGGAGGCAGGCTTCCTTGTCGGTAGACATGGGTCTTGTCAACTAGAAAGCTATGATCGAAAAACCTGACTTTGAGATTGGCCTGATAAGGTTACGACAACCAGCATCAGAAAACGCCTTCATTCTTGAGCTGGAAAGGACCGTAAGAATCCCTAGATCACTCGTGAAACAAGAGCACCTGATGATCCAAAGGGAAGATTTCATGTAAACCACCATCTTTCGACCCTCCCTATCGAGAGAGGTGGTGCCAGATTCGATCATTTTTTATGCGGATAACCTCAGAGGAGTTATCCGCTGGCCTGTTTATGGTGGGGCTCTTGTTCATCGGTAAGGACTCATGCCCATGATTGAGAGAGCCTTCTTTATCACTTAGCACAACTTTCTCGTTAAGCCTGTAATTGTCATCCACAAACATTGACGCAACCTTGGTAACTTTCTTACCAAATGAAAAGATCCACATCTTTGTGATTTCGACCCCATCGAGCAGTTTTGATAAAAGGCACTATCACACCATCCTAACTCGAATAAAATGCAAAACAAAATCTTGTCCGGCTCACTCACAAACACTCTGCCCCAGGTGAAAAATTCAACTATAGCTTTTAAAAAAACCAAAATCTTGCAAGGAAAGCCAACTGGCTTTGCTTGGGATAGGTGGACCAAAACATAACACAAAAGGACAAAAACTTTCCTTAATAGGGTGGGAGGGATTGCATAGGAAAGCACAAAAGAGGATGAAATCCCATAATGAAAAGCCTTGAGCGTGATAAGATGAAATTGTCCAGTAAACAATTCCTGCACAAAAACCAAACATTTTCTCACCAGAAAATCCAAAGACCAAACTACCCTTCATAGCTTGTCCTTTTTCATGAGGTTTCCGAGGCTGTACATCCCCTCCACGGTGGCGGAAACTTGCACTGAGACCGACGATAAGTATGAACGTTTAAAGCCACATTTTTTAGTGCTTTCAAACCTCATAAGGTTTCGAACATGGCAGGTAGTGGACACAGGAAATCAACTTCGCCAAAAGAAGGCAACCATGATCCAACGGTAGCCCTGTCCAATGTTATGGACCAAATCGCGCCGAAACTGCGCAACAGCCTTCACCCCGGTACTTTGAACCTGTCGCCAGCACCACCCACCACCACATCCTTCCTTGACCAGATTTCATGGAAGAAAATCGACGCCGCTTGTAACGCCCCGGGTTTAGGGGTCAGATGTTACATGGGTAAATCTGATTTGAGTCGTGGGCTCATTTTAAATTAATTTGGGTTTTGATTTTTTTAATTAAAAAGGTTTAATTTTTCATTAATGGCAAAAGTGTGATTTTTAAATAAGGGCAAAAAGGTACTTTTCAAATTAAAAGAAAAAGATGATGAAAAGGGGGTTTTTAATTCAAAAGTGTCCATCTTCCTCCTTAATCCCCTTTCACGTTAAAACCTCCTCAAACCTCATAGTTACTATTCCATCAAAGCTCTTCACCAATCCAAGTGATTTCAACGAGGTAAGCACGTTTTTGACTTCTCCTCTCTATTCCGAACATTCCTATGGTTTAGAAAACAATTACAACTTACTCTTGAGCTTAGATTGGCTTATCAAGCCCAATCTAAACTCCCAAATCACCTTCTTAACCAAGTTAAGGCTTAGAAAACAATTCCACTCATCGGTACAACCCAAACGATAGTCGAAACACCGATTTCAAGCCTCCAAACTACCCGGTCTCACGTCCGAAGTGCCCAATCCAATTTCCTTTGTTTTTAGGCAACCCAAAATAGAACATTAGGATGCTATTAAACATGTAAACCAACAACAACTCGGAGTCCAACTTCTTGCAACCAAAACACATTGATATTCAAACCCAAACTTCACCCAAAACTCACCAAATTCGTAATAACAAAACCCCAAGCTGAATCCATCGATTTCAAACATCAACACACATCCAATATCATATAAAAACATCCCCCAACAACAAAAAAACCATCAGCCACGAAATCAACCCAAAGCCAAGCCAAAAACTCCACCTTTTCAACTCAAAAATCCCATTTTTTGACCCATTTCGGGTTTCCCAATATTTAGTCAATATTCCAATATGTTTAACTACTCAAAACTTAGATTAAATCACATGTATAACCATGGAAAATCAAACCTACGAAAATCAAGTGAAAATATCCATTTTCCAACCCAAAACCCAAAATAAATTTCAATGGGTTTAGAAGAAAGATTTCAAAGAGAACAAGTCAAATATGTGAAAACCAAAGTAAAAGAGAAGTTACCTTGAAAGTTTGCTTGAAGAAATGTTGGAACCAATGGAATAATGAAAATGGGTTTTTTTTGAAGTAGATAACATGAAATGGCTTTTGGAAGATGATCATATTTTTAAAATCTTTTTTTTTTAATTTCAAAATCCCCTTTTTACCCTTTCTTCTTTAAAAGCCTTAAAATTTGTTTATTAAAGATGTTTTTCCAAAGATTAGCTTAACCCGAACCGATTTAACCAAACCTGGTTATCCCTCGGGCCCTAAACTCGGGCGTTACAAGGGTTGATCGAGCGAACTAAGTTGAAAATTTTAAATAAGTGACTTGGAAAAGAAAATGAATTTAGAAAAATAACGAAAGTAAATTTTGAAGAGAAAATCTGATTTAATGGAATAGCCTCAAGCTTTAGCTTAGCCTTAATTCAAGTAGATTATTGAAAAAGATATTTTTTTCTGGATACACGCCGGTTATAGTCTATAAGGCTCAACCTTTGTAACTTACATTTCACTTTGGTAACCAACAATTCAAAGACAATCTTTGGATTTTGGTTCTTACTTGGACTAGCCACAACTATCATCGCCAACACCAATGTAGTTAAGTATTTAGAAAAGTCCGACTCGGATTATGTTGTCTCAATGAGAATCGAATCTGATCTCAATTTCCCTTAGCGAATTCGTCGCTAAGTGTGTTCATATGAAGTCGGATATGCTGCAAGCCGATCCTTCCTCCCAACTTTAAACCAGAACAAAATTCAAGTTAACACACACTTTTTGAAATGAATGTGTAAAGATTTTAAAAGAAAGACCGATTGCCGATCTAAGTTTTCAGAAAATTGAAGAATGTTACCTGGAAATATTAAGTACTTTTTCTATTCTCACAAAATGAATCGAGGTGTTACTTTAAGCCTTTGGCTAATTAGGAAATTAGCTAAGAATGATTATGGTAAAAATAAATAAAATCTTAAGAACAAGAAAGTAAAGAAAACTAAGAATGGAGGATGATGTCTCTAGCTTACCCCAAAGGGGTATTTATAGAAGTATGAAACCCTAAAAATAACCTAAAAAGATAAATTCTAAAAATATTTAAATTAATTCCTAAAACAAAAGATAATTCTAAGTTTAAAATTTAAAACGTAGCTTATTTGCTTATCCGTTCGTTGTGAGTAGACCTTCTTGAAGCCGTTGACTAGATCTTGATCCACGTCAAACTCCATGCCCAGAGTCATGTCCACTAGCCCAACCTTGATCCCAGAAAATAAATCTGCAGAATTGTAGTCATGCATAAAAAACGCACGAAAACATCCAGATCAGTAACATAAACTAACTACTAAAGTCTTAATCAAAGATAAAATAGTACCAAAGTAAACTACATATCAAATTCCTCATCACTTATTCAATGCTTGTCCTCAAGCATTTCTCAACTAATATATTAAAACTCAAGTTCCCATATGTTATTTCACAATTTATCTAAGGTAACCAAATGACCTAAAATCGAAACAACTATTGAAATCAAGAACAATGAAGTAAAGACATAAGTAGGAACAATTTTAAGCAAAGCAAGACATTCCAATAACCTGTCAATTTCAATGAAGCAGAACTTAATACCCTCACAAAGATTCACTCGTTTCGCTCTAAGTGTTTGGGTTAAAGTATCACTCAAACCATAACTAATCAAAACATTACCACAAGCTTGTAACTAAATCAATTCTCCACTACTAAAATTGAACATGATGCAGAAATCAAGGGGACTTTAAACAGGGTTGTAACGGGGCTTAAGTTAGGGTAGGAAAAAGGTAAAAAGTTCGGCCAATAATCAAGACAAGAGAAAAATAAATTAGATCTAACCCACATAAACTCAAAAGTAGAGTAATTGCAAAAATAGAATGCAACAACTTCAAATATTTTTTTGTTCGAACTATATTTTTTTCCTGTCGTTTTTTTCTGTAATTTTTTTTTTGTTTCGAATAGTTTTTTTAAATATTCGACCAAATTTATTTTTCGAATTCCTTTGCTCTTTTCTTTTTTATTTCTCGTGGAACAAATCTTCTTTTGTCTTGACAAGGGTATGAAAAGGGGATAAAATATGAAAAGTCTCGGGTTTTGTAAATGTGGTGAAAACAAGAAATGAGTATAGGCTCAAAAAGTGGCTAACTAGGGGAAATAAATAGGAAGACAATTTTGGGTAGAGAAGTGATTAATCCTAATGCCCATATCACGTTAAAGCATCGTATTCAAGTATGTAGCCTCGACAAGTATTTTGTTACAAGTTCAAGAATGTTGAGATCTAGTTCGGCACACTCAATGAAGTAAAGAGTAAGAGTGAAAGTATATGCTCATAAGGCTCAAAAACTTACATGAGGTGGGATGTGTATAAGTCAAGAAACATGTCGACTAACAAGTGTAGGAATGTCAAATTAAAAGTTTATTAAAAACCACTAGTAATGCAATTATCTATCATGTATCCTAAATTTCAACAAAAGCAAGATCACAAGTCATAGGGAAAACAAAGAGATAAAGTGAAATATAGGATGATGAACAAGAAATTCCAACATATTATAGTTAAGAAAAACTCAATTTCAACCAATCGAATAAGCAAGAGAAAAATTTGATGCAAATTATATTCCCCTCACTTAAATCATATTGTCCCAATATGTAAACGTAAGCACAAGAGAGGGAATATGGATACTCCCCATGTTAACGATGGTCGCGGGCTTTGGGTCTAGTTCAAGGGCGTCGTGCGGCGGTAGCTGGCTGAGCAGGTTTGTGCGGAGGCGAGACTGACGGATGGTGGTGACGAACATAGTGACTGTGTAGGGACCAAAATGACTATTCAATCATCCTTTATTAGCTTATGTTCCGTCAACACTCTTACGTATCCTTTCGAAATATTACAAAAGTATTACTCTTTTTAAATCTTTCCAATTCTTTGATTTTTCATATGGTAGATGGATTCTTTTAAAGGTAATTGGGCCTCAGTAAATATTAATTAATAGTAAGTATTTTTTTTAATAAAAATAGTGGATGAATTTTTTTACTATTGTAACTTGCCTTTTCTTTTTTATAGTAAGATTTGACGCAAAATTATGTCGACCATTTTTGTTATTTGAGCGAAAATTAAAAATTGGACCCATATAAAGTGAAAATATATATTATTGCTTTAAACATTAATTTAATATTTCATTAATAAATTATCTAAACATGATCAAACTTTGTCACACGTTAATTTTACTGTTTTATTTAGAAAACATTTTAAATACAACTAAAACAATAGCATTCAACCATTAACTTATAAGATTGTCATTCGAGAAATTATTTGAACTGTGAAGGTAAAAAATGATGCCTTGAGCGGGCACTCATGTTGCTCCTTTTCTGAGACGACATTGATTTGACATCACCAATCTAGTTAATGATTCATTTGATTATCTCTGTTGATTTGTCTATGATTTAGACTCTCATGTTAGTTGTTTCATATTGATAAGTTCTTTAATCACTAAAGATATATCACAATTGAATTATTATAAAGTCACTATTATTATTATAAATAATTTCATGTTACTGTTGATGATATTTATCATTTATAAACGACAATAATTTTATCTATTATGTTAGGTTGGTTGGATTTTCACCATTACTTTGAATAGTTTTATTTATTCTTCAATGATTAGTTTGTATATTTAAATTATTTTAATAAAAATACTGATTAATGTACTAAAAAAATTGGTCTCTATTATAACATAATTATAACATATAGGCTTGGTCTTTAGTTCAGCACATTTGTGGCTTTATGCAAATATAGGCTTCGTCTAAATTGGTAGGTAGTAGGTCTTTGTTATGTTTTTTTTTGAGCCTCATTAAAAACTTCATCTAGTCTTAAATAGTGCCCAATTTATTTAATAAATAAATATCATACACAAGAGAGTTGCCTCTCACACTTTCCAGGAATGCTACAACAGGGCATCTTTTAAATCCTATTCTGGTACATTAACAACTGTATGGTCTTAAACCAGAATTACACCTACCCTAGCACACTATCAATAGTCTTGAAGAATTTGCGTCCCTCTACCTTTGAATCCCAATTTAGACGTCTTTAGCGAGCCATAGCAGATTCTCGCATCTGTTCAACCCTCGTTTTGCTAGCCTTGATTGGTTGCTTGTCCCACAACTCTATCAAACATATGATAGAGCCCGGAATAGTCAAATTAATATCCCATTTTTGCCAAATTCTCTACACCACAATGCAGTGAATAACCCCCTCGGGTTCTTTAGCAGAGAAAACACATAGGTTTGGCTTCGCTTTTCCAGTTCAACACGCGTAGGGATTCTTTGATGCACGACCTTCCAAATGAATGCTTCAACTTTTAGAGGGGCCAAATTCAACCATACGCACTTCCACAATTTATCCTCTTTAGAGACAACCTCACGGTCACGGTAGGTTTTGAGGGAAAAGATGCCATTGGTAAATCCAATACACTTTAAAAAGTCCCTACCCTTCAGAAATTGAACTGCTCTGTTAATCATGTCCACAATTCTACCAGTCCACCAGTCCTCCCAAAAGTTAATAGACTGAAGTTGTTTGTCAGCACATCTTCTTAATTGTCCAGGGGCCTCCAAATCCAAGAAGATATTGTACCGATCACAGCCGCAGGCAACAAGGATTGTGAATTATACTCGTATTTAGCAATTAGCAGTTTAGGCTTGCATGTGGTTTCTCGTTTAATCCAATGTATGTTGCGATTTGAGTTTGCTTAGCAATTCACCGTTGAAGGTATTTGGAACAACAAAATGGTAAGTTGGCCAACACTGAGTTTATAAAGGATATACTTTTTCCTTTCCAGCTTTCAAGTCTTTTTTGCATCCTATCAAAGATTGGGTTCCACCTAAATACATAGAGGGGAGTAACACGCTATCGATTCAGCCCAGGCTTGTACTCACATTAACACCAAACAAATTTGTTTTCCTCATATTTAGCTTCACACCAGCATCGATTTCAAAGATTCTGAGAATTCCTTTGATTTTTTGCGCACCTGCTTCAGTAAAGACTATTTAAGTCTTCCACAAATTGTATGTGAGATATCCTGAGGCCACTGTTCCTTACTAACACACTTGTGATTAATCTGACAGACTCAGCCTTTGAAGGGTCGAGGCCACCCCCTTAAATTCTCTTCTGGTCCGAGAGGCGGATATACTGCCCCAGATGGGGGTGGAGTTGAAAAACTTGAGGCGAAATGAGGATCCGTCTGCAGGAGCTCTCCCGACATTGGACCCTAGGATTCACAACTGAAAATGTTTGCAGGTCAACTAGTAATGAGGAGCACTAGAATGTTTGCAGGCATGTGGAGCACTAGAATGTTCCCAAAATGGCACTGCAATGTTTGTGTGGGTTTGATAGCTTATGATGGCTATGAATTTGATTAGCTAATGGTGATGGATGTGATAAAATGCTATGAAGATGACAGATTGGGTGAGTTGGATGTTGGAATTGAGTTAAGAAGTAAATTGTATTGGAGGAAGTTGAAGATGAACAATTTTAGGGGTTAGATTGAATAAATATAGAATTTGAGAGACTCAACATGACATTTACCTATTTTTATTAAACTTAGTCATTTTTTATCAAAAGAGCCACATGACGCGCCAAAAAAAATTTAAACGGACGTTAGATAAGAGGGGCCAACGAAGGTCACAATTTTTTGTTCAGGGGTAAAACGTCCCAAAAAATACTTCAGTGGGTAATTCAGTATTTTATGTATACTTTAGGAGCCAAACAGGCAATTAAGCCTTAATATTATGATTATTTCACTACATATGGTTTTAATTGAGTTACACAATAGAAGGTAGTTGATGCTCATTTTATAAAGGATAAAAGGGTATTTTTGCCCTTAAGTTCGACCCAAAAAATCAATTTTATTTCTTGTCGAAAAAAATATTTAATGTGGCACCCAGTCTACGAAATAGATCAAATTGACCTTTTGACCGACTTTGACCATTATAGTGCTGACATTGCAGTTAATGGTGATGATGTGGCAGTATACGTGGGATGATGACGTGGTAGAGGGGGATTGAATTGATTATTTTAACTGAATTCAAGGGCATCTGATTTTAATTGAAAGTTCGATAACTTACTTAATCTTTAAGTTAAAAATAAAAATTTTAATATTTAAATACTCATAAAATATTAAAAAAATAAAACACTATAATGAATTAAAAAATTAAGTAAAAAATTAAAATTAAAAATATCAAAAGTTATAAATATTAAAAAATTAAAATTTAATAATATTTATAAATCATCGAAAAAATCTTCGCCTGTTTCTTGTTATGCTATACGTATTAATGTTCTTTGAACATATTTTCAATTGAAACATTCTTGTATTAGAGTAGTAATAAAACCACAATTATCTTTCATTTTTCTACATCAAAATATTAATGAGCATTAATTTGATGTAGAAAAGCGAGAAAAAAATTGAGTTTTATTGTTACTCTAATACAAGGTTGATTTCACTAAAAAATTGTTTAACGAATGGTAATGCCCATATTAACGAAGTTGAAACTTTTTTGATGAAAGTGTTCAATTATTTTAATACTTTATAAATATTTTTTTATTAACTTTTTATATTTAAATTTTATCATCTTATAATTTCTATACATTTTAAATTTTTAAATAATTTTGATTTTCAATAATTTTTTTGAACAACTTATTTTTTTATCTTTATGGATTTTTATAAAAAATAAGGATATTTTGACTTTTTGAGAGTCCTCACTTTTATTATTTTTTTAAAATTATCAGGGACCCACAGGGTAACAAGCGTCGTAGTTGTCAAATAAAACAAGTCTTAATCTCAAATAAATAAATAAATATTGTAGTAAAGAGAAGAAGGGTCGGTCCGCAAGGGCTAAGGAGCTTTTGATATCTGAATGATTGATTCTAACTGTTGCGAAAAATGAAGTGAAATAGGGGGGTTGATCGAGCAAACTAAGTTGAAAAATATAAATAAGTGACTTTGAAAAGAAAATAAATTTAGAAAAATAATGGAAGTAAATTTTGAACAGAAAATCTGATTTAATGGAATAGTCTCAAGCTTTAGCTTAGCCTTAATTCAAATTGATTATTGAAAAAGATATTTTTTCCAGATACATGTCGGGCACAGTCTACAAGGCCCAACCCTTGCAACTTATTTTTCACTTTGGTAACCAACAATTCAAACACAATCTTTGGAGTTTGGTTCTTACTTGGACTAGCCACAACTATCGTCGCTAGCACCAATGTAGTTAAGTATTTAGAAAAGTCTGACTCTGATTATGTTGTCTCAATGAGAATCGAACCCGATCTCAATTTTCCTTAGCGAATTTGTCGCTAAGTGTGTTCATATGAAATCGAATATGCTGCAAGTCGATCTTTTCTCCCAACTTTAAATCAGAATAACATTTAAGTCAACGCGCGCTTTTTGAAATGAAAGTGTAAAGATTTTAAAAGAATGACCAATTGTTGATCTAAGTTTTCAAAAAATTAAAGAATGTTACCCGAAAATATTAAGTACTTTTTTTCTCACAAAGTGAATCGAGACATCACTTTAAGCCTTTGGCTAATTAGGAAATTTGCTAAGAATTATTATGGTAAAAATCATACTTAGCATTTTTAAAATAAATAAAAGCTTAAGAACAAGAAAGTAAAGAAAAATAAACTTTGATTAAAAATTCAAAAGCTAAAACATAACTAAGAATGGAAGATGATGTCTCTTGCTTACCCATAAGGGGTATTTATAGAATTCTAAAACCCTAAAAATACCTTAGAAAGATAGATCCTAAAATTATTTAAATTACTTCCTAAAAAAAGATAATTATAAGTTTAAAAATTTAAAACGCAGCAGATATGCTTATCCGTTCTTGCTGAGTAGACCTTCTGGAAGTCGTTGGCTAGATCTTCTAGATGCTGCTGACTGGATGCCACGTCAGACTTCATGCCCACTAGCACAGCCTTGATTCTAGAAAATAAAACTGCAGAATTTAGCCTTTTAAGTGTAATTTTCAGAATTGTAGTCTTGCACATAAAACGCACGAAAACATCCAGATCAGTATCATAAACTAACTATTAAAGGCATAATCAAAGATAAAATAGTACCCAAATAAACTACTTATTAAATTTCTCATCACTTATTCAATGTTTGTTCTCGAGCATTTTTTAACTAATATATCAAAACTCAAGTTCGCATCCATTATTTCACAATGTATCTAAGATAACAAAATGACACAAAATCAAAACAACTATTGAAATCAATAACAATCAAGTAAAGGCATAACAAGGAACAATTTTAAGCAAAACAAGACATTTCAATAATCTGTTAATTTCAATGAAGCAGAACTTAATACCCTCACAAAGATTCACTCGTTTCGCTCAAAGTGTTTGGGTTAAAGAATCGTTCAAGCCAGAACTAATCAAAACATTACTATAAGCTTGTAACTAAATCCAATCTCCACTACTAAAATTGAACATGATGCAGAAATCAAGGGGTCTTTAAACATGGTTGTTATGGGGCTTAGGTTAGGTTAGGGTAGGGAAAAGTAAAAAAAATCGCCTAGTAATCAAGACAAGAGAAAAATAAATTAGATCTAACCCACGTAAACTCAAAAGTAGAGTAAAGAATTGCAACAAAGGAATGCAACAACTTCAAACATTTTTTCCGTTCGAACTATACTTTTTTCCTACTATTTTTTCTGTTTCGAGTAGTTGTTTTTTTTTTATATATTTGAACCAATTTTTTTTCCGAATTCCTTTCCTCTACTAGCGAATGCTGATGCGTGTAATATTTCCATGGTTGAAAATTTACTTTACGTTCGATCCAAAATAGTTTGGGGCACCTAAAAATTTAAAACAAAAAAATAAGACAAAAATAAATTAAATAAAATCAAAAATAAATAGAAATTAAGCAAAATAAAATAAAATAAAATGAGTTGCCTCCCATTTAGCGCTTTATTTAACGTCGTTAGCTTGACGACATGCTTTAAACTACATGTACCGAGAGAGATGCTCCCTCCACTTCATACATTTTTTTCATCGAAGAAATTTCTTACGAGAAATTCTACGATCATAAAGTTCCTTTATTTTTCCTTGTAGCTTTGAACTTTCTCATATATTTTTCTTCGGATATTTTTCAGTTTGTCCACATGTTCCAACGGCGATTTTAACTCAAATTTTGGTTCCTGTAAAAGGGAAGATAAGAGTTTAGATTTAGATGGAGTAAGGCTTAAATCAGAATCAATTGAAATTTTTTTCTCAAACTCTCTGATTTCCTCTTCAAAGTCCTCCAATTCCCTACACAGATCATCGACAAGGTTAGGCTCGAAAAACTCTTCAATGGTAGGTTCAATAACATCAATAAAATTAATACTAGCGACATTATCTAGATATCACATTGCTTTGTAAACGTCAAACTTAACAACCTCACTGTCAAACTCCATTGTAAGAATTATGCTTCTTACATCGATTTTTGTATGCGTCGTACTAAGGAAATCATGACCGAGAAGGATTTTTTGAAGAAAGTTTTAATCAATCGTTTTCCATGTCGATGATATAAAAATCCACCAGAAAATTAGTTCGATTACCTTTACTAAGACGTTCTCGAGGAGTCCTTATGGGTATATCACAGACCGGTCTGCCAGCTGTATAGTCATTTTTGTATCCTTAAAAGGCTCAACAGAAAGTGAGTTGTACAAGGAAAGAGGAATAACGTTTATAGAAGCTCCTAAATCTCACATAGCATGTTTAATCCCAATCTTGCCAATTTTACAAGGAATATCAATTATACCTTGGTCATTTAACTTTGGTAAAAGCTTTCATTAGAAAACGGATGAGACGTGTTCCCTCCAACTCACCTTCTCAATTACGATAAGCCTTCGTTTGTTTGTGCAAAGGTACTTCAAGAATCTGGCATACCGTGGAACCTTTTTAATCACATCAAGAAGTGGTATGTTTACCTCCACTTTACGGAACATATCAAGAATTTTTTGTTCCTCAGCTTTCTTATTGCACATCACCAACCTCGAAGGAAAAAGAGGTGGAGTGGCATAAGGAGATAGCGTATGATGAATCTACGATTCATCCTTCTTTTCCCTCTAGGATTTTAATTCGTCATCTTTCTTAGGCTCGAAAAACTCTTCAACGGTAGGTTCAATAACATCAATAAAATTAATACTAGCGACGTTATCTAGATATTGCATTGCTTTGTAAACGTCAAACTTAACAACCTCACCGTCAAACTCCATTGTAAGAATTCCGCTTCTTACATCGTTTTTTGTATGCCCCGTAATAAGGAAGGGACGACCGAGAAGGATTTTTTTAATAAGTTTTTAATCGGTCTTTTTCATGCTGATGACATAAAAATCCGCCAAAAAATTAGTTCGATTACCTTTACTAAGACGTTCTCGAGGAGTCATTTTGGGTATATCACGGACCGATTTGCCAACTATATAGTCACTTTTGTATCCTTCAAAGGCTCAGCAGAAAGTGAGTTGTACAAGGAAAGAGGCATAATGTTTATAGAAGCTCTTAAATCTCACATAACACGTTTAATCCCAATCTTACCGATTTTACAAGGAATATCAAGCATACCTTGGTCCTTTAACTTTGGTGGAAGCTTTTATCGGAAAACGACTGAGACGTGTTCCGCCAAATTCACCTTCTCAATTTCGGTAAGCCTTCGTTTGTTTGTGCAAAGATCCTCCAAGAATCTGGCATACTGTGGAACCTTTTTAATCACATCAAGGAGAGGTATGTTTACCTCCACTTTACGAAACATATCAAGATTTTTTTGCTCCCCAGCTTGCTCATCGCGCTTCACCAACCTCGAAGGAAAGAGATGTGACGTGGTATAAAGAGATGGCGTAGGAAGAATCTGCAATTCATCCTTCTTTTTCCTCTAGGATTTTAATTCGTCATCTTTATGTGGCTCTACAGCAATATTCGCAAGGATTGGTGGTGTGACCACAATGCCACTTCGAAGGGTGATTGCACTAACATTTTCTCGTGGGTTCGCCTCGGTTTGCAACGGAAACTTCCATTTGGATTCTAAACTACTCACTGCTAACGTCAGTTGACTCCAACGACGGTTTTTGTGGTTGATATCGGCAAACGTCAGTTGACTCCATTTGGATTCGTGGGTTCCCCTCGGTTTGCAACGGAAACTTCCATTTGGATTCTAAACTACTCACTGCTAACGTCAGTTGACTCCAACAATTTCTTGAAAGCGTGCTTCGGTCTTTAGTTGGAATTTTTCTTGGGATATCGGCAAACGTTCAACAATTGATTCCAACGACGGTTTTTGTGGTTGATATTGTTGTGGTACCGGTGGTTGATAAACCCGGTTCGGTTTAGGGTTGGGTCCATAGTTGAAGTTCAGATGGTCCTTCTACCCTGGATTATAGGTGTTGGTGTGAGGGTTGTATGCCCTTTGAGGAGGTCCCAGAAAATTACCTATTGCATTTACTTGTGCAGCATCATCTTCCTGTATCATCGGACAACAATATGTGGGATGGTCGGGCTTTATACATATTTTGCAAAGTCTAGCTTTACCCTTTTTTTCTACAACAAGGGATTGAAAAATTTCAGCCAACTTATCAATTTTATGTTCCAAAGAAAATGTACTTACCTCGTGAACTCGTCGAGAGGGTTCACTAGAAGGGTGAAACTGTTGAGAGTTAGCGGCCATGGTAGAAATTAAATTTCTTGCCGCAGTCGGAGTCATGTTTATAATTGCCCCTCCACTTGCTGCTTCGATCATCTTCATTTCCATATGAGTTAAGCCCTCGTAAAAGTATTGAAGAAGCGTTTGTTCAATCAACCCGTGTTGTGGACAATTCGCGTATAATTTCTTAAACCTCTCCAGTAGTTGTATAATGATTCAATATCTTTGAGTCGGATACTCAAGATGATTCACCTTAATTCGCTCGCCTTGGCTGCTGGAAAGAACATGTCAAGAAAAAGGCGAGCCATGTCAGTCCATGTAGTAACTGAATTGGATGGTAAATCAAATCATCAATCTTTAAAAATATCGGCTAAGAAAAAAGGAAAAGCACGGAGTTTGATTTGGTCTTCGGGTACTCCCTGTGGTTTTGTGCTTAAACAAACCATGTGAAATTCCTTGAGATGTTTATGCGGATTTTCACTAGGCAATCCATGATAGGTGGGTAAGAGATGTATTAAGCATGTCTTAAGTGAGAATGGTGTTTCTCCATTCAGGAATGTAATGCACAACGATTGTTGACTGTTAGGCGCCGCGATAAGTTCGCGAATAGTTTGGTCATTTTCTGCCATCAGAATCTGCTCTACGTTGTCGTACTCGAAATGTGTTTCAGCATCAGAAGGTGTTTCTAGATTTGATTCGGGTTGATGTTGTTGACATTCTTGTTGTTGTTGTTGTCTTTTTTCTCGAAGTGTTTGTGCGTGTAGTCTTCGGGCTAATGATTCGATCTCTGGTACAAAATCTGCTAGTTCGCCCGGATTCTTCCTGGTCATAAATCAAAACAAAACAAAACAATATAAGTAACTTTGCCGAAGTTCCCCGGCAACAGCGCCAATTTGACAAGCATCGTAATTGTCAAATAAAATAAGCCTTGATCTCAAATAAATAAACAAATAAATAACGTAGTAAAGAAAAAAAGGGTCGATCCGCAGGGACTAAGGAGCTTCTGATATCTGAAGGTTTGATTCTGACTATTGTGAAAAATGAAGTGAAATAAGGGGGTTAGATCGAGCGAGCTAAGATGAAAATGTAACGCCCCAATTTTTAGGCTTAGATGTTTTGGCGAGTCAGGTTGGTGGAACCGGTGTTAGTTGTTTGAACCATTTAAAATGTGGTTTAGGGAAAACAAGGTTTGGGATGGGATAAAGATATGATAAAAAATAATAAAATCCTCTAAAATGGTGTTTAAGAGGTTGGTCAAATAAATTTTACAAAACGGGTTTTCTAAAGTGTACATTTTGGGTAGTGACCAAAATGTAAAGATTTAAAAGTTGGAAAATGTATTTTTCAAGAAGAGTAAAAAATCTTAGAATCTTTAGGGAGCTACTTGGCAATTATGCCTTTTCCCTAATTTGGCATGTGTTTTAAATGTTTATTAAATAATTAAAAAGGCTTTATTTAATTAATTAAGGAAAGTTAGTTAATCGGTTAACAAATTTTTTGACGAGCTTTTCATTTCTTACTTTCACTTCAGTTAAACACCCTTCATTTTCTCTCAATTTTTTCATAAATTCTTTTCTCTCAAATCCTCTTTTGGTTTCTATCATTTCCTTATTGATTTCTTCCTTTTTCCTTCAAGTTTCTTCAAGCAAATCTTGCCAAATTAGAGAAGAAGCAAGGATTGGAGGTAATTTTCGTGCTAACCCTCTAATATAGGTTCTTTAATGAAATTCCAAAGATATTTGACTCTTTAATACTGATTTTGATTGAGGTTTTGTTGTTAGATTGTTAAACTCTGGAAATCTTGATTGAAAAATAGATTTTAAGGTGATTTTCGGAGTTTGATTTAAATGGCTGGTTTGAGATTGTTTCTAAATGAGTTTTGAAAGGTTTTTGGTGTTGAAGTGGTGTCTTAATCATATAGATCCCGAAATTCTTGAGATCTATAGTTTTTGAAGTGTTTTTGGTTGAGTTTTGGGGTGTTCTTGAGGAATTTGAGTTGCTGTAGGTATAGGGATGGTTTTAGGTTGTTTTTGGATGATGATTAATGCCTAAAATGTGTTGGAGGTATTGGGTAATGGCTGGGCTGAAGTTAGGGATCAATCGATTGAGTTTTCGGTTGTTTCAGATGGGTGTTTTGGTGCCTTAGAGCAGGGCTGCGGGAATTCTTTTGAGTGCTGGTGTTTTGGATGCATTTTAATGCATTGAACCTCTGTTTTGATGTGTTGAAAATAGAGGATAATATTTCGGAAGAAAATAAAGTGTTTTTGGAGGCTTCAAACGATCGGTAGTTGTGTCGGCAAGCGTGGTTTCGTGAGTCGGTGAGTGGAACCTGGCTTTCCAGCAAGGGACGTCTTAGAAAACTTTTTGGGAACTTAGTAAGAGCTTGAAACGCTTTACTAAGTTCCGAAGTAAGTAAAGTGAATTTTTACTCTCGGATTGTGCTAGTTTTGGACCAATGGTTGCACTTGATTTTACTTGCATTAACCTACTGTTTTAAAGCATGTTTTGAATGTATAAAATGTGTATGATGATTCCATGTGGTTTAAGGATGCACTAGGTAAGTGATCCTTGTATGCATGTATTGATGCATGATATTTGAAGCATGGTTTAATGCTTGATTTATGGCTTATCCTAAATGCTTTGTAAAAACAGTGAGTTATGCATGAGATATAGGTTATATTGGCAAGTGATGTTGAATAAAATGTTTTGTAGAACTAATGTTTTGATATAATAATTGAAAAATGTTTTGGACAAATTTGAAAAGAATTTAAAACTTGTCTTTAAGTCCAAACAACTTGAAAATATGTTTGAGGCATTTAAAAAGGTTTTTGGCAAAGTTCTTAATGATTTAAATTAGCCAAACTTGACTTTTCACCAAGCCTGTACCGATACGTTGTACCCCGTATCGATACACTTTTGCCCAGGTTTTGATTCTGCCAAAACTCATATCGATACAGGTTTTGAGGTATCGATACAGGTTTTGAGGTATCGATACAAGTTTTGTTGTATCGATACGGATAGGGATCGTTTCGATACGCCCTTTAAGCGTATTGATCCCTGTTTTAGCGTCCCCAACAGATATTTCCCAACAGTCTTTTAAATGATATATCGTACCGATATGCCCTCAAGCGTATCGATACACTTAGGCTGACAAAGAGCCCAACGGCTAGTTTTGGAGAAGAGCATATCGATACGCCTCCACATGTACTGATACGATAGGCTGTAGAACTGTATTTATGGTGGGAAATAAAGTCTCCAACGGCTCCAATTCAACCACAACGGCTAGTAACGGCTACAAACTCAAAGAGAAGTATAAAAGGGACCTCCAAGCATCTAGTAATGATTAATGCTTCAATTGTAATACAACATGTGATCAAAATGTGTCTTAGTGCTTAAGTGTCAATTCTTTTAATAGACAAACACTAGTGAGCCAAAATTGTTAGATTTGCTCAAGTGTTTTAGGATTGGGTGAGAGCTTAATTGTGCAAACAAATACTTATTAGAGGGATTTGAGTTTGCTTTTTATCTCTTTGTAAAGAGGGTTTGATCAAGGCTTTGGGTAGAAAGCTTGATCGGTTTGTAAGAGTTTCCTCCTAAGCCTAGAAAAGGGGACGAATCAATAGTGGATTGATTGGAAATCCTTAGTGGGATGCTAAGGTAGTGGATGTAGACCTTGGTTAGAAGGTTGAACCACTATAAATAATATTGTCTTTATTCATTTTAGCTTCCACACCTCTTTCACCCAAAATCCCACTTCTCCACCACTTGGCGAGCAAGAGCGGTTGAAGGAATCGAGCACCGAAAAAAACCCAACAATTGGTATCAGATCTTGGCTCAATTGAAGAGGATTAACATCCTATTGAGAAGATCCGGCAAGCTCGATCAACATTTCAAACAACCGGCTCAATGGCGCAATCCATCGACAAACCGCCCTTCTTCAACGGAACACACTATACCCATTGGAAGACAAGGATGGAGTTCTTCATAAAGTCGAATGACTACAAGCTTTGGGACATAGTAGAAGATGGTTCGTTCGTGCCTCAACAAAGCAAGGCGGATTGGAGTGCCGAAGATCGCAAGAATATGGAGCTTAATTGCAAAGCCTTGCACATCCTTTTTTGTGCTTTTGGCCCAAACATCTATGAGAAGATGTCTTCTTGTGAGAGTGCCAAGGAAGTTTGGGACATGCTCAAAGTTACATACGAGGGGACAAACGAAGTAAAGGAGACCAAGATCGGGCTCCTCAACCTAGCGTATGAAAACTTCAAGATGGATCCGAAAGAGGACATTGAGAAGATGTTCGATAGGTTCTCCACCATCACCAATTGACTTAAAGGTTATGGAGAAGTCATCCCGGAGAAGAAACTTGTCCGAAAGGTCATCTACTCCCTTCCCGAGTCATGGGACTCAAAAAGAACCACCATCATCGAAGCTAAGAATCTCAAAACTTTGAAGCTTGATGAGCTCATGGGGTCACTTCTCACTCACCAAATTATGAAGAATAACGCAGAAGAGGAGGGAACAGATTAGAGCTATGGGGGAGAAGAAGCTCAAAGGGCTTGACATCAACACAAATGACATTGCTCTTAAATCCTCCACATGCCACCATGTGGATTCAAGTGAAGAGGAGGATGATGAAGAAGAGATAGTTCATCTCTTCAAAAAGTGTGCCCCTTACATGAAGAAAGCCTTGAAAGATCTTGAACGAGAATCCATGAAAAAGAAGAGGTCAAGCACTTCAAGCCATAAGAAGAAGGCATATGTGGCTACTTGGAGAGATAAGGACTCCACCGACGATGAACAAGCCAACCTTTTCCTTATGCCCATCGAAGAAGATTCAAGGGTAACTTCTAATTCATCTACTTCATGTTCATATTCTTTTGATGAATTACAAGATGCCTATGATGATTTGGTTTTAGAATTTAAAAATTACATTTTGAAAAACAATAAAATGATTTTAAAGTTGAAAATTCAAAATGATTTGATTTCTAAAACCAAACTTGAACTTGAAGCAAAACTCGAAGAGTTTGAAAAAAAAATGTTTTGATTTACAAAATTTGCTTCATAAAGTTCAAGAAGAAAAAAATTTGATTTCCAAAGAGCTTGAAAAGAAAAATAATCTTGGAAAATCAAACTTTTATGTAAGACAACTAGTGCCCCTAGATTTGTAAATGGTAAATGTTTCAGAAGTGTTTGGGTCCCAAAAGGACTAACCACTTCAACTAAAAAGGATGAAATTAAAAAATGGATTCCTAAGGGGACTAAATTTTGTGCTACTAACGTCTATGGATCCAAAGCAATTTGGATACCAAAAATTACTTGATTGTCTTATGATAGGTGTGATGGAGTGTGATCAACAAGTCAAACTTTGAGGGGGAGCTCCATGCACACAAAGAAAGACACTTGAAGAAGGAAAGCTTCACATCCTCCCTTGTGTTCAAGTGTGGTAAAAATCTAGTTGTTTCAATTGGTTTATTTTTTATTTCAACTAGATTATGACATATGTTGGACTAACATTTTGATGATGCTTTGAGTAAGGAGGGGCCATTTTAAAACCAAACATTTTAATATTTTCAAAATCTAAACCTCTATTGTTATTTTGAGCTTAAAAATGTTTTAAATTCTTTTTTATATAACAAAAATGGGGAGAAATGGTTTGAAAAATTGAATTTTCAAATGAATAAGGGGGGCTTTAATTGATTTCAAATCTTAATTCTCTTATTCCAAATTTATTTCACAAAGGGGGAGAAATCCCAAACAATTTTTCAAGTTAGTTTTATTATATCAAAAAGGGGGAGATTGTATAACTAATGTTTTGATATAATAATTGAAATTTTTTTTGGACAAATTTAAAAAGAATTTAAAACTTGTCTTTAAGTCCAAACAACTTGAAAATATGTTTGAGGCATTTAAAAAGGTTTTTGGCAAAGATTTTAATAATTTAAATAAGCCAAACTTGACTTTTCAGCAAGCTCGTGCCGATACGGTGTACCCCGTATCGATACACTTTTGCCCAGGTTTTGATTCTGCCAAAACCCGTATCGATACAGGCTTTGTCGTATCGATACGGATATGAATCATTTCGATACACCCGTTAAGTGTACCGATCCCTGTTTTAACGTCCCCAACGACTATTTCCCAACGGTCTTTTAAATGATATACCGTAACGATACGCTTAGGCTGACAAAAAGCCCAACGGCTGGTTCTGGAGAAGGGCATATCGATACGCCTCTACGTGTACCGATACGGTAGGCTGCAGAACTGCATTTGTGGTGGGAAATAAAGTCTCCAACGGCTCTAATTCAACCCCAACGGCTAGTAACGGCTACAAACTCAAAGAGGAGTATAAAAGGGACCTCCAAGCATCTAGTAATGGTTAATGCTTCAATTGTAATACAACATATGATCAAAATGTGTCTTAGTGCTTAAGTGTCAATTCTTTGTATAGACAAACACTAGTGAGCCAAAATTGTTAGATTTGCTCAAGTGTTTTAGGATTGGGTGAGAGCTTAATTGTGCAAACAAATACCTATTAGAGAGATTTGAGTTTGCTTATTTTATCTCTTTTTAAAGAGGGTTTGATCAAGGCTTTGGGTAGAAAGCTTGATCGGTTTGAAAGGGTTTCCTCCTAAGCCTAGAAAAGGGACGAATCAATAGTGGATTGATTGGAAATTCTTAGTGGGAAGCTAAGGTAATGGATGTAGACCTTGGTTAGAAGGTTGAACCACTATAAATCATCATGTCTTTATTCATTTTAGCTTTCACACCTCTTTCACCCAAAATCCCATTTCTCCACCACTTGGCAAGCAAGAACGGTTGAAGGAATCGAGCACTGAAAAAACCCTAACATGTTTTATAAATGAAATCAAATATAGTTAGCCGGCTATAGGATTGAGTGCACTATAAACAAGTCGCCTTGTATGTTGAGGGGTTGTGATTGTACCGAATACTCCATCCAAGTACCCTAACGATTAAGGATTGTTTAAGGTTGCAACGGTTGAGGGTAGCTCCCGGGTGTGAACCTTGTGTGTGTCCCGTCTCTCATTAGTGGGTTATACATATACCGATGAGTGGTGTTGAAGGGTTGTGATTGTACCGAATACTCCACCACGGGTGTCACAACGATGGAGGGTCGCTCTCGTGTGTAAGCCTTGTAATGTCAGTAGAGTGTATGAAGGGTGTGGGAAAACCCTTGGTAATCTGTGTATCCGATATATGTTTTTGAGATTGTTATTTATCACTTGTGAGCCAATATAATGAAATGAAACATTGTGGAAAATGTTGTTAATACATATGTTTGAAAGATGCATGTTTTGGTTTAAGCTTAGCATAAAAGTGATTATGCTTGGAAGGCTTGTTGTAACCCCCTAAACCCAGCCCAGAAGAAATGGGTCTGATCTAGAAAGTATCAATTGAAAACTTGTCCCTCAAGAAACAATTTAGGTTAAAATATTTTGTAATTCAAAAGAATCGATTAAATAAGTAAAACTCAACAAATATTCTGATTAAAATAAAACTCAATCTTTTGAACGATGTTCCGATAATTAATTAAAAATCCGAAAGTAACTTTATAGATGCATGCATTTAATAAAACCCAAATTAAAAACAGTTCCAATGTCCATTTACACAAAATATCCCAAGATATATTAAAATAATAATTCTGAGGTAACAGAAAAGTTCGTACTTAATAATAATTTATCTGAATAAACAAGAGATGCTCCAAGTACCGATCGCCTAAAAAGAGTCTGAGATATCCGAAAAAGTAAAAACTAATGGGTGTAAGCTAAAGAGCTTAGTGTGTCTCTAAAGTGCAACTAAAACAAAAACAAAACATTATTTTATTTTCTGATAAATACTTTTCTGAAAACACAATAAAACTGAATAATGATGATATGATGTCTGATGCACATAAATCATAGTACCCATCTCTGATACACCGAAAAGTAAGGTTCCCCAGAACCTACTTTCTCCATCGTCACCATCCGAAGTGGAACTCAGCCCGAAGGGTGGAACCACTGATCCGAAGCGGAATTCAGCCCAAAGGGTGAAACCACTAATCCGAAGCAGAATTCAACCCGAAGGTTGAAACCACTGAACTTCCCCGAACAAATCTCAATCCATATACCCACAATGATATGATGCAGATTTTAAAATCTGAGTCTGATCCGAAACTTGAATTATGAAAATTCAAGTTGCACAATACTATAAATCCAATGTTTTACGCTTCCGAAAATCTGATATTTCACTTAAACCACAATATGACATGTTATACATGATGTCTGAAAACATTCACTCAATCACAACAGAGTATGCACACAAAATGTACAAAACATTTACTTATATTAATCCAAAATAGCACATAAAATTTATAGCACAGAAAGAAACACATAAGTTTATAAAACAAGAAGAGACACACCTTTAAGAAACAGAAGCTCTAATGCCAAGAAAACGCATCTCACACTCAGATCTAGCTGACTTAGGACCTACGAAGGTATGAATACTATATTAGTATTTATTACTAACACTAAGCCACCGACTAAAACACTGAAAACTGAACTGAAGATATACTCACGTAAAGATCTCGAAGAACGTGCGGTCTGAACAACTGGAGGTTACCCAACGGTCTCAAGGTCGACACCTGAACACGAAAATATTCCGAATTAAATTCTGAAATCATAACTTATTATATTCCAAAAACAATTACTAGGATAACAAAACGGAGCTTTCGAGATCTAATTTGACAAAACAGGCAGCGAATACGGACTCAAGACGTCGAGAAAGGTTAAGATGAACGTTTTCTGAAAAAGTCAACTATTGGTCAACTCTGGTCAAGGTCAAAGTCAACTGGTCAAACATGTTCAAGGTCAACGGTCAACTCATGTCAAAGTCAACTCCGATCAAAAGGTCAAAGGTCAAACTAGTCAATAATTCAGATCTGGTCAAAGTCAACAAGTCAACTTAGTAAAACACGGTCAACGGTTCGGTCAAAACCGGTCAATGGTCCAAACGGTCAAACTGGTTCGGTTGCACAACTCGGTTCACTTCACTGGTCCAGTTCATTGGTTCGGTTCAGCCGGTTCACATGGGTCAAGATCCAGTCAAAGTTCAAATGTTCAAGGTCAAATGTCGGGTTGGTCAACGGTCCAAAACTGGTTCGGTTTAATAACATATTTGGTTCAAAACACCCACAAGCTGCTCATCCTTTCACAAATCTGACCGGGTCAAAAAGATGGGCTCACGGTTTTTGGGCTTTTGAAGAAAAAATAAAAGTTTGGGCTCAAACCAAATCACTACACAGCCCACCTCTCTTAACCCCTTCACCAAATTTGGGCTAGGGTTTCTAGCACCCAAAACGGCGGCAACATGGATACAAAACGGCGGCGGCAACAAAATCGAAAAACGGCGGCAGCGGCTCGTCACGGTGAACTTACGGCGGCAAAGATCATCAAGAATAATGGCAGCCCCCTGAAAGCACAAAACGGTATCCACAACAGTCAAACATGACCACAACATGAACATAATCCGAAATCAAAGCAACCCCTTTACAAGAACTAAACATTCGAACCCCAAAAGGCTTACCCAAACCGACGAACAAAGATGTGGTTGCACAACTCGTCGGAGATGACACGACGACGGCAGAAGACAAACGACAACGGCACGGATACGAACAACGATCGTATGAAACGACGAGGATATCGCCAACCACTACAACGGAGGAGGATGACGACAACGGTGGCGCAAAGGGGAGCCGAACGGTTCTTTATCGTTTCTTCTCTAACGGTGGCCGGCACGAATAAATAGGAGATGGATTTTGGTCGGACGGCGAGGGGGATTCGAAAGGTGGCGGTGGCAATCTGAACGAACGGTGTTACCGCCCTCGTCGGAGCTTAAACGGAAAACAAAGGGTGAGAGGGGTGCGGCTGACAGAACAAAATGGAAGTTAAAGCAATTTTAGGGCTGAAAAACATGGTTAAATATCACAACAAAAAGGGTGAATTACATGAATGGTCACTGAGCATTTTAGGGTTTACATAAAAGCATCAGAACTATACCCATATTACAAAATAACCCCTCAATATTTCTAAATCAAGCCACAAAATTCTGAATTTACTTTATTTAATCCTCACACTCAAATTAGGATTTTAGAAACAAAATCCCCCAAATTCTAGGGTTTCAAATTAAGGATTTTAAAATTAAGGTTTTCAAATTAGAGTAATTTTTGGGGTGTTACACTTGTATTATGAGTAGCAGTGGTTTAATTGCTGGATTTATATGTATCATGTTACATGATGTCTATTACAATGGTTTTGTGGATAAAGTGCATGTTTTGTCAAAGGAAGCTTGATAGTTTTGAAAAGAGTGAAAAACGATTTTGTGCATTGATGATGTTTTTGGTTTGAGCAATCCTCACTAAGCTTGTATGGTTATGATCTCTTTGTTCATCAATACAGTCAATCTAAGCTTTGGAGGCAGCACTTGCAAGCGGGTCGGTGGAAGACTTTGATTGAAGGTAAGCTTTGGTTTTGGACTAGTGTAATAAAGACAATGGGGGTGTCCAATGTTATGCAAGCGATTGTTTGGTATTTTCCCGGTTTTGTGCAAGTTTGAGATGCATTTTTGGACTTGTAAATGGCCTATGAGTTTTGATTTATGCTTGCATTTGGATTTTAGCCTTTTGGTGTTTTTAACTCCTAGGAAGCATGCCTTTAGTCTCATTGCTATTGAGAATGATGCTATGATGTTGCCTATGCTTCGTTCAAGTTGATGTTGATGTATATTTAAGTTGCCAATATGTTAAGGCATGTGTCGGGATGGTTTCGGAGGGTAAAAACTGATTTAAACCAGCTTTTTAGAACATTGCAGGCCTAGGTGTTTCGAAACGCCCTTGCCTGTTTCGAAACGGTGGCCTGAAATGGCCTTGGCGTTTCGGAACAGTGAGGCATGTTTCAGAACATTTTCCCTCTGTGAACCATCGTACTGAAATGTGTCTTAGGGAGTTTCAAAACGAACCCGCGTATCGAAACGGTCAGCCGTGTTTTGAAACGGTCGTTCTGGTACGGGGCATTCTATTCCGAAACATATGATCATTGGACCTGTTTTTGAATTGTTTTGAGTTCTGTTTCTTATGTTTTGGTCTCTGTTTGCCTTGTATGCAATTGAATGGGTTCTAGATGTCGTTTTGAGCTGATATTTCTCCGGATACACACCGGTTCCAGACTTCCAGTCTACAAGGCCCAACCCTTGTAACTTAGTTTTCGCTTTGGTAACCAACAATTCAAAGACAATCTTTGGATTTCAGTTCTTACTTGGACTAGCCACAACTATCGTCGTCAGTACCAATGTAGTTCAGTATTTAGAAAGGCCCGACTCAAATTATGTTGTCTCAATGAGAATCGAATACGATCTCAATTTTCTTTAGTGAATCTGTCGCTAAGCGTGTTCATAGGAAGTCGAATATGCTATAAGTCGATCCTTCCTGTCAACTTTAAATTAGAACAACATTCAAGTCAATGCGTGCTTTTTGAAATGAAGGTGTAAATATTTTAAAAGAAAGGTCGATTGCCAATCTAAGTTTTCAAAAAAATGAAGAATGTTACCCGAAAATATTAAGTACTTTTTCTATTTTACCAAAGTGATTCGAGGCGTCACTTTAAGCCTTTGGCTAATTAGGAAATTAGCTAAGCATGATTATGGTAAAAATTATACTTAGCATTTTAAAAATAAATAAAAACTTAAGAACAAGAAAGTAAATAAAAAATAAACTTTGATTAAAAATTCAAAAGCTAAAACAAAACTAAGAATGGAGGATGATGTCTCTAGCTTACCCCAAATGGGTATTTATAGTGTTCTGAAACCCTAAAAATAACTTAGAAAGATAAATCCTAAAAATATTTAAATTAATTTCTAAAAACAAAAGATAATTCTAAGTTTAAAATTTAAAACACAGCTGATTTACTTATCCGTTCGTGCTGAGTAGACCTTCTAGAAGCCGCGAACTGAATCTTCTAGAAGCTGCTGACTGGATGCCACGTCAGACTTCATGTCTAGATTCATGCCCACTAGCCCGACCTTGATTCCAGAAAATAAAACTACAAAATTTCACCTTTTAATTGTGATTTCCAAAATTATAGTTCTGCATAGAAAACGCACAAAAAATCCAGATCAGTAACATAAACTAACTATTAAAGGCATAATTAAAGATAAAATAGTATTCCAAATAAAATACTTATCAATTTACACAAATTTATTAATTGATTTTTCGTATATTTCATTTGTAAAAGTTCAATTCAAAAAATCAGATTATTTATCTAATTTTATTCAAAAACTAAATAAATCGATTAAATTAACTTGAAATATAAATAAATTACTTATCCAGTTTTAATATTTTTAAAATTTTAATAATTTCCTAAATTCTTATTTTTTAACTTAAATATTAAGTAAGTTATCGAACTTTTAATTAAAATCAATTATGCCATTAAATTCGGTAAAAAATCAATTATGCATCTGAATTCGATTAAAATGATCAATTTAGCCCCTTTTGCCACATCATCATTCTACGTGTACTACAACGCCAACATCGTGGACCGCCACATCATCATCGTTAACTACCACATCAACAATGTAACGGTCAACGTTGGTCAAAAGGTCAATTTTATCGATTTCTCGGATTGGGAGGGGCACATTGGATGCATTTTTTGGCGAGGGGTGAAATTGATTTTTTGGGTCGAATTCAAGGGTAAAAATACCCCTTTACCTTTTATAAAATTTTGAAAAGATTAAAATATTTAATATTCAAAACGAGAGAGTGTGTTTTTGTGATATTATTCCACTCGAATTGAAAACTATTTGATTCGTGCTCGGCTCGACTTATACTCGATATGTTTAATAAATTTTATTCGACTAGTGCTCGTTAAAAAACACGTTATTCGTTACATTCGTCAGAGTTTTTTTTTACCTTATTTTTTAATATATGTAAAATCTAATAATACTACATAAAGCTTAATATAAACATAGATTAACAAATCTAACAAAAAATAATCGAAATAGTATGTGAAACAATTTTAAAATCTAAATTTCAAAGTAAAAGTTCACAAATACACAAACTAACATATTATAAAAAAAATTAACTAGCTCATTGCTCGTCAGAACTATTCATGAATTTTCCGAGTCAAGTTAGATTTTACTCGATTCAACTTGTTAAAATCTTAAGTTGAGCTCGAATTTGAATCAAGTTTAATAAATTTTACTCGACTCAAATCGAGTGTCGACCAAATCGAGTTAGAAGAACTCGCGATATGCTCAACTCAATTACTCTTACTCTAAACCGTGTGGGTCCCGTCCCCTCTTCGTATTTTAGACATTTGTCTTGGCAAAACTTAACTTCAGATTTCCCCCACTCTTCTCACATAGGTAGTGAGAATACTCTCCTTTTGTTTAACTGGCACGTGTAGATTACCGACACAAGAGTGCGAGTATAGGCGAGTTGGGTGGACTAAGGATTCGCAAACCAACATGAGTTGATAAAACCGCTCTCATCCTTCGGACAACGATTTCCCGCCAAATTAGAAACACAACAGTTGCATTTTTTTATTTAGTAATTAAATTATCTTGTTAAATTAAACAAAAACAGTAATAAATTGATGTATCATGCAATTTAAGTTTGAAAAGAGTGAGATATCAACGATTATTGAATTTACCGATAAACTATTTAATTTTAATTATCGAGTAATCTAATAGAATAAGACGGTAGATTTCTTAATAAAAATTATAATTCGAATCGAATAAACTGAATTGTTATTTACTCTTTCTCAGCTAATATGAGCCTTTTCACCATTAGAAAACAGAACAAAATCACCTTTTGGACTTTGGGTGTTGAAAAAAATCAACAAGAAAACTGTATCATGAAAGCCTTAAACTTTGGCTTTCTATTGAAAAAGCCCCTTTTTTGTTGAATTTGGGTGTCCTCTGAAGCTGAGTTTTGAAAGCTTCTCAAAGCACAAGGACTTGAGGATTTTTGAATTGAGCTGTTTCTGGAAATGCAAACTTTAGGTTCTTGGTGAGTTGCTTTGCACCTTTATCTATTTCCCTTTGACTTCTTTAAGGTGTAAGCAAACTGTTTGAATAAATGTTTAACTTGATTTAAGTAAAGATAATCTCTGGGTTGGTATTAAACTGAAGAATTAGAAGATTACAAATGCAAATCATTTATGCATGATCTCCCCTTCCTTTAACTGAAATTTGGAGCTTTCTCCACCGTCCAATTTGATCATTGTGCCTAATTTATTCTTATTCCATGAATTATTTTAGTTTTCGTATTTGTTTATTTCTATGTTAGTAGGTTACAGTGTTCCTCATTGATTCCTGCAACTGTTGTCGGTTTGTGAGGCTACAGATTAATATAATTATTATGGTGATATTGTTTTTTAATGATGTTTGTGTGATTATATTAAGGAATGTGGATGTTTATAAAATCATATGTCTACCGGTGTGTGAATAAATCATTATCTGCTGACTAAGGAAGCTGATGTTTTCCGGTTTATCATATTCAAACTATGCAATTGTGTCTGTTGCAGTTGATAAAAAATGTTTTTCTCAAGGTTTGTAGTTGGGATGAAATTAAGCTCATTTCTGCACTCTAATTGGTATACTTTTATCTTGGATGCATTTTCGTTATGTTACTCGGACTTTGAGTGGTAGTTTTGGATACCGACATAGTATTCTTTGATTATATCCATGTTTAAATATGAAATAGACACGAGTATTTCACGACAAATGAAGAATCGGAACAATATAGGGTCTCTGATCAAAATAAGTTTAGTTGTTGGTCAACTATTTCTCCTTGGCTCTCACCGGTCAGCATGCACGGGTGGCCTTTTCCCATAATATTTAAATGTATACGCTTTTATCCAATGAACAAAGGCAAGGAACGAGAAGGCTTTGAGCTTTTGGCTTTAGTTTTGGGGTATTTTTATTTAGCCTTTCAATTTCGTCTGGTTTAAATATGAGCTGCAGTATTGATTGTTTTATTAGCTTTGCTATTGCATTTTCTTTTGTTAAAAATTTGGTTGAGCTGAAAGTTTCTGGAAAATATGGAAGAAAACCGTGTTTGTTATGATTTCATGCCGATAGTATCGGAGTCGAGAAATGTTGATTAGATGATAATCTGCTATTGCATCAGTAATCGTGGTCTTTCAGTCTGGTTAATTTGTTGTTTCGAATGTTCTTTGATTGTGCTGTATGAATGAATTCGGATCCACAAGATTGCGGAATTTGTGCGTTGTCTGTTATTATTGCAGTGTGTGATTTGTTTCTCTGTTTTTAACTAGTGAAGAAGAGATAGAGATCAGAAGGATGGTGGACAACAAACGGAGCCCTTGCTCTGTTGATCATAGTGGCTTCACTTCCTTGGCACCGAAACGGCACAAGTCTAGAAAGGTTTTTAGCCTTCTTTACTCTTTGTTCCATCTTTTTTTAACTATACTGAAACTCCCACTGCATGGATTATGCGATGTCTTAATCTTAACTCACACTTTTTTACAATAGGATAAGAAAGATCAGGTTGGTGAACGGATCAACACTCTGCAGCAGCTCGTTTCGCCATACGGAAAGGTACATTTTGCGATTAATTTGTTACATTTAGGGTGGCTATACTTCATACAGTGCTGAAACTGGCACCATCCTTTTAGGCTTTGTTGTCAATTGTTTCATTGCAGTAGCTGTTATGTTTGGTTTGTTGCAGACAGATACCGCTTCTGTTCTCCTGGAGGTAATGGAATACATACGATTCCTTCACGAACAAGTTAAGGTTGGTTTCTCTCGCTTTTTTTTTTGTTTCGAATTAATTGTGAATCTAAAATGGCGATCACAAACACAAATTCCAGTGAACATACATGTAGTCTGAGAGCTTAGGGTTTTATGACATTCAAGCTTTGACCAAGCATAGAGTGATCTGCTTGGTGTTTTTAAGTGGGCATTTCGGTTTGGTTTTGGAATCCATTTCCATCATGCTTATAATCACTCGTGTCGTCAGAAATGTTAACTATATGTAGAAGAACATGCATTTTACATATAAATTGCAATTTTTACGGCTTTCGTGTTCTTTTCGAACAATTTTCAGGTGTTGTGTGCTCCATATCTCCAAACCATACCAACAAATAATTTGCCGGTGAGCATTAAACAGAAACACAAGAGACACTAGTTGGTTTTAGGGATTGTAGTTCCAAAGGTATGATTTAATTTTGGATGCGAATTTTATTTCCAGGCTGAAAGTTGGTATGGCCTGAGAAACCGAGGTTTATGCCTTGTTCCGATCTCATGCACTGCCGGAGTTGCTAGCAGCAACGGTGCTGATATTTGGGCTCCCATCAAGACCACATCTCCCAAATTTGACAAGTTTATCTCAAAAATGAATTGACATCTTACTTTCACAGCATATTGGAAGGCTTTTGAGGTTTACTAGAAACCCTTTACAAGGCAACCCAACTTATCTAAACTTATAAACGGAGTGAGCAGCCTTGCCATCCCCGGCTGCGTCCTGGTTCTGTCCAAGACTGCTCGGATCAAGCACCATTCATCTTTACTATCAGAACTTCATGGTTTTATCGAATGTAAAATGTATATTGATGAACATCAATATATCATTGAATAATATGCTTTAAATTGTTAAGTTTAAACAGCACGTGGTTCCAAATTTACTTTGAGATCTGAATTCTTAGCATTTGTATCCAATGGTACTTCCCTTCTAAAGATAAAAAAGTTTAAGTTACATTATACACCCCAGGGCCTTTGGAAAAAAACCCCTGGTACCTCTACATATGACTTACATTACTTGTATTAAAAGAAAAAAAAAAGGAATTGTACAATAAAATCACAGGAAGTAAATTACCCCAGTTTAATGCTAGCTGATATCTTGTGTAACTGAGGGTGAGGATGCTGAGTTATTGGTCTCATCGCTGGTAGTATGCGACTTGATATATGAGCGGGCGACATCCAACATCACCTCTACCTCTTTCTTGTACTACATGGAACGGAGGTAATAATATTAAAATTCAAGCTCTTCTTTTTTTTTTTGGAAAATGAAGCATGATTAATATCAGTAAAGAGCATAGTTAAAATGTTCGACTAGAGCTATACCAACCTCGTTGATAGCGCCTGACTTGATTTTCGATTGCATCACACACCATTTCTTAAAATGTGCACCTACAAAAAATGATGCACCCCAATTAGCACAATTCTCTGATGTTCAGATAGAGAACAGGAAAATTTTCAAACTCTTTTGACTTTCACCATAGAATAATGTAATGTATGCAGCGGGAGCTAAATGTCATGCTGGTATAATTTGAAAACCAAGCAAAGGGAAATACATATAAGTCTCTTCCTTTTTCGTTCTTCCTTCGTCCTTTGAGGTAAAGGATATGATTGAAAGACAGTTTCTAGGAAACAGTTCTATTAGGAGCAGATTGAACCCTTTGAAACAAGGAGTGGGATTTTACGGGATGGGAGAGGGCTACCCCAATTGTGTGGTTCAAGGACCAAAGGATCTTTGTGTGTACTCTTAAAAATGTTGTCAAGAGATGAAACCTACCGACTTTTATATCTAAAATAGACGAATTTTCACCATTGTTCTCCACACACCATCGGCAATGAACCTGATGCAGTAAATAGCACAAGTGAGAAACGTATATAACAAATAAGTAAATAGTTCTTCCAAGTTTGAACTTAGCCACTGGAACTCAAAACACTAATGTCTTAATTGTAATATCCAGCTAATACTTGCCTCAAAGTAGGTGCCGAATGGAACATCATGTGCCTGCTGTACAGTTTCAAAAACCTGCAAGAAGAAAGAAAATTGACTAAATTCAATTAAATGAAAAATCAACAAAACCAAAAAGAGAAAGATGCAAAATGCAGCGAATTTTTTTAACTGAGAAAACTTTTAAGTTCATTAAATAAGAATTGACGAAATGGACGAGAATGAGGTCATACAAGCTTTTTCTTATCTGATGATAAAACGGAATGCTGATACTCTGACATGGCGGTATCTGGAGGACACATGGGACTGTTACAAATGGTTCTGAATGTTATCTCTCTCACTTGGCCATCATATTCGTCAGCAGCATGCCACTGCCCCATCTGAAAGTAAAAGAGGAGAGCAAGTACAAATACAAACTTTCAATTAACCCAACTAGCAAGGAAAAGAAAATTCTTTGGAACATTACCACTGAGTTTTGATGAGGGACAAAAGGTCAAGTTCATTTAGTCATATCTTCGAAAATAGGAGATGATTTAATCATTTTCAATATTTTCCCATCAATTTTCCAGTTAAAACTCAACAATCGTATTTTACAAAATCAGTATAGTTTCTTTTAAGACTTGTGCATTATAAGTGCAGAATAATACAAAAGGCATGTTTAATAGAATAAGCATGGAGGAATACTAAATGATCTTCGCTTACCACAAGATTTGTATCCTTCCGCACTGAACGATACTCGTTAGTAAAACTAGAGTCATCACTTAATAATAAATTAAAGAACTGCTCAGCAGTGCATGGAAATACATCCTGCAGGAAACATTCATGAATCATAAATATAGCAATTCACAACGTGTTAAAACAGGAAAGGCAGGAAAAGGTCTGATGCATACATTGAAGATACCAACAAGAACTTCATCTTTGATGAAAGCTTGTGAATTTTCAGGTTTAGGTGCATAGTCTTTGGGAGCCATAGCTTGCCTTCTACTACCTCTAATGGAGCTGCTATGCGCACGCAATGCTGATTCTGCCCTTTCCTACGTAGCAATGAAGTAAAAAATTCCTTGAATTGATTAATAAATTTAAAAGGATGAAATTTATGCATAAATAGATCCAAGCAAGGGAAAAGATAAAAAACAAAGGCATTATTACAAATTGGGTCTAAAAAATCCACCAGTATATACATCACCATCAATAATCCACACAGCTTTTCATATTTTCTAAAAAATGCAATCCTTTGAAGAAATTGCTACATATAAATTGGGTCTAAAAGAAAAGAGATAACTCAACATTACTACAACCAAATTAATTCGGTTTTCCTTATAGATCACATGCCCTATGAAAAGATTTTTTCAGTGCTGGTTCTCCAAAAATCATTACAGCCCAAGTAAATCAACTCAGCAACAGAAAAATCATATTCATAAAAATTTTGCTGTTTCTAAGGATGAGACTAATGTTTCTCATCATATCAAACTAACAATAATCAAGTCTACAGTTCAACAAAAGTTAACAATAAAACAAAAGAATCAAAGAATGATTCATAGAGCATAGGAAAGAAAACCTTCTTTTCAGCTTCCAACATTGCATGGTAGTTCTTTGCTGCACGCTGTAAAGCTCTTAGTGCATGGTTCCTGTTCCAAAATGATGCAAATTTATACCTGACTCTACCTGAAAGGAAAAAGAAAAATTAACACCAAAATAAACTTTTAAATAAATTAAAACTAAAACCGAACTCTCACTCTTGCAAAATGAATTCTTCCCAATGATGTTGGAAAAACTAAATTTGATCTATAAGGGAAGGATCTACGAATGCATAGCTGAATTGAGAAAGGAAAAAGCCTACTGTGTAAGACATCAACCTGTACAAATGACCACATGTGCACATAATTTAAAACAATGAAGAAGAGGGTTCATTTAGAATGTAAAATCATAGGATTGCTTCTTTCTTTATTGAAACCAAAAGAAGAAAAAAAAGGACTTTTATTTCTGTTCTGGCAAATTTTAATGCAGTTCAATCAAAAAGCAAGGAGACAATCCCAATATGAAAAATGAAAATCAGCTAAATGCTAGTAGTATATTGGCCGGAAATTATCCACATAAAGCAACCGAAACCCCGCATTTGGTAAACTCAAGTTGGCATCAATAAATCATTAAGATATGATGCTCTTTTAGTTCAAAACATTAAAAGATATAAATCCATCAAGCTTTGAAGCATTTAGGATAAAGAATTTAGTTGCTCACCATCAGAGCTTCCCAATGGAGGTACACCATGCCCACCAGCACCCATCCGAAGAATAATGGTTACCGCAGGATTAATGAATGCATGCTGACTTCTACGAATCTGCATAAACCAAATGAAATTATAAGCATAGAAACATTAAAAATGACCGCCATCATGGTCAAGAGAATGCATGTAAGCATTTACAAAATAATTCTTTTAATGTCAAAAAACTATCTTGAAGAAGTACTGATCACAAGAACAAAGTTCACCTCATCTATATCCCCCAATGGTATCACCACCTGTCATGTAAACAAAGATTGTTAAGATTTGAAACACTGAGCATATCCTTTCAGTTTATAATACCATGGAAGGTGTCAATTCTATACAATTTCTTTTGCTATCGTTACATAGCTTACTTGTTTTTCCCCTTAACGAAGGAGCACGAGGGGACTTTTTATGCGTAAAAGTGCATGTCTCCGGATTCTACTGTCAGTAAACTCACCATTACCTTCAGCATATCTTTTGACAGGGTTACCGAAATTCAATAGGCTAAACTTTGGTAAATTATACACCAAGATGGCTATCTAACCTTCATTTGTTTGGAGAACACATTAGAATGGAAACAGATATGCCATGCGGAGACATACATACGACCATGGTACAAGAATGATCTCTCAAGTGCACATGAGTAACTATGCTCCACAACCTGAAAAAAACTCTGTTAGTTATCCTGCAGCTTGAAGTGATGAAATGGGATTGCCAAGAACTTCTGCCTGTTAGTTTAATCGTATAATACCTTGACTTATTTATAAAAAAAATCTTGTTAGAGATAAGTTCATGAAACTTGCCTCATCTGGAAGGAGGTTAAATATTGTTTGTAAAGGCCCTGGCTTTTGGTGAACCACTGTAGGTCCCTGCTTATCTGAAGAAATCCTTCTTCGAGAATTAGTTCCAGTATATCCATTAATACCCCTGTCAGTAAAATCAAATTATTCAATGACATATAATGACGATAAAAATGATTCCACCAGAATTTATCTCTAAGTGGGTTCAACATAGAAAAAAACAGAATAACACAAATATTTCATTTTAAGAGATAGATATACTGAAAGCTGCAAACTATACCTGGAACAATTCCCAGGGAGTTTTATAGTTTTGATATGTAGACAAACCTGAAAAGCAGTGAAGCCTTTTACTGATCATTATAAGTATAAATATTGTAAAACAGGCAGAAGAATATGATAAATATGAAACTTGGGAATAAAATATCACCTGTCCTGATGTGCTATCTAAGGTATGCCATACTGCATTACTTTGACCTTCACTGTCAACTGGAACAGTAACTGAACCGAGAACTGCACTCTTCCAAATTATATCCCAGTCGTATATGGTCACATTTATCTGCAGGGGGAGTCAGAAGGATTCTGTTAGAAAAGCCGTGCCACAGAGGAAAATAAAAAGGACTGTTAATGGAGGTGTCTCCATTTATTGTTCTCTTCCAAACACATCATTAAATTACACTATCACATTTTTTTTTCAACAATTATGCAAGCCAAGATTTAAATTACAATAAATAAAGTTCCCTAGAACACAATGCCAAGAATTAGGAGAGGAATACTGACATTTATATTATTAGGAAATTTCTTGATATCTGGCTTTGAAAAGCAAAAACATAATCACAATTTGCAGAAGCAACTAAATGTACAAGTCCAATTGAAAATAGCTCCTTTAATGCATAAATGATGTTTAAAGAATTTTGAACAATTTATTCCAAAACATGGTTGATATTCATTATATAAAATCCCTATACAGAAAATAAAAAGGTTAAAGTGTGTTTCATATAGAGAGACAAAAAAAACATTTTTAACAAATTCATAGCAACTTTCCAAAACTTGGAAGAAAAATCATTTAAAGCATCATAAATATATAGGACAAAACCATAGTTCAAAAGCAGCTATACATCTGGAAGTCCAAAAGAACCCTCAGTTTACCTTAGAATGACAAATTGTAAATCGAAAAAGAAGATTACTACAATGCTGCTTGTTAGTGATAAAGTATTTTGACTTTAACCAAAAGCAGCTGAATTGGATCCACAGGGTGTATACAGCATGATGTTCCAAGAAGAAAGCAAAACGAAACATGTCCAATACCCATCAATATGAAGAAAAATTATAATGTAAACCTGGACAGGAAGCTGATCTACAGAGAAATTGAACTCTTCTCCCCACATGGGGTTTCTTGAACCAGGGACCATCGAACTGCAACAGTAAAATGAGTAAATTCATAGGAACTGTACATCTATTTTAAGAACTAAAAAAAGCAGAGGACTTATAAGGAATTGAAAGGTGTATATCTGGCCATTTATTACTTTTCCAGATAGGCATGGTGAAAAAGAACTGGCATGGTTATTCCGTCCAACGATATAATTTTAATAATTTACCAAAAGCCCTGGACTCTTATAGTCTTATTCATAACCTACTAAACATGCAAAATATATATAAACACTACAAAGTACAAACATAAAAGCACTAACCTCAATCATACACTTCTCCCTTAAAAGAACCAAAAATGCAAATACTGTAGATAATTGGCATTTAAAATAAAGATTAGATTGTAAATTGCATAAAGTTAGAAAATTATATTCCCAAATATTTAGCTGCTAACATTTAGGAATTTAGCAATAATATAGTTGCTGATTTTATGTAATTTTCCTAGATTAGTCTCTTTTTGTAACCTATAAATAGGTACTACTTTATCAATAAAAGAAATCAAGAAATACAGAGAAATAATCTTTCTTCTCTGCACATACCACTTTTCTACATGGTATCAGATTAGGTTTTAGATCCTAAAACTTGCGAGATGTATACATCTTCTGCAATCAGTTCAGAAAATATTTCAGATGATGTATTTCAACCTTTAAAAAAATTCCAGCAGCCCACTGCTGTTGGCAATTTCCAGCCTTACAACAGATTTCAGCAGCTCAATGTTGTTAATAACTTCCAGCCATCTTCAACCTTCCAGCAGCCCATTGATGCTGATAATCTACAGCCACATTCATCCTTTCAACAAACCAATGTGACTTCTAAGACTCATGGAGGTAGTACAATTTTTACAAATTTGGCTGATAATAATTGTACATCATGGATCGTGGATTCAGGGGCATCAGATCACATGACAGGAGATGTGACGTTGTTTCAGAAGTTTCAGAAATTAAATTTTCCCTCTCACATAAAGACTGCGGATGGCTCTTTATCACCCACTGAAGGGAGTGGTTCAATTCGAGTTTCTAAAAACATTGAATTATTGAATGTGTTATATGTGCCTAATTTGGCTTGCAATCTTCTCTCTATCAGTAAACTCTCTACTGATTTCCGCTGCACTATTAAATTTTCTCCACATGTTTGTGAATTTCAGGCTATGGACTCGGGGAAGGTGATTGGAAGTGCTAGGTTGTGTGGTGGCCTCTCATTCTTCAAGGCCAACCATCTCTACATAGACAAGCCAACTCAAGTTGTTCTCAACCAAACTTTTTTCCTAGTTCTAATTCTTCTCCAAATATTTTATTATGGCATTACAGACTAGGACATCCTAATTTTCAGTACCTTGCCAAAATGTTTCCTCATTTATTTCAAAATACAAGTCCAAATTTTTTTACTTGTGAAATCTGTCCACTTGCTAAACACACAAAAAATTCATACCCTCCATCCAAATACAAATCCTCTCATCCCTTTTCCATTGTTCACAGTGACATTTGGGGCCCTTCGAGAGTGAAAAACATAGAAGGTTCTAGGTGGTTCATTACTTTTATAGATGATCACTCTAGACTCACTTGGACTTTCTTAATGAAAGAAAAATCTAAAACTGAGAGTGTGTTTAGAAGATTTCAGAACCTGATTGAGACTCAGTTTAAAACAAAAATTCAGATTTTTCACACTGATAATGGCAGTGAGTATTTCACTAGAAGTCTAGGATCCTATATTCAGGAAAAAAGAATTCTTCATATTAGCTCTTGTGTTGATTCTCCTCAATAGAATGGGGTTGCCGAGAGAAAAAATAGGCACCTTTTAGAGGTAGCAAGGTCATTATTATTTTCCACAAATGTTCCTAAATTCTTTTGGGGGAAGCCATTCTTACAGCCACATACCTTATAAATAGGTTGCCTAGTAAACCCTTGCAATTTAAGGAACCTCGAGATGTTTTTCTTCATCATTTTTTTAATTTTCAGCCACTTTCTTCCAATCTGCCATTAAAAGTCTTCGGGTGTACCGTTTTTGCCCATATTTATCCTCATTCTCGGTCTAAACTTGATCCTCGAGCTCTTAAGTGCATTTTCTTAGGATATTCTTCCACTAAGAAGGGCTACAAGTGTTACTCACCTGTCACTAAAAGAACCTATACCACCATGGGTGTTACTTTCTTGGAAAACAATCTTTTTTACTCCAAGGCTGAAATTCAAGGGGAGAGTGTAAGAAAACCTCAGTTTTTTTGATGATTTTCAGCCTTTTATAGCTCAACCTATCATACCTATACCTTCTCCTTCAAAACCCATACTTCCTTCAGAACCTACAGTTCAACCCTTCATAACTATAACTTCTCCTTCAGAACCTATACCATCTTCAGGACCCACACAATCTCCAGTTCCTAGCTCACCACACACTCCTCAAAAGACCCAACCTGAGCAATTTGAGAAGAGGGAACTTAGTGTCTATAAAAGGAGACAAAAGCCTATTAAAGAGACCAACATACAACCTGGAGACTGTCGAGAACTGGAACTCAGCCCTACAGCCTCAGAACACTTGGAAGGTATGGGAATTTCTCAAAATACAGCTCTTATTCCTATTATTGATACTGTTGATTTGCCCATTGCTCAAAGGAAAGGTGTGAGAAAGTGCACTAACCATCCAATTCAAAGGTTTGTAGCATATGGAAAACTAAATCCTTCATTCAAGGCTTTTATTGCAAATGTTGACAGAATCTTTGTCCCTAAAACAATAGAAGAAGCTTTAGAAGATCCTCAATGGAAGAGGGCAGTTGATGAAGAGATTAGTGCACTTGAAGGTAATAAAACATGGACTCTTGTCGATTTACCACCAGGTAAAAAACCAGTAGGTTGTAAATGGATTTTTTCAGTGAAGTACAATTTTGATGGTAGTGTGGAGAGATTTAAGGCTAGACTTGTGGCCAAAGGATTTACAAAATCCTATGGAATAGATTATGAAGAAACTTTTGCTCCTGTTGCAAAACTAAATTCAGTTAGAGTGTTGTTATCTTTGGCAGCAAATAAAGATTGGGAACTTCATCAACTGGACATTAAGAATGCATTCTTGAATGAGACTCTGGAAGAAGAGGTCTACATGAAAATTCCTCCAGGAATGAAACTACATCGTAATGATCAAAAGGTTTGTAAATTGGAAAAATCTTTATATGTATTAAAACAATCTCCAAGGGTCTGGTTTGATAAATTTACTAGAGTCATTCTTAAAAATGGCTACAGGCAATGTCAAACTGATCACACTTTGTTTGTAAAAACAGCTCCATGTGGAAAAAAGGCAATTCTAATTGTTTATGTAGACGATATTATCATTACAGGAGATGATGTTTATGAGATAGAACAACCAAAGAAGATACTGGCCTTTGAATTCGAAACCAAGGATCTTGGAAATCTCAAATACTTCTTGGGAATGGAGGTAGCAAGATCCAAGATGGGCATTGTTATTAATCAGAGGAAATATGTTTTAGATTTACTTGAAGAAACTGGAATGATGGGTTGTAAGCCAGTAGAAACTCCTATGGAGATCAACTTGAAGTTAAGGAAAGATGAGTTGGGAATTCCTGTTAACAAGGAACAATACCAAAGACTTGTGGGGAAATTAATTTATCTGTCACTTACACGACCACATATAGCATTTTCTGTCAGCATTGTAAGCCAGTACATGTGTGACCCGAGAGAGGAGCACCTTGATGCAGTCTACAGAATTCTAAGGTATCTAAAAATGACTCCTGGCCATGGTTTGATTTTCAGAAAGAATGAAGACAGAACAATAAAAATCTTCACTGATTCAAGTTGGGCTGGAGAGTTAACAGACCGAAGGTCAACTAGTGGATATTGCTCCTTTGTTTGGGGAAATTTGGTGACATGGAGAAGTAAAAAACAGTCAATTGTGTCAAGAAGCAGTGCTGAGGCAGAATATAGAGCTCTTGCTTTGGGAATTTGCGAGGGAATATGGCTTAAGAGACTTTTGGCAGAACTGGGACTTGATAGTTGCAGTCAATTTGAATTGCAAACTGATAGCCAATCAGCTATTAGTATTGCTAAAAATCCAGTCCAACATGACAGGACAAAGCGTGCGGAGATCGATAGACATTTCATTTCAGAAAAGGTCAACAATGGAGTGGTTAAACTTAACTTTGTCTCTACAAAGAAGCAACTAGCCGATGTACTCACCAAGGCACTACCAAGAGTTACCTTTGACGAATTCATATCCAAGCTGGGACTCTACAATATATACTCACCAGCTTGAGGGGGAGTGTAGATAATTGGCATTTAAAATAAAGATTAGATTGTAAATTGCATAAAGTTAGGAAATTTTATTCCCAAATATTTAGCTGCTAACATTTAGGAATTTAGCAATAACATAGTTGCTGATTTTATGTAATTTTCCTAGATTAGTCTTTTTTGTAACCTATAAATAGTTACTACTTTATCAATAAAAGAAATCAAGAAATACAGAGAAATAATCTTTCTTCTCTGCGCATACCACTTTTCTACAAATACAGCCTAAAAATCATGCACAAACAACAATTTTGAAAGGCAAAATTAACATATAAGTTTAAAAATCATTATGACCAGTAAAGGGTAGGGGGAAAACATAAATCTACGAAAGCCAAAATAAACCAAAGTACAAGGTGAGATGGGAATAACATGAAAAGGAAAAAAAAAGGAAGGTAAAATGCTGCTTTCCCCTGCAAGTGCTTCTCATGTATGCTACTTGTATATAGCTTACTTAATCATAAAAGTCTTAATCTTAGATAACCAAGTTTGCTAAAATATTTAGAAGTCATCAACCTTCAGAAACTTGCACTGAGTAAAAAATAAAAAACTAACCTGAATCTCTTTTCGGAACCACAAGTAACGATAGCATAAGGATCTGATGTGCCATTCAAGTTAGCACCAACGAGATTCTTAGCTGCCAGCAATTCCACCTTAGAAACAAAGCAAACACCATGTCATTTTAGATTCAAAACAAGACACATTACATGAAATAAATTCCTAAAGTACCTTGATTAGATATGGAGAATTGGTTTGAAGATCTCCTTTTGACTGGACTATCTACAAAATAAGTGCACTACTGCATGTCAAAGAAGTGAAAAATTACTCCATGAAAAGAGCACATGCTCCATTTTGTAATGCAATAGTGAGCACCCAACTTATGGAAGTTCTATTAACAGATATGGAGAATTGGTTTGAAGATCTCCTTTCCAGAGATTGGATTGAGTACTTAAAACAGCGTTGCTCTCTATCAAAAGAAACCCCAATTTATGGAAGTTCTATTAACAGATGAAGTTAACATAAACTTTTGGCAAACTTGCTTAGAGAAGTCACATGAAAAAACAAGTGACCCCTAGTCTCTTCTTCAGTTTTGCACAAATACAGGTAACAGACTGTAAATTAACACCCCAAATTATTTGTCTCCACTGAGCACCCAACATATAAAATATGGCTAACCAAGCAATTAACAAGAACTCAGGCACACAGAAACAATATGAATCAACTGTCACAGACATCAATATCTGTCTTCTTGGAATTTTACCATCAATAAATAATAGCCAGCATAACAAGGAGAAACTAAGCAACTTAGTGATCACACTGCAGAATTGTACTCCATTAAAGACCATATTGCCTGCAAATAGTCTGTAAAGTTCCATATAAATAAGACCGATGAGCAAACCCAATGAAAAATCACAGAAAAGGAACCTTTTTTATATAAAAACAAGCTGCACACAATATATATCAATTAAAAAGAAAAAATACATTAATATATAAAAAAGGAAGATTTCAAGATGAATTGACGTTGACTCGTTGTCATTAATAACACCCAGAAAAATTAAAAACTTACCCAGAAAAATAGAGATGTAATTAAAATGAACAGAAAACAACCAAAATAGTAGAGAACTCATTGTACATGAAAATACATAAAACAAAATTCACGAAAACAAACCCATCAAAAATCACTTTAAAAATGTCAAAGAATTGACCTTGTCTTTATCGTCAAGAACTCCATCAGCGGAATTATCCAAAAGCTGCGATCGGTCACCGCCGTCGTCACCTCCGCCTTGTAATGCAAAAAACCAATAAGAAGCGATCACGAACACCGACGCCGCCACCGCCACTTTGACCTCCCACCATGACGGCACCAAATACTCAACCAACACCGCCGTTTCAATCATCATAAATATATTTTCCGATAAGAAAAGATTTTTTTTTTAATTTCCGTAATCACTATCTATACAAAGCTGAATCAATCAACATTTTGATTAAAACTCAAAAGGGTTTAATATTAGGGTTCTTTTATTTGTAATTTTGTTTTTAAAAAGTGTTTTTTCCTAGTTTTGACTTTGAGAATCAAAGATAGAGACTTTTGGACTGGATGAAATGACTTGGAATTTGATAACTGGGAAAAATGGTTATTGGATTTTTTGATGACGAAGTTACCCTTATGTTCTTTGGATAATTAAAGCGAACTTGTGTGTGTTTAGTTTGTGATTTTGGTGTGGACAAGGGGTAATTTTGTTCGACGCATTTGAAAAGTAGTTTTCGCATGTTATCGAAAGAAGAGGGGTTTTTTTTTTTGTTAAAAGAATATCGAAAGAAAGAGACCAAAGAGTTCATGGGTTACTTTGATTAATGGATTAGTTAATAAATCTAAAAATAATTTTAAAAATTATAATTCACGTATGGTTGGTATAGTATATAAAAATATAATTTTAAAAATAATTTTATCGGTAAGACACGTTACACTCTTAAGAAGATGATGCGAGTTTAAACTTTGAATATGATGTTGTTAGAGGGAATATTTCATACCGGAACACGAATCGTGAGGCGGGCATACCTTGTACCTCAAACATGAACTATAAGACGAACATACGTATTTCAAAAGTAATACGAGATTAAATATATTTTCAAGTTCAATATTTTCCGTTCGATTAATAAAAATAATACGATGTTTTTGGCTTATAAATGTAGAAACCAATAAGAGATATATTAAATTTGGTGATTTAAAGCACAAAGTTGTGCTTGGTGCAGTGGCTAAGCCACTGTTAGCCACTGTCTTTACCCAAGCATTGCCTAGGTTTGATCCACCCCCAATACATGTTGAGGTATTTTATTTTCCTTGTGTCACCACCTGATTGGAGGAGGAAAATAAATTAATAAAATTAAATATAAATAATTAAAGTCCTCCGATAAGGAGTTGGACATGTGTCACCACCTAATTAAATAATTTATTAATTTAAAATTAAGACTAAATTGAAAGAATATGTAAATAACAAGGACCAAATGTGTAATTTTAAAATTTTCCAGTTAATTACCACATGGCAATTCTGTCACTCCACCATTAGGTTTTTAACGGCGGTGGTCAAAATAGGTTGATTTTATAAGTTTGGTGGTCTGATTGACGAGTTCGTTAGTTAAGTGGTCAAAATAAGAATCCCCAATTAGTTTGGTGGTCAATGGTATAATTAACCCTATTTTAAATTGATGATTTTATAAGTTTGGTGGTCTGATTGACGAGTTCGTTAGTTTAGTGGTCAAAATAAGAATCCCCAATTAGTTTGGTGGTCAATGGTATAATTAACCCTATTTTAAATTGATGATTTTTAAACTACACTAATAATATTTTTACTTTTTCAAATCTTTAAAATTATTCATCAGATTTATTATATTTTCATCAAAATTTAGAAGTATTCTTCAAAAACATTTAATAAATTTCAAAACTTTGATTTTAATTTTATTAAAACAAGGTAAGGTAAAGACAAGATCTAGAATTTGGAGCTCGTATGGAAATCAAAAGGTTAGACAATTTTAGGAATCTATTTGTTCTATTCGTACAAGTTAGAAATCATTGACAATTTCTAGAATATTATCACAAGTCTTCATGTTTGAATTCAAGTTGAAATAAATTTGTGTTACAAATCTTTATGTTTGAATTTCGTTATTTTTAGAAGTTTTAAATTAGAAAGATTTTGTTTGTAAGATGCGTGTTTTATTAAAGGACTAGAAAAATAGAGGTTTAATAGTTAAAAGGGTGCTCAATCTATACAATTTTTTCAGTTTGACGCCTAACGTTTTTTTCAGGTCACTTTAATGCCTAACGTTTCATTCTGTAACTCAAATTGGAGGTTTTTCCGTCAACGACCGTTCCGTTAACTAATTATAACATGACATGTTTCATTTATTTATTTAATTTCTGAATTACTTTAAAATTATATATTTTTAAAAAACCTCAAAGTTTTAATTTCTTTCAAACAAACCCTCAAATCACATCTCCCTCACCGTTTGGCATTCCCCCACATGTCGGCAGTTCATCGTTTGCCATTCAAGCGTTCAGTACCTCACTATTCAACATCTCCCACCCTCTAGTTGTTGGTTAGAAGCTCAATCGATTTTTTCTTCATTTTTAGATGTTCGTCGACGATGCAATCGACGATTTATTCGCCGGTTTTCGACGTCGGGATCAAGGGGCTTCCAATCGTGTGTGTGGTGGGGGGGGACGAAGGCAAGGGTGGCTGATGGTGGGAGGGGAAAATTTTCTAAATCTAGGGTTTGGGGGGTTTAAGAAAAATTAAAGATTTTGATATTTTTTTTATAAAATTAAATATTTATTTATTTTTAGAAAATATCAAAATATGCCACATGTCGTGTTTTTATTGGATAACGGACAATTTTTAACATCCGCCACGGGAAAACACAATTTAAGTTACGAAATGAAACGTTAGGCACCAAAATGACCCGGAAAAAACGTTAGACACAGAAACTAAAAAAATATAAGTTAGGTAACTCTTTTACTATTAAACTAAAAATAAAAAATAATATTATGAAATCACATTAGATATTCAAAAGAAATTAAAATTAACTTTTCAATATTAATTAATAATAAAAATTGATCAAAATCGTGATGCCGCAGGTTATTTGAAAGCTAACTCGATTCGACAATTATCTAATTGAATTTGGACGAGTTTTCTAGCAGAAATACCTATAGCATAGATGAATATAAAATTGGGCTCAACCTAGTTTAAGCTTAACTCAAATTTTGTCCCACCTAACTAGGAATACTCAATGCATGCATACACATTTCATTAAAAGGGTTAGGTAGGAAGAATTTAGAATTTAGTAGAAAATTAGTTAATCAAACTTATGCTTTGAAAATGTTTACCATGGTTGAAGAAGTTAGAAGAAACGTTAAATAATTTTAATAGGGTTAACTTATGACTTTTTCGGTCTCCGATTAAGATAGAGTCAGAATTAGACAATAAAAGAGATAAAATCGTCTTAAGAACTAATAGGGATATGACTTAATTTTGCTACAAGAATACAAGCTACTGGTTTCATATATAGCAACAACATGGATTTCAAATTCAAACCATCTACTGTCGGTATCCAATATACCCCATTCATGTTTCAGCTACAAAGATTCAAGCAGCCTTTAGGGGTTACGTTGGAAAAATGTGAGAAAATGGTTACTTTGAGCCATATTTCGAATGAGTAAAGCTGGAGTTTCGAATAAGGTTTCGTTTCGGTTTTATTTTACTCCATGAGACTTTTACAAAGGTATCTCATAAGCTCAAAAAGGTTGAGTAATGAATGAGAAATTGATGCTCAAAGTAAGATAGTAGTGAATTGAATAAGGAAATAGAAACGTCCAATCTCACATTGATGGGATAAATGGAATGTGAAGTGTTTATATACACTTACTCACTTTATAATCATTGAATGACTTAGATGGGAATATTGTCTCGTGCGCAAGGGGTGCAAATCAATCCCATTCAGGTTGGGGCGCACCTATGGTTATAAATGAGACGAGACAAATTGTGAGAGAGATCGATGAATACCCAACTCAAAAAGCTTGTGAGCTACTTGAAACTATAATATATACTAATTTTTTTTATAATTTAAAATCTAAATTACTAAACTTAAAATCTTAAAATATTAACCTTAAACATAAGTCTCAAACCTTAAAAATCTAAATTCTAAAGCCTAACCCCAACAACCTAAACCTTTAAACCTTAAAATAACACCATAAACCCTAAAAATAACAAGCTTGAGTTTACACAACTTGAGTATCAAAGTTTTTTTCTTGATATGACTTTAAATGAGACGTGACAGATTGCGAGCTACTCAAGTCCGACACGGTCAAAGATTGGTCAACACTTGACTAGATTGAGCTCGAATTAAGCTCGAACTCGACTCGAGTTCTTAACGAATCGAGTCCAGCTCAGATTTCTCAGGCTCGTTTAAAATCACTCAAACTCGACTCGACCGAGTCGAGCTCAGCCCTACTCGAGCTCGACTTGGCTCGTTTACACCCTTAGGCGCACCCGTACGACGTGGGTGATGCGAATGTTCGGATGAATACCCAACTCAAAAAGCTTGTGAGCTACTTGAAACTATAATATATACTAACTTTTTTTATAATTTAAAATCTAAATTACTAAACTTAAAATCTTAAAATATTAACCCTAAACATAAGTCTCAAACCTTAAAAATCTAAATCCTAAAGCCTAAACCCAACAACCTAAACCTTTAAACCTTAAACTAACACTATAAACCCTAAAAATAACAAGCTTGAGTTTACACAACTTGAGTATCAAAGTTTTTTCTTGATATGACTTTAAATGAGACGTGACAGATGGTGAGCTACTCAAGTCCGACGCGGTCAAAGATTGGTCAGCACTTGACTAGATTGAGCTCGAATTAAGCTCGAACTCGACTCGAGTTCTTAACGAATCGAGTCCAGCTCAGATTTCTCAGGCTCGTTTAAAATCACTCAAACTCAACTCGACCGAGTCGAGCTCAGCCCTACTCGAGCTCGACTTGGCTCGTTTGCACCCCTAGGCGCACCCGTACGACGTGGGTGATGCGAATGTTCGGATCGGTCGGGCCCTTCGTGGGCTTGCAGATATTTTACCCACTTCGAATTAATTTTTTCTTTAGATAAGCATATCTATCTAATAATATTCCGAATTTATTTTTTAAATTCAAATGTTAAAAGATAATGCTCGAGATTCACAGAAATATATCTGAATAATTAATTGCCAATATTTATTCAGAATATTTTATTTTCCCACGTTTAACCTAATTCTTCCTTATAAATACATGATTTTTCCTCAATTTCGAAATAACCAAAAAAACAAAGGTTTTCTTCCTCCCAAATTCTTTTCTATTTCGGTGATAGCCAAGGCAAGATCCATGTTCCTGATCTCTATAGTTGTGCTACTATTGAAGATCATCTGTTGTTGTATCTTGGGAGACTGACGATCTAAGAACTGTAGCACCGAGGAGTGGTCGAATCTGTCTTAAGGAAACTGCATTCATACAGGCTTCAACCATCTGAATCTGTTTATTTCAAATTAAACTGCATTTTGTTTATTTTATTATTTTATTGGTTATTTCGAATTAACCTTGTTTTGGCGATTCGATTTAGTCACGATTCTCAGAAAAGAAAATAAATTTGTTTTCAGGAGTAATCTTGTCATATTAAACAAGTTTGGTTTAATCTCAAAAATAAACGGGACAAATCTGTTTTACAGAAATTATCATTGGAAGTAACTGAGGTTACAAGGAATAAACGAAAATTTTGTTTATTGGAATTATTAATTCCAGATCTTTTTGTTTCTTTTGAACAGAATCAGTGAATACTAAGAGAAATATTATCAAATCACCCAAATCGTCCGCACAGATAGTGGGACAGGGAAATACGTTAAAAAAGACAAATTGGCCCATGAATCTGAATGAAACAGCGGCGACAATAAGCCACAATGAGAAGCCGTTGAAATTTTGCAGACTGAATTTCAAAACATGGTAACAGAAGATGTTGTTTTACCTGACCATGTTGAACCTGACAAAGTATCTGAAGGAATATCCTCCAGTTGTCACGGTAGGAGACGAAGAATGAGAGGTGGATGAGCTCACCACTTTCAGCATCACTGAGGATTTGGAAAATGGTGACTTCCTGTGTCGAAATTACATCCTCAATGGACTACAAGACTCGTTGTATTCGGTATATGATGTGTATAAAACAACAAAACAGTTGTGGGCAACATTGGACAAAAAGAACAAAGCAGAATATGCCGGAGCTAAGAAAATCTTAGTCACAAAATTCTTGAATTTTACTATGGTTGATTCAAAACCAATTGTAAGTCAAGTGGAAAAATTCCAACTGATTTTTCATGGAATCATTGCTGAAAGGATGGTCATTAGAGAATCCTTCCAAGTAGCTGCCATCACGAAAAAACTACCTCTCGGGTGGAATGACTTCAAAAATTACTTGAAGCACAAAATGAAGGAGATGAGAGTGCATGAACTGATTGTCAAACTTCGATTAGAAGATCACAATAGAGGTAATGCTAGAAAGCTCAACAGAGAAACCTTTCAGGAGGCTAAGGTAAATATTGTCAAAGTCAGGAAGGGAAAACAACCCCAACAACATCAACCCAGGACAAAATTGGGGCCTAATGGTGGAATTTCCAAAAAGGAGAAATTCAATGGAGCATGCTACAACTGTGGCAAGGTGGGGCACATATCTTCTGAATGCAGACATCTAAAGAAAGCCAAGGAAGCTAATATTGTGGAGGAGGAAGATCTATACGCCTAACAAATGGGAATGGTGGTGAGTAGGGGATATGTTTTAATCTTTGTAAAAACCCCCATAAATTATGAATATGAATGTTGCTTCTTTTCGGTTACATGCTTTAGTTTTAAATTTATGGCATGGACATGTTAATTATGGTTCTCTACGTAGACTAATTAACATGAAATTTGTTTCATACTGATTATAAGAATAAATGTGAAACATACGTTGAAGCAAAATTATCAAAGTCTTCGCTTCAAACTATTGAAAGAAGTACGAAACCGCTTGATCAAAATCTTGGAGGAAATAACTTTTTACCTTTATGATAGAACTAACTAGTGTTTTGCTTAAAAGCAAAAAATACTATAGAGAAATAATTTTCTATAAGTATGGTGTTAAAACCCAACTTAATAACTTGATTAATTTTGGGGAGAAAACTCTATGTGAGTAACGTTGCGACATCCAAGGGAACAATGATTTTATAAATAACTTCTGAATAGAATTGGATCTTCAATATGTGCCTAATTTGGGGGAAAGTTGTTCTATCAACTTAGACACCGTATGAGTTGTAGAAGGATATAAAATCCTCATGAGACTATATAAAAATGTGGGGGGGGGGGGTCTTGCAAAGGTAACATCCCCATTATTGAAGTAAATGAAAATAAGTGGACTATAATTTCATTGATGGATATCAATTTCTTGTATACAAATAGATTCACAAGAATGTGATAATGAAAACAAAGAATGACTCATTCTTTGAAAATATATTTCCTATATATTTATGGAAGTCGATCCAAGTTCAATGAAACGAACTTTGGAGAATGACAATGGAAATTAGTCCATACGTTTAACAAAAGGTTAAAACTAAAACATTGTTATGATGACAAATAAGTGTGACAAATAGGTGTATGTTAAACCTACCGACATTAGGATATATGATCCTATGTTAATGACATATTCATTGTTATAAGTAACTATGAAATGATAAACATACCAATGACATGTTACAAAATATGAGAATGACATAATTGATTTTGAGCATCCAAATCAAACGGTCAATATGACATCTCATATTAGCTCAGTCACACTATGTGGACAAGATTCTTGAGAAATTTAGCAAGAATAATTTTGACACATACCAACATTTGTCCAAGAATAAAAATCAAAGTGTTGACCAAGTGGAATATGCAAGAGTCATAGGCAATCTAATGTACCTCATGAGCTGTACTAGACCAAATATTGCTTTTACTGTAAACAATTTAAGCAGATTCACAAGCAATCAAAGTGAAACCCACTCGAAAGCAATTATGAGGGTACTGAGACATCTTAGATATACTCGAGACTATGGATTGCATTATTCTAGAGATCTTGTTGTTTTAGAAGGATACTCTGATGCTAGTTGGATATATGATATTCAAGATACCAAAGTCCCAAGTGGATATGTCTACACTTTGGGAGGATGAACCATGTCGTTGAAATCTTCAAGACAAACGATAATAACTAGATCCATAATGGAATATGAGTTGGTTGCTCTAAATAAATTTGGAGAAGAAGCCGAATGGCTTAGGCAATTTCTTGAGGATATTCCTGAATGACCAAAACTTGTGCCCACAGTATGCATATAATGTGACAACCAAGAAACGATTGCTAGGGCACACAATTGTATGTACAATGGTAAGTCGAGATATATGCATCGCCGACATAACACCGTTAGACAACTGATCTCAAATGGAGTTATCTATGTTGATTATGTAAAATTAAAGGATAACGTTGCGGATTCACTAACCAATAGGTTAAATCGAGATCAAGTTGATAAAAATCAAAAGGAATGGGACTGAAGCCCATGGAAAATAAAGGCGCTTTGTGAAGGAAAACCCTACCTAGCTGACTGGAGATCTCAAGATCTAGGTTCAAAGGAACAACCTAATTACATAGACTTGTGCGGTCATTGTGGGGGTTCCTCTCCCAAGTCTGTTCTTATGATGTAAACAATGAATAAAATGGAATAGGCTAAGCAAAAGCTTTTAATGACCATTGTATGCTTTGGTGAGCCAAGCAACATAAATCACCTATGTGAAAGTGAAGTGGGGCCGCTTCAAGGAGAATTTTGGGCATAGTTCTCTTAAATTCTTGCAGAACCAGGCGATGTCCATGACCATATAGACATAATCATGAGAACAAATACTCTTGTCATAGAGGTAGTTGTGTGGAGTATACCATCATTTACACAAACGGCTGAATAGTTCAAGGACATCACGTCTACTAGATAGCCAGTAAAGTAAATATACTTTCACAAGGGAAGGTTCAAAGGAGGAAACCTACCTATATTATGCAACTATCAATCGTAGAAGCTATCACCACATCGAGTCAAATTTTTTTGATAAACTCATCAATTTTATTCATGTGGGGGATTGTTGGAAAATGTAAGAAAAACAGTTACTTTGAGCCATATTTCGAATGAGTAAAGGCGGAGTTTCGAATAAGGTTTCGTTTCGGTCTTATTCTACTCCATGAGACCTTTACAACAATATCTCATAAGCTCAAAACAGTTGAGTAATGAATGAAAAATTATTGCTCAAAGTAAGGTAGTTGTGAATTGAAAAAGGAAATAGAAACCCCCAATCCCACATTGATGAGATAAATAGAATGGAAAGTGTTCATATACGCTTACTCACTTTGTGATCATTGAATGACTTAAATGGAAATTGTGCCTCGCACGCAAGGGGTGCGAATCAATCCCATTTGGGTTGGTGCAAAGGGTGTAAAGTTTTCTCACTTATCTAGAACTCCCATATGTGTTTTACCCTTTGAATTAGGTTTTAAACACCTTTTCCAGCAAATGAAAACCCGGTGATATAACATTCTAGGGTAAACTACACTGTCAGTCACCCAACTATCGTTTTATTCCTATTTTGATCACCGTACTATTTTTTTTTGGCAAAAACATCACTAACGTTTACTTTTGCTCCTAATTTGATCACCCTCCGTTAAATAATTAACGGATATGCTGAGTTGGAATTAACGGCTCATGCATATCATCATCATCAATTCCACCCCCCATCTGCATTGCCCCGGGACCATTGTCAAACCCATCCTCCTCATCCTCATCCTCTTGCACCATATCTAGATCACTTTCCTCTTCTTCGTTTTCATCCTCTTCAAACTCCACGGCAACCCCCACATCATCATCAAGACCTTCATCCTCATTCGCCGCAGAACCCCCAGCTCCATCACCATCTTTATGATAATCCGTAATCAACTTCCCAATAGAAACAAGCTGGTCAAAAACCTGACTCGGAATCGGATTCAGCAACTTCTCAATCTCCTCCTTCTTATCCGGATTCTTGATCCCCTCGTTCTTAAGCTAGGCCAAAATCTCATCGGCCGCACCAGTAACAATATTAAGCGGCTGTCCACCCAACTGCTGCTGAACCAAACTCAACATAGCCTCATAAGCAGCCCTAGTCTCCTTCATTTTCGGCTGATAAACCCCTTCCTCTGTAACAGCCAAAACACCTTCCTCACGTAACTTACGCCTCTTACTCTGCCTGACTGAACCCGGCTCAGCAAGCGGGTCACGTTCTTTCTTCTTCTTGGACTTCTGAAGCTTCTCATCTAACACCGGCGGCCTACCTTTATAAACACGATTACCAAACGACCTAGGGTCAATCTTTCCCCGTAAAGATTCCGGCTCTCCGGTCGGTTCATGAGTATCACGAGACCGAGAATCAGTGGTAAGAACCAAACTAGAATTCGCCCTATAATCATACTGCTTGGAACGAACGTGTGACTCGGCACCGCCTCCGACATGAGCCATTAACAAAACAAACTCAAATCAAATCACCGGAACCCTGGAAAAAAATCCGAAAACAAAATTCAGAAAACAAAAACCCTATCTACTTTTGAAACTGAAATAATGCAAAGAGAAAAGAAACACTTACAGACGGCGGCGCGTTGTTTGGAGAATTCAGTTCCCGGTGGGGTTTTGTGTGTGCTGACATGGAAAAACAATAACCTGGAATTTTTGAAATATAGCTGTTAATTCCAAAACTTAGCAGACCCGTTAATTATTTAACGGAAGGTGACCAAATTAGGAGCAAAAGTAAACGTTAGTGACGTTTTTGCCAAAAAAAATAGTTCGGTGATCAAAATAGGAATAAAACGATAGTTGGGTGACTGCGAGTGTAGTTTACCCAACATTCTAATGTTTTGCACCATCTTGCTCTCTTTTCTCCCAAAGTTTCTCTTGCGATATCTCACCATCACCATCACCCATTGCGTTCCGATCAAGCACCGACCACCAGCCCAGCATCATTCGTTTGGAATATCGTTACCACCATTCGAATCCATGTCTCGTCCCGATCAAAACCCACTCATTCGTTCACCACCGTTGTCTTTCTTTGCTTGAAAATCGTGAGTAACTGTTCGGCGTCCCAACCTTTTCTCCTTGTGTCTTCGTGCTCCGTCGTTGTTCTCCTCCGTTTTGGGCGTTGGTAAGCCGCACGATCTCTTTATCTTTTAATCGTTATGATGTGAGTTTTGGGTTGTTGTTGATTCATTTTTCCCTTATTTTCTGGCTGGTAATGACCATAATGGTCTTCGACGAGCGTCGTCGGTGAGTCAGCACAGTCATAATCTCCTATGTCGCCTCTATCGATGTGTCTTTGCACCGCCGCTGTTCGTCTCGCTGCCGTGTGGTTGCGCCGTCACCATTCGTCTCGCCACCGTGTGGTTTCGTCGTCGCCATTCGTCTCGTCGTCACGTGGTTGCACCGTCGCTGTTAGGGTTCTACAAAACCTAAGATTGTAACATATGGATGGAACTCTAAAAGGGTAGTGGGCTGTGTGTATGGGTTTGGTTGAACCCAATCCAAATGTGTGTGGCCAAATCGTGGAGCCCATATGAAATTGTTAGTTTCATTTAAGCCAAACTTGTATGTGACCCAAACTCTATGAGATTTGATGGATGAACCGAACTTGTGTGTTGGACCGAACTAAACTTGTGATATGAACCAGACCGTGAGCTGGACAAACCCGATTTTTGACCATGAAACTGTTGTTGACCTTTGATCGGATCTTGACCGTTGACCCTTTGATCAATTTTGACTAGTTTGACTATGTGACATCAGCTTTGATCAGTTGACTTTGACATTAGGGTTGACTTTGACCAGAGTTGACTAAAGTTGACTTTTTTCTGACAACGTTCATCTTAACCTTTTTCGACATCCTAAGTACGAATCTGTGGCTTGTTTTGTCTAATTCAAACCCGAAAGCTCTATTTTGGCTTTTTACAATTATATTGTACTTAGTAATTTCAGATGAATTGAATATCGGATTTACTCGAGTTATTCTCGTGTTCAGGTATCGACTTTGAGGCTGATGAATTACCTTCCTTGACTGTTTAGTTTGTCTGTGCACGTTCTTTGAGGTCTACGCGTAAGTATTCCTTTGGATTAGTATTATGTTTATGGTTGGTGGCACAATGATAATATTAGTTCTGATATAGAGATCTTACCTCGTAGGTTCTGATTCAGCTAGACTTGAACTTGAGTCGCACTTTTCTTAATATTAGAGCTTCTGCCCGGTAAAGGTGTGTCTCTTCTCGTGCTATAAAATTATGTGTTTCTTATTGTGCCATGTACTTGTGTGAAATGAGATTTTTACATTTTGTGTTTTTTATTTTGCGTTGTGATTTGTGGAAGTTTTCGGATATCATGAATAGCATATCAAATTGTGTTTTAACTAAAATTCAGATTTATTAAATAGTGAAATATCAGATTTTTGGAATTGTAAATCATCGGATTTATAGAATTGTTCGGATGATATTTGGGTTTTGAAATCAACATCATATCATTGTGGGTATATGGTTTGAGATTGTTCAGGAAAGTTTAGTGGTTTTACCCTTTAGGCTGAATTCCTCTTCGGATCAGTGGTTCCATCCTTCGAGTTGAGTTCCACTTCGGATGGTGACAATGAAAAGAGTAGGTTATGGGGAACCTTACTCTTGGAATAGTGTATCGGACTGTTGGGTATTGAATCATGCATCAGATATCATATCATTATGATTTTGATTTGTCGGAAGAATGTGTTTTCAAAAGACATTATCAGAAAATAAAATATTGCTTTGGTTTTGTGTTTGTTTGCACTTTAAAGACACACTAAGATCTTTAGCTTACACCCTCATAGTCATTCTCTTTCAGATATACTCAGACTCTTAGGCGACTCGATACTTGGAGCATCTCTATTTTTACTCGAATATTATATCAGTATGAATTATTTTATTTAAACGTTCATATTATTATTTAAGATTTGGGACAAATATGTAATCAAACTTTTGGACATTAAATTTTGAGATTATATTTCTGCATGCATTTTCAGATTTTTAATTTAAATATTTTATTAAGTAGTCATAATATGTTTTAATGTTTGATTTTCGTAAATAATTGTTGTATTTCATGATATTGACTTTTTTATTATTAATTTTGTTTAAGTGATATTTGAACCTAAAAGTTGTTACTTGAGGGTAAAGTTTTCAAACACGACTTTTTAGATTCGGCCTATTTCTTCTGGGTCGGGTTTAAGAGATTTCAGTTTCGGTGATAGTCAAGGCAAGATCCCTGTTCGTGATCTCTACAGTTGTGCTACTGTTGAAGATCATCCGCTGTTGTATCCTGGAAGACTGACAATCTAAGAACTATAGTACCGAGGAGTAATCGAATCTATCATAAAGAATCTGCATTCCTACAGGCCTCAACCATCCGAATCTAGTTAATACAAATCTATATTTCGAATTAAACTGTATTTCATTTACTTTATTATTTTATTTTATTTATTATTTTATTGGTTATTTCGAATTAACCTTGTTTTGTCCAACATGTTATATATAAGGTCCTTTATTCTTCTTAACAGCTAAAGATTCCGACTTCAAATTCGTGGAGGCAACAGGTTTGACATTACAAACAATGCAAAATTCGGCAGTTGTGCCGAAATAATAGTATATAGCTGAATCAATCTATTCAGGATTTTCCATTTTTAAGGACTCTTACGATGAATGCCGATGTGGAAGTTGTTTGTTATGCAAGTCGAGTGCATATGTTGTCACTTTTCCGCCCTTGCATTGATATTAATATTTGATGTCCGAACCAGGTTATCTTGTAATACATGCAAGGAGAAATTCTAGAGCTTTGAAAGGCCTTGTGAGGCTCCAAGGACTTGTGAGAGGCCACAATGTGAATTGTTAAACTATAACTGCCATGAAATATTTATAGTTATTTGTTTGTGTTCAGTCTCGGATGTTGGATTAAAATCCTCAGTTGTGGTAACATATGTAAAATGTATGATGTTATTATAGAGTATGACACAAAATCAAGCGACCAATTACATTAGGCGTGTTATAGGTATTAAAGTGTCATGGAAATAAAAATATAGATACCATTAGACATATTTATAATTCAATGAGGGGTAGCGTTATAAATATTTAATAGTTGATTTAATAATCAACTATATAAAGAGGTAGTGGTCCCCAAGAAATATGTTAACTTGTATTATTCTTGTCTCTGTCAGAGAGTTTTTACGGCAAGAGCTAACATGTCTTCTTGGAAGATCACAACCATCTTTTACGCAATCTTTATCAAAAGATTCAAGGTTTTCATCTATCGATTAATTCAGGTATGGTTCTACATTCAGTTTATTGTTCTTGATGATTTGACATGATAGATCTTGAGTACTATGTTTCATATTAATTTATGATTTGATTCTAACAAGTAGTATCAGAGCCTCGTCATGTTAAATCATTGAGAATAAATTATTTTCTGAATTGATTCGTGTTTTTGCGTCAATCATTCTTGTTTTAATCATTCATTAACAAGATTTTAGGGTTTGTCCGACTAATGCTATATTGTTTAAGAACATGGTTATGTTTTATTTTTAATTCTTGAATTAAAATATTATATGGAATTTACTGCTTATCATCACATCAGTTTCTCTAACTTTTTATATGGAATTTAGGGTTAATTTTTATTAACCAGCTTTTAGTTTTCGGTGGTCTAAAAAAAGGATTACGATTAGATTAAAACAAGTTGTGCACGTTTTCTTTATGCAATCTAGCAATTGCAAATATAAGAATTACATGTAATTCTTTATGCAATCTTGAGGGAGCCATTATTTTGAATTTATTTGTTTACTCATGCGTATTAATGTGAACTTGTTTTATTTTATTTTATGTATTTTTGTTCTATATTTAGGTAGTTGATATTTTTTTGTTACAATATCTGTTAATATACATTCTACACTCATATTTAGTGAAACTAATTTCAAGGAATAGAAACGACACTTACATATAGTATTTTGATGTATGAACATAGACTTTGCACTAAGGAATGAACAACTTGCACCTCTCACTGCGATAAGCACCTATAAAAGGTATTTTGAGAGGTGAGATTGTTCGAAAAGCATGTGTCTAATAATCATAAAACACGACATTCTAGATGTCTTTAGGAACACAAATCTAAAGAGATTACTCATACTAAGGGTTTCCTTGATAAAATTAAGAAATATTTTACCCAAAACATTAAGGTTAAGATGACATCACTTATGCCTTCTTTGATGTCTATGAAGTATAAGGGTCAAAAAAATGTGAAGGAGTGTATTATGAAAATGTTTAATATTGCTTCAAAATTTTAAGGCACATAAGATCAAACTTTCTAACAATTGTTTGTTCTTATGGTTTTGGTACCGCTTCCTACACAGTTAAACCAATTCAAAATTAGTTACAACTGTCAAAAGGAGAAGTAGGCTCTATTTGAGTTTTTTTCTCATTGTGTTGAAGAGGAAGAAAAGTTGAAGCAATATAAGTGTAAAAGTACTCATTTCGCTAGTGCTCATTTAATTAGTGTTTCTAAGAATAAGGGCAATAAAAATATTACAATAAAATTGCTAAGGGTCATACTTAAAAGAAACAACAATAAGTTACAAAGTGTTGATGCTTTTGTATAAGTTAGGACACATGTAAAGAAATTAAACTTAAAAGCAAGCAATTACTTCAGTTATTTTGAGTGATCCATGGGCTGTAAATTTTATGATCTCACAATTAAGATTATTTTAAGAAGAGATTTATAACTTTTATAGGATGTTGAGTTTGGAGGGAGAAATAAGGTTAGATACATTGCTATTGAGGAGGAATTGGATTATAATTTAATTCCAACTATTTGATGATGTTTAGGTTTTTACACCTATCATTAATCAAGAAGTGAATCAAGTACCTTAGCAAAACAATGTTGAACAACTCCCATTCAAGATAAGGTAGTTGTTTCATTAGAATAAACTCAACAACCTAAAAAAAGGTTGTAGAACTAAGTGTTTTGATATAATATTTGAAAAATGTTTTGGACTAAATTGAAAAGAATTTAAAATATGTTTTTAGTAAAAAAAACAACTTGAAAATATGTTTAAGGGTTTTACAAGGCTTTGGAATGATTTAAAGTACATTTAAAGTAGTCAAAATCAAGCTTTTCAAGTGCCCGTAACGATATGGTCTCGGACCATACCGATACGCCTTAGGGTTTCAACTACATGAATTTTCTAGTAGCCAAAACCCGTACCGATATGCTTAGCCGTATCGATACGGTGTGTTTTAAAATAGCCCAACGGCTAGTCGCGTGCCGATACAAGTGTATCGTGTACCGATACGCCTAACTACCCCAACGGTCATTTTCCCAACGGTCTTTTAATTTGCAGGACTGTACCGATACGCTAGGTAAGCGTATCGTTACGCATCAGCTGAAGAAGCCTAACGGCTAATTCCTTATTGGGACCGTATCGATACAGTTTGAAGAGTATCGATACGCCAAGCGGCAGAACTGCATTTATGGTGGGAAATAAAGGCTCCAACGGCTCCAATTCAATCCCAACGGCTAGTAACGGCTACAAACTCATCAAGGAGTATAAAAGGGACCTCCAAGCATCTTGTAATGGTTAATGCTTCAATTGTTACAACATTATGATGTCAAAATTTGTTTAGAGCTTAAATTGTATATTTCTTCCTTAGACAACACTTGTGAGCTTAACATTGTTAAATTTGCTCAAATGTTTAGGTTTTGGGTGAGTGCTTAGTATTGCAAACACATACCTATTAGAGGGATTTCTAGTTTGCTAAGCCTTTCTCTTGTAAGAGAGTGTTTGATCAAGCTTTGGGTAGAAAGCTTGATCGTTGTAACAGTTTCCTGCTAATCCGAGAAAAGGGGACGAAATTCGTAGTGAATTTGTTTGGAAATCCTTAGTGGGAAGCGAAGGTAGTGGATGTAGACCTTGGTTAGAAGGTCGAACCACTATAAATCCTTGTGTAAATTGTCTATCGTTTCCTTCCCACATTTACACCCAAATTATCCAACTTCTCCACACTTGGCGAGCAAGAACGGTTGAAGGAATCGAGCCCCCTACATCTCAACAATTGGTATCAGAGCTTGGCTCAATCGAAGGGGATTCACATCCTATTGAGAAGATCCAGCAAGCTCGATCATCATTTCACCAACCGGCTCAAATGGCGCAATCCATCGAAAAACTGCCATTCTTCGACGGAAATCACTATGCCCATTGGAAGACAAAGATGAAATTCTTCATGAAGTCAAAAGACTACAAGCTATGGGACATAGTTGAAGATGGTCCGTTCGTGCCTCAACGAAGTAAAGCGGAATGGAGTGTCGAAGATCGCAAGAAGATGGAGCTAAATTGCAAAGCCTTGTACATCCTATTTTGTGCTTTTGGCCCAACCATCTATGAGAAAATGTCTTCTTGTGAGAGTGCCAATGAGGTATGAGACAAGCTTGAAGTCACATACGAAGGGACGAATGAAGTAAAGGAGACCAAGATCGGGCTCCTCACCTTAGAATATGAGAACTTCGAGATGGATCTGGAAGAGAACATCGAGAAGATGTTTGATAGGTTCTCCACTATCACAAATGGACTCAAAGGCTATGGAGAAGCCATCCCGAAAGAGAAGCTTGTCCGAAAGCTCATCTACTCCCTTCTCGAGTCATGAGACTCAAAGAGGACCGCCATCATCGAAGCCAAAAATCTCAAAACCTTGAAGCTCGATGAACTCATGGGGCCACTTTTCACTCATCAAATAATGAAGAAAAACAAAGAAGAGGAGAAGAAGAAGGAAGAGATTAGAGCGATGGGGAAGAAGAAGATCATGGAGCTAGGCATCAATGCAAGTGTCGTTGCTCTCAAATCCTCCACATGCCATCATGTAGATTCAAGTGAGGAGGAAAGTGAAGATGAAGAGATGACCTATCTCTTCAACAAATTCATCCGGTTCATGAAGAGCGAAATGGATAAATCCAAGCATGAATCGAGGAAGAAGATGAAGGACTCCCACAAATCCAAAAAGAGGGGATCATCTTCAAAACAATCATATGTAGCCACATGGAGTGATGAAGACTCCACCGATGATGAAGTTGCCCACCTATGCTTGATAGCCCTCAACGAGGGGGAGGTAACTTCTAACTCATCTATTTCAAATTCATACACATTTGATGAGTTGCAAGATGTCTATGATGATTTGCTTTTGGAATTCAAGGCATCATTTTCCAAGAACAAAAAGTTGATTTCAAAAATAAAAATTGAAAATGATTTGCTTTCCAAAACAAATCTTGAACTTGAAGCAAAATTGAAAGATTTTGAACAAAAATGTTTTGATTTACAAAATTTACTTCTTAAAGTTCAAAAAGAAAAAGATTTGATTTCCAATGAACTTGAAAAGAAAAATAGTTTTGGAAAATCAAATTTTTATGTAAGACAATCTAGTTATCCTAGATTTGTGAATGGTAAATGTTTTAGAAGTGTTTGGGGTCCCAAAAGGACTAACCACTTCAATTAAAAAGGATGAAATTGAAAAATAGATTCCTAAGGGGATTAAATTTTGTGCTACTAATGTCTATGGATCCAAAGCAATTTGGATACCAAAAATTACTTGATGATCTTTTGCTAGGTGTGATGGAGAGTGATCAACAAGTCAAAAATTGAGGGGGAGCTCCATGCACACAAAGGAAGAACACTTGAAGAAGGAAGGCTTCACATCCTCCCTTGGGTTCAAGTGTGGTAAAATCTAGTTGTTTTTTGTTCTTATTTGATTTATTTTCATTTATGTCAACTAGATAATCATATATGTTGAACTAACATTCTTATGATGCTTTGAGTAAGGGGGAGCCAATTTTTAAACCAAATTTTTAAGTGTGTCAAATTTTCTTTTTACCTCCTAAGTTATTTTGAGCTCAATGTCATTTTAAATTCTTTTTGATATAACAAAAAAGGGAGAAATGGTTTGAAAAATTGATTTTTTCAAGAGAATAAGGGGGAGCCTTAATCAAATTTAAATTTTAAGTCTCTTATTCAATTTTTTAAATACAAAGGATGAGAGAATCCCAAACAATTTTTCAAGTTGGTTTTATTATATCAAAAAGAGGGAGATTGTAGAACTAAATGTTTTGATATAATATTTGAAAAATGTTTTGGACTAAATTGAAAAGAATTTAAAATATGTTTTTAGTAAAAAACAACTTGAAAATATGTTTAAGGGTTTTACAAGGCTTTGGAATGATTTAAAGTACATTTAAAGTAGTCAAAACTAAGCTTTTCAAGTGCCCGTACCGATACACCTTAGGGTTTCAACTACATGAATTTTCTAGTAGCCAAAATCCGTACCGATACGCTTAGCCGTATCGATACGATGTGTTTTGAAATAGCCTAACGACTAGTCGCGTACCGATACAGGTGTATCGTGTACCGATACGCCTAACTACCCCAACAGTCATTTTCCCAACGGTCTTTTAATTTGCAGGACCGTACCGATACGCTAGGTAAGCGTATCGATACGTATCAGCTGAAGAAGCCCAACGACTAATTCCTTATCGGGATCGTATCGATACGGTTTGAAGAGTATCGATACGCCAAGCTGCAGAACTACATTTATGGTGGGAAATAAAGACTCCAACGGCTCCAAGTCAATCCCAACGGCTAGTAACGGCTACAAACTCATCAAGAAGTATAAAAGGGACCTCTAAGCATCTTGTAATGGTTAATGCTTCAATTGTTACAACATTATGATATCAAAATTTGTCTAGAGCTTAAATTGCATATTTCTTCCTTAGACAACACTTGTGAGCTTAACATTGTTAAATTTGCTCAAGTGTTTAGGTTTTGGGTGAATGCTTAGTATTGCAAACACATACCTATTAGAGGGATTTCTAGTTTGCTAAGTCTTTCTCTTGTAAGAGAGTGTTTGATCAAGCTTTGGGTAGAAAGCTTGATCGTTGTAATAGTTTCCTCCGAATTTGAGAAAAGGGGACGAAATTCTTAGTGAATTTGTTTGGAAATCTTTAGTGGGAAGCTAAGGTAGTGGATGTAGACCTTGGTTAGAAGATTGAACCACTATAAATCCTTGTGTAAATTGTATTTCTTCAAGAAAATAAGATAAAATACTATTCCAGATTATTATATTGTATTTCTTCAAGAAAATAAGATAATAATGAAATGATAGAAAATGACTCAATCATTTTTATCAAACCATAAAAGTTCTAACTCTCAAAAGTAGATTGATGTCATTCAAGAAGAGTATAATTTTATGCAAGACAATAAAGTTTAGAAACTTGTCTCATTACCTTGAGGTGCAAACCAATTGGTTGTAAATGAATATTGAAAACCAATAGGGATGAAAATGGTAATGTGGATAAGTATAAAGCACGTCTTATATTTAAAGAATACACTCTAAAAGAAGACATTAATTTTGTAGAAACTTTCTCTTTGGTTTCATTGAAAGACTCTTCCAGGATAATCATGATGCTTGTTGCTTATTTTAATCTTGAGCTACATAAGATGGATGTTAAGTTTGTGTTTTTCAATGGCGACATTGAATAAATGAATTATATGTTACAATCATAGATTTGTGTCTAATGATACAAAACTAATTATATGTAAATTAAGAAATTCATCTATGAGCTTAAGTAGGAATCTCATTAATGAAACTATAAATTTCATATTGATAATCTCATTCGGTTTTGAGATAAATTTGGTTGAAAATTGTATATACTACAAGTTCAGTGGGAGTAAAACCAAGTGATACATATATTGCTAAAGAAGACAAATTTAGTTTTACTTAATGCCCTAAAAGTAACCTTGAAATTTAAAAAATCCAAAAGATTTCTCTATGCATAAGCTATTGAGAATCTAATTTATGCTTACGTATGTATGCGTTCGGAAATTGTGTACATTGTTAGAATGTTAGACAGATATTTGGAGAATCATATTATGGACCATTGGATATCAGCTAATGAGGTTATGAGATATCTTTAGGGAAAAAAATTATATGCTCACATGTGAGAGTTCTGGTAAGTTAGAGATTATCAGGTTTATAGACTTTGATTTTAATATAATATTAATGCAAAAGAATTGTCACTTGAGCTGCTAATTGTAGATTGAATAAAAAGATCACTTCAGTTATTTTGTGACGATAAATATGTATTTATTTATTCTATAAACAATAGAATCACTTCAAATTTGAAACACATAAATATTAAGTTCTTAGTTGTTAAAGAAAATTCAGAGTGGTTGTGGGTCTATAGAGTATGTTGGTACAAACTCCATAATTCCGCGCATATTAAAAAACTGTCACCCTAGGTCTTTCATGAGAACACTACTCATGTAGGTGTAATGTTATTTAAGGATATTCGGTTTTAGTGGGAGTTTGCAATTTTGAAATATTCTCATTCTCTTTAGACACAATTTCAGTTACTTTAGTTTAAGAATATTTTAAGATTATTTTCGATAAAAATAAAGTTCTTTTGGTTTATGCACACTCTGAATTTAGTAAATTTGTTCTCACTAAGGTTTAGGAGGATTAGTTGGAAATAGACATGTTCGGTTCACATTTCATGTAATTTTTCATGTAATACATCCATGATTGATCTATGTCATTCGACTATGTTTGCATACATGACCATTAATGGGTCCAATCATGATTGATATGGCGAAGACCGCTTTGATCCTATATGGATATAGTTGATGGACGAGATTGTTATTGAATGTCTATTATATAATAGCAAATTTTTGAGCTCATAAAGTTGTACATTTATCAGGAAACATATGTTGCCCCAAGTGGGAGATTGTTGGATTAAAATCCTTAGTTCTGGGCATATATGTAAAATGTATGATGCTATTATAAAGTATGACACAAAATCAAGTGACCAATTATGTTAGGCGTGTCATGAAAATAAAAGTGTAGATACCATACGATATATTTATAATTCAATAAGAGGCAGAATTATAAATATTTAATAGTTGATTTAATAATAATCAACTATATAAAGAGGTAGTGGTCCCCAAGAAATATGTTAACTTGTATTACTCTTTTCTCCGTCAGAGAGTTTTTACGACAATGACTAACATATCTTCTTGGAAGATCACAACCACCTTTTAGGCGATTTTCATCAAAAAATTCAAGATTTTTATCTATCGATTAATTTAGGTACGCTTCCGCATTCAATTTATTGTTCTTGATGAATTGACATGATAAATCTTGAGTATTATGTTTCATATTAATTTATGATTTGATTCTAACAAGTTATATCATAGCATTGTTATATTGGATCATTGAGAATAAATTATTTTCTAGATTGATTCGTGTTTTTTGTGTCAATCATTCTTGTTTTAATCATTCGTTAACAAGATTTTAGGATTTTGCGTACTAATGCTATTGTTTAAAAACATGGTTATGTTTTATTTTATTAATTCTTGAACTAAAAACTATATGGAATTTACTGCTTAGCATCACATCAATTTCTATAACTTTTTATATGGAATTTAGGGTTAATTTTTATTAACCAACTTTTATTTTTGCGGCGGTCTTAAAATAAGGGGTTACGATTGGATTAAAATAAGTTGCGTACGTTTTCTTTATGCAATCTAACAATTGCAAATTCAAGAATTACATGTTATCAACTTTGGTTTGTTGCTGTGCGACAACCTAATATATATATTTAGCTTCGGTCAAATTTAGGGTTTCTTTAATAGTCATGAATATTTGCATCCTATATCATGATTTCTTTTTAGATTTATTAGCAACAATATGATTTATAGTGTGGACTTTTTATTGCTTTTGCTTCAATTTGTAATTGCAGTTAGTTAATAAAGTTATGATATATATATATATATATATTTGATTTAGTTTGATCAAAATTTTAGAAAGAAAATACAAAATTTGACTTGTGCTTTGTTGTGATAAATTTATTGTGACTTAGAAATTTTATAATCACGAGCTCTTAAATCTTCATATTCAGATAAATTATGATTGAATTTGTTGAATCTTGTTTAGTTTTGGATTAAAATCCACAATTGTCGGCACATATGTAAAATGTATGATGCTATTATAAAGTATGACGCAAAATCAAGTGAGCAATTATGTTAGGCGTGTCATAGGTATTAAAGTGTGTCATGGAAATAAAAATGTAGATACCATAAGATATATTTATATTTCAATGAGGGGCAGAGTTATAAATATCTAATAGTTGATTTAATAATCAACTAGGTAGTGATACCCAAGAAATAGGTTAACTTGTATTACTTTTGTCCCGTGAGTGAGTTTTTACATTAAGGGCTAACTTATATTCTTGGAAGATCACAACCACTTTTTAGGCGATCTTCATCAAAGGATTCAAGGTTTTCATCTATCAATTAATTCAGGTACGGTTCTGCATTCAATTTATTGTTCTTGATGATTTGACATAATAGATCTTGAGTATTATGTTTCATATTAATTCATGATTTGGTTCTAATATTGGATTCAATTGGGTCGAATCCAGATGTTAGGAAACCAAGCACGACACCGAGACGAGGAAGCGGGTAGCGCCTATGACAATTGGAGCTTCAACCAGGAAGTAAGTTTCCGTTTATGATTGCATGAATTTAGTGTTCTTTTATCATAAAACCAAAAGAATCGACTGAGCTTCCATCGTCCTCGGTTATCCTCTGCTCTGCCTATCAAAATTCTGTAATCTGTATCATAAGGCCTTAGGGAACTTGGTAAAACTTCGAGATCACATTCTTTGCGGTAACATTGATGATGTTATGTATTTATCGTTCATGGTTTAGATTTAAGACCTTTATGCATTGCAGCTATGGAAAGATACAATGTAATCACCTAACACGGGATTATCGGACATTCGGTCCGACAGATTTTCATGGTGGTGGAACTGGTTAGAACGTCCACTACTACCTACGGACGAAAAATTGAAGACCTTCAAATTTACACCATCAAGGCCAAACTCTGATTTGAAGCCGAGTCCAAGGCCACAGTCTAGCAGCAAGCAACAAGTACAGCATTTCACTTTTGATAATATCACTTGAATATTGGGTATATAAACCCGTATGATGTATTGGGTCATTAACCCTTTTTAATACCTCATTTTCTATTTAGAATTCCTTCTCTTTTTATTTAACTTCTCCCAATAATAAATTCATCCGCCGTTTATCTTTCTCACACACAAACCCTTTCTCACATAGTATCATTCCTCATGCCTTTTCTTCTTCGTATCTGCACTTCAAATCTGAGTTCGTTTCCGCTGCATTCTTTGAGTTCTCTGATTTTAGATCTTTAAATCCTCCATCGTGTTTTTTGCTCAGTTCTTCTACAGTTCTATGATTTCAAATCTTGAAATTGTTTCTGTTACTCAAGTCGCCGATGATCCTACGGTCGCTCTTCTCTCTCTGCTTCCGTTTTTCTTCTTTGTTCAGTTTTCAGATCTCATATTCCTTTTTTCCGCTACTGCATTTCAATCGGATCTGAGTTGTTGATCCTATAGTTCTGCATCGCTTGATATTCCTTTAAAAATTTGCATAGTAGTTCAATAAGAGTCTTAGTTGATGCGTTTTTTTTTTCTCTCCGTGTGTTGAAGATCAATCAAGAATTGAAACATCATTCAGGATCGATCTGATTTGTTTGGCGTCACCGTTACTATTGCTGTTGTTAGATCATCATCAACAACATTTTGATTTTAGATTCTTCATCATATTCGTTGTTTGATGATTGTAATTGGTGAGATCTTTCTAGCTTCTTCCTCGATTTTGTAACAGTGTGAATCAAGAAGAAGAATTTTCTAGAGATGAGAAAAGAACAGATTTAGGTGAGGAGAGAAAAGATTTTCATTAGAGAGAAGAAGATAAGTCCAAATGTTCGATAAGCCAAAACCAGAGTAACGGCTAGGGTTACAAAGCCTTCCCTAGCAGTAAACGACAACGTTTTACCTGGTTACAATGACTCCTAAAACTCACCATTTCATTAAAAACAATTAAAACTTAAAATAAAAGATTAAAGCATAACGGTCAATAAACCCAGCCAGCTAGTCCTGTTGCAATGCCCCTCTCTTCGAACAATCCTTGTCTTCAAGGATTAAACTCTGGGAACTGTTGCTGCAACTGGTATAAACTCTCCCACGTGGCATCCTCTGGGAACGTGTTCGACCACTCCACCAAAACCTCTGTGACAGCTCTGTTTCCCCTCCTTCCGACCCGACGATCTAAAATCTTGATCGGTTCCTTGCTGATGCCTCCATCTGGCCCACTTAGTGGCAATTGGCTATTGACTTCATCTGATCCCACCTGTTTCTTCAGCTGAGAAACATGAAAAACTGGGTGGATCCTCGATTCATTTGGCAACTCTAACTTATAAGCAACTGCCCCAATCCTCTCTGCAACCTTATAAGGACCAAACCACTTCGGTGCTAGCTTTTGTGAACTCCTATGGTGCACTGATTGCTGCCTATAGGGTTGCAATTTTAAGAAGACCATGTCCCCCACCTCAAAAACACAATTCAACCTCTTTTTATCTGCCTGCTGTTTCATCCTGTCTTGTGCTCTTTTCAAATGGAACTTGAGCATTTTTAAGGCTGCCTCTCTCTGCTGAAGCCCTCGATCCACTGCGGCCACCACTGATTCACCCGCCAAGTAAGGAATATGAGCAGCAGGTTCTTGCCCATATAAAGCTTGATAAGGGGATGTTTTGATGGATGCATGGTACGATGAATTGTACCACCATTCTACTAATTGGAGCCAATCATTCCATTCTTTTGGCTTCTCTCCAGACATACACCTGAGGTATGTTTCCAGACATTGGTTAACTCTTTCGGTTTGGCCATCCGTCTCAGGGTGATAGGCTGTGGAAGGGGTTATTACTGTGCCCAACCTCAAAAATAGCTCCTTCCAGAAATGGCTCATAAAAACTCGATCTCTGTCACAGATAATAGTGGATGGCATGCCATGTAATTTAAATATATTTTCCAGGAAAATTCGAGCCACATCCTTGGCTGTGTAAGGATGGCTAAGGGGTATAAAATGGCCATACTTACTAAGCCTGTCCACCACCACCAGGATTACATCATTTCCCCTTGACTTGGGTAATCCTTCCACAAAATCCATGCTAATAGAGGTCCACACCTTGTCAGGGATTGGAAGAGGTTGCAACAGCCCCCTTGGATGATTCAAATCCCCTTTGTTCCTCTGACAAACACCACATTCCCTCACCATTGATTTCACATTCTTCCTCAACCCTTTCCAGAAGAAAATACTGCTCAATCTCCTTACAGTGACATCGGCCCCTGAGTGACCTCCAATAGGACTGCAGTGAAAATAACTCATCAAGTCCTTCCTCAAGCTTTCATCTTGCCCCACTAGTATCTTTCCTTTCCTCCTGAGTATCTCCCCATCCCAACTGTACTTGTGATGTTTTAGAGAGCCACCCTGCAAATCTGTTATAATTTTCTGCAGCTTATCATCATTAAACCAAGAATTCTTAACCCTGGCCATCACTCCTGTATCCACACTGCTTATGGCCATCAATTCCACTCCTTCATTGATTGGCTTCCTTGAAAGGGCATCAGCTACTATGTTGGTGTTACCCTTCCTATAAACTACCTCATAATCATAGCCAAGCATCTTAACTACCCATTTTTGTTGTGCTGGGGTTACAGCTTGGTTTTCGGTTAGGAATTTTAAACTTTGGTGGTCGGTTTTTATTTTGAAATGCCTCCCTACCAAGTAAGCCGACCATTTTTTTACAGCCATGAGCACTGCCAACATCTCCTTCTCGTATACTGAGAGTCCTTGGGGTCTTACTCCCAAACCTCTACTGAAAAAGGCTATTGGTTTCCCTCTTTGTGTCAGAACAGCTCCCACTCCCAAATCTGAAGCATCAGTCTCCACACTGAATTCCACTGAAAAATCTGGCAATGTCAACACAGGGGCATTGCTTACAGCTCTTTTCAATTTATCAAAGGCAATATCCTCCTCTGTGCCCCATTTCCACCCTCCTTTTTTCAGCAAGTTGGTAAGAGGTCTAGCCAATGTCCCATAATCTCTTACAAATCTTCTGTAATATCCTGAAATGCCCAAGAACCCTCTGAGGTCTTTAATCTGCTTTGGTGTAGGCCAACTCATAATACAATAAACCTTTGACTTGTCCATGGCAATCACCCATCCTGAAATCACATACCCCAGATAATCCACTTCTGTAGCTCCAAAACAACATTTGTTTTTCTTAGCAAAAAGGTGCTGCTCCCTCAAAACAGTTAACACTTCCCTCAGATGCTCCTTATGTGATTCCCAGTTATTGGAGTAAACCAGGATATCATCGAAGAAAACTAACACTGATTTCCTCAGGAAGTCCCTAAAAACTCTGTTCATCAAACTCTGAAACGTTGCAAGAGCGTTAGTCAAGCCAAAAGGCATGACTAAAAATTCATAGTGGCCTTCATGGGTTTTGAAGGCAGTTTTGTGCACATCAGACTCCCACATCCTTATCTGATGGTAGCCAGCTCTCAGATCTAACTTGGAAAAAATTCTGGCCTTCCCCAACTCATCCAACAGCTCTTCTATTATGGGCATAGGAAATTTATCTTTCACAGTAAGTTGATTCAGCCTTCTGTAATCTACACAGAGCCTCCAGGACCCATCTTTCTTCTTCACCATCACAATGGGTGAGGAGAAAGAACTGTTGCTGTATCTTATAATACCAATTTCCATCATCTCCTTTACTTGCTTTTCAATCTCATCCTTCTGACTAGCAGGATACCTATATGGCTTGACCTTCACAACCTGATGATCATCCAATAAGTTCACTCTGTGCTCCTGACCTCTAATGGGAGGTAGTCCTGTAGGTTCCCTGAAAACATCATCAAACTCCTCCAATAACCCTGCTAGATTCTCAGGAACTGTCTGACCCTCTTGTTTCAACTCAAGTTGTCCCCCCATGATAAGCAGGGAAGCTGTAAAAGGACTATGATTGCTCCTCAACATCTTGTTGCATTTCCTAGCTTCAATCACGTTTGACACTCCAGGTCGTATCCCCTTCAGTTCAATTCTCCTTCCTCTGTAATTCCAACTCATTTGTAAGGAGGAAAAATCCCAGTTAATAGGCCCTAAGGACACTAGCCACTGTATTCCCAGCACCACATCACAGCACTTTAAGGGCACTACTAAAAAATCAGATTGGAATTCTTCACCCAAATACTTCCAAACTACCTTGGGACACTCTCCCACAGTTTCAATTGAATTCCCATCCGCAACTGTAACCTTAAGATTAGTCCTCTTACTCATTCCTAATCCCAAGGTTTTCACCACAGCCAAACTTAGGAAGTTGTGTGTGCTTCCTGAGTCCACCAATGCAATCCACTCTACCCCAACAATTTCCACCTTAAGCTTCATAGTTTCACAGTTTGTTGCCCCCCAGAGAGCATTGAGAGATATTACAGGTCCTTCAGCTCCCTCTCCTGTATCTTCACAGTCAAGAAAAATTTCAGGTTCCCCTTCTTCATCAATCCCTTCCACTATAATCTGAAAAACCTGACTTTTGTTGCATCTATGACCAGGAGCATATTTTTCTGCACACCAGAAACACAACCCCTTCTTCCTCCTATCTTCAATCTCTGCTGGTGAGATATTTTTCCCTGCACCCTTGTTGGATGTTTGACCAGTTTGTCTAGTTCTACTCGGGCTTAATATAGATGGGGTTACACTACGAGACACAACAGTGGACGGGGGACCAGAATTCCCAGCATTCGAAAAAGATTTCAAACTAGCACCATAACTTCTGGTAGGCACATTCAGACTAGGGGGAGCAATCCTAGCATTTGTCTTTCCACTCACAGGGAAGAAAATTGTTTCAATTTAATTAGCAGTATGAAAAGCCTCTAACAAAGATTTCGGTTGCAAGAGTGTCAAGTATTGGCTAATCTCTAGTCTAAGATGATTCTTAAACATGCTCAAGATGTATTTATCGGGTAGCTTTACCTGATTCACCAAGCTAATGAACTCTTCATAGTATGCTTCAACAGACTCCACTTGCCTCAATGACAACAGCTCCGAAAAAGGGTCATCAAAACCTCCTGGTGCGAATCGATCCTTCATCAAGTTCATATACTCAGCCCAACTGATATTTCCCCCAATTCCCTGCGAATTCATTAAGAATTGGTGCCACTGCAGCGCCTTGCCCTCCAAGTGCAACATGACCACCCTAATCTTACTGTGTTCAGGTACTAGCTCCGCCTCGAAGTACTGCTCAAGCTTAGCGTACCATCCCCTGAAATCTGACCCATCAAACTTTGGACATGGCAATCTGAAATTCGAGTTCCCACAAAATGGAGGGTTCTCTGGCGTCGTCTTCACTCCTTCGCGTTCCCCAGTGATTATAACTTCCTCTGAATTCTCTGAGGAAGACGGCTTCGCTCCCAAAATTCCAGATCCAGTTAATCGAGCTGGTTCTGAAGTCTCCTGCGTAGCTGAGTCGGGCTTCTTTCCCAACGCCGTTTCCAACATTTTTCTGAAGTCTTCGCCCATCTGTGTCCGGAACTCCCCAAACTTCGAGTCCATTCGAGCATCAATGTTGGTTTCCAGTCGCGAAATTTCCTCCTGAAGCTTCGCAGCTTCCTGTTGCCAAGTCTGGCTGCGCGTGATCGGAATTCCATCCACCATGGCCAGAAACTTAAGCTCTGATACCCTTGTAACAGTGTGAATCAAGAAGAAGAATTTTCTAGAGATGAGAAAAGAACAGATTTAGGTGAGGAGAGAAAACATTTTCATTAGAGAGAAGAAGATAAGTCCAAATGTTCGATAAGCCAAAACCAGAGTAACGGCTAGGGTTACAAAGCCTTCCCTAGCAGTAAACGACAAAGTTTTACCTGGTTACAATGACTCCTAAAACTCACCGTTTCATTAAAAACAATTAAAACTTAAAATAAAAGATTAAAGCATAACGGTCAATAAACCCAGCCAGCTAGTCCTGTTGCAGATTTCCTAGTGTGGAGTAATCTGATTTTTCTAAATTTTCTTGAGTAATTACTGGTGGTTGAATCGAATAGGTTCTTGAATAATTAGTTGAGTTTCATCTTATACTTTGTATTTGCTGGATAATTCATTAGTTACAAATTTGGTTTATTCATTTTCATCTAATCTGTGGTGATCTCATTGGTCTTCAAAGTATGTTAGTTAACTAGCGTGGATTTGAGCTGCGTTTGGTTGATTTGGTATACAATACTCATCATCTACTTATTTGCTCGGGAGTTATGTGGTTTCTCATGATCTAATTTGGTACTTCAATATATGTTTCATTTGCTTCAATAATTCATGGAGTATTACTGAGTTTCAAAATTGGTTGCTGTTGGCAGGTATGTATGTGTTCCTACTGATATGAATCTTCAAGTTTCACTGCTACTGCCTTTGCTATGTTGAAATTTGGTTCTTGCTAGTTATTGGGTTTTGAGCATCTTAGTTGGTGCCTTTGCTATTTTGAAACCAAGGTTCTTGCTAGTTATTGGGTTCTAAGCATCTTAGTTGGTGTCATCTATGTGCCTCTTTGCTACTACTATTGCTACTATTGTTGCTACTACTACTACTACTACTACTACTGTTACTGCTACATTCCTTAACTCCTAGATGCAAATGCATGAATTTTTTTAGATAACTGCACAAATATGTACCCAAAGTCAAGAAATAACATGAAAATATATACGTGAAAAATAGAACTTTTGAGGAGTTAATAGCTTGTAATAAAAAATATTATCAAGATATATAAAATTTTAGGTTTTGTGGGTAACATTTTACATTCGTGTTTTTAACATTTTAAGTTGCAATTTGCAACTTACAATATTTACCGAACTAACCTAAAATGTTATATGCTTTGGTAATATTTTAGGTTGACCGTTTTTAGACTGCCGCGCAACAGACCCGCCCCAACTGTCACACATGTATATCTGTAATTAATTTTTAATTGAGTAAAATATAAAAATAATCTTCTGACTATAAGTCACTTCTCGGTAGAGTCTTTCGACTATCGACAAATTAAAAAATGACCACCAACGTATAAAAAATAACAGACTAGTGTGTTACTATAAAATTAACGAAAAAAACTAATAAAAGACCATGCAACAACAGTTAATTAATGAAAAAAAAGTAAATTATATGTTAAAAAAAAGAAAAACAAATTAATAAAAACTTGAATTTGTCTTTCCAATAGAAGATGGAGAAATTTGTGAAAGCAATATTAGAAATGAACTCTTCCACATCCTCACTTATAATATAAAATTTGTGTTTCACATTGGAAGATTTAGAAAAGTATGAGGCATTGGAGTCATTATCCCTCATTAGGGGTGGTAATCGTGTGAGAAATAATCGAAAATTGGGATATTGAAACCGACAGGATAAAGAATAACTGGAATCTTCACACATAGAAATGAGGAGGAAAATTTTAAATCAAAGCTCAAATGAGATTGAAGAAGAGGATTAAAATATTTGCACCGTGAAGATCTCCAAACCGAACCCATATAAATCCCCACGTGGATCATAAAAATTATATATAAGTATCCCGATATTTTACAAAACTAAAATTTATCCTGGATGTTTCTTTTTGCTCGACAAAATACTTACCCGTTCAGTGATTATTATAGTTTTAAAATGGTTTGTTTGTTGTTAGCAAACAAAAAATTATTATTGATTTTTGTAATTTTAGAGATTTAATGTTAGATATTTGTTTTAATGTATTAAGATTTAAATATTTTGAAGTGTAATAAATCTATAACTTGTGAATTGATATTGACCATATATTTTAGCTAGTAAAGTAGTAAGTTTTGTTCATTTTTTGGATATTGATTTCTCGAAACACAATGGGATAAACATTTTTTTGGATATTTGTTTGTCTGTACTGTCATTTTGTCAATATATTTAAGATTTTCTTCCTTCGTTTCTAATTAAACGCATTTTTAGGCCGTTAAGTTTTTGGGATAGACATTTCCAACTTCCAATAGCTCAAAATACCCTCCAAAGACTACAATAGTAGAAAAAAAGTATATAAATCTCACCCAACACTTTAGATGGAAACCAAAGATTGAGTTTGTGTCTTTGTCCAAATGTTTTTAGCCAATAACAAGTTTGATATTAGTTGCGATTAGCATATACTGATAGTTTGATGATGTATTGGAATGTTAAGAAGTTTGTGAGTCCAACTTATAATGAGGTTATTGTTCGGGGATGAAATTGGAATGTTTAAAAGTCACTGAATCGACATAGAATGTGAGCCATAATTCAAGGATGAAATTGAAATTTTAAAAAATTTAACGAATAATTTAGAGACATATGATGCATTCAATAGTCACTTGTCTGAACTATCATTTTGTCAGTATATTTAAGATTTTATTCCTTCGTTTCTAATTAAACGCATTTTTAGGTCGTTAAATTTATGGGATTGACATTTCCAACTCCCAATAGCTCAACATACCCTCCAAAGATAACAACAGGTAGAAAAAAAACATGTAAATCTCACCCAACATTTTAGTTAGAGACCAAAGACTGAGTTTGCGTCTTTGTCCAAAAAAAATTTAGCCACTAATTTTCGTTCGAGGCTCTCAAGTTTCTTCTATTTAAGGAAAGAGTTTCTTTAATTACCTCATACAAATAAACATTCTTACAAGCTATATCAATGAGCTATTTTTCCTTCAAAAAGTACATTTATGTGAGAGAAAAGCATAATAAGAAGTAAGAAAGCTATTTGAAAATGGAAAAAGCGCCTGCAATTATCGGTGTTTGTTCCATCATTCTAGTGGCCACGGTGCTGGCGGTCGGTGTTACATGCAGTCGTAGCGGACGCAGTGACAATAGGGGACAGCTGGAGGCTTCCAAGAAGGGAGCAAATTTTTTTCCAACCCACCGATTACAAAGAAGCATGCGAAAATAGCCTCGAGGGAAGCGACACCACCAACTCCAAGAAGCTAATCAAGGCGGGTTTCCAAGCGGTTATCCGCGAGATAGAGATCGTTGTCAAAAACTCCGGCACCATTCAATATGTTGCCAAAGACCCGATGTCTCGTCAAGCTCTCAACGACTGTAAAGAGATGATGGGTTACGGCATCGATGGCCTCATGAAGTCGATCAACCAGCTCGATGCATTTGACGCTAGCACACTAGACGAATACCTCGAGAATTTAAAAATTTGGATTAGTGGTTCCATCATGTATCAACAAATATGCTATGACGGGTTTGTGAATGTATCCACCGAAGCCGGTGAGAAAATGAGAAAACTATTGAACACTTCATAAATGCTCACTAGTAATGGCTTAGCCATGGTTTGTGAAATTCCTAAACTCGTCAGTGATCTCACATTTTCGGCCTTGACAAGAGCCGGAGGGGCTACATATAAGCTATTGGCTAAATATGGGTTCCCTTCGTGGGTTAGTTTTAGGCAACGAATGTTATTGCAACAAAATTCGTCACATATGAAGCCTAATGTTGTGGTTGCTAAAGATGGTAGTGGAAAATATAAAAGCATCAATCAAGCGCTGAATGAAGTGCCTAAGAACAATGCTTCTCCATTTGTGATACACATTAAGGCTGGTGTTTACAATGAACAAGTTCTTGTTGATAAGTATATGTCCAATGTCGTGTTCATCGGGGAAAGACCGACTAAGACCACCGTCACCGGTTGCTTGAACTTTATTGACGACACCTCCACATTCAAGAGCACAATTGTTGGTTAGTATTTTTGAGTTTAGATTGCATTATATTAAAAAACTCACGCTTGAATTTGAGTAACATAAAAAGAATTGTTTACAACTTTTATTGGCACAAAATTCATGGCGAGGGACATTGGATTCGAGAACATTGCGGGAGGCATCAAGCACCAAGCGGTGGCACTTAAGGTAAAAGGTGATCAAGTCATCTTCCATAACTGTCAAATGGATGGCTACCAAGACACCCTTTACGACCACATTTATCGCCAATTCTACAGGGAATGCACCATCACCGACACCGTTGATTACATCTTTGGCAACTCCGCTACAGTTATTCAGAACTGCAAACTCATCTCCCGAAAGCCGCTCAATAATCAACAAATTATGGTCACAGCGCAAGGACAGACGGACCGCCGTACACCCTCCACCTTCGTCATCCAGAACTGTGTCATCAGCGGCGCCCAAGACTACCTCCCAGTGAAGGTGAGAAGCAAGACGTACCACGACCGGCATCATCGCGCCAGAGGGATGGAGTCCTTGGAATGACAAATTTGCACTCGATACCCTATGGTATGCCGAGTTCAACAACCGGGGACCGGGCGTGAACCAGACCAATAGGGTTAAATGGAGAGGTATCCAAAAGATCACTGCCGCTAAAGCCCAGCAATTCACTGCCGGTGTGTCTTACTTGGTAGGGACTGGATCCCTAAGTCCGAGTACCTTACACCGCTGTTATGATTCTTGGCCTATAGATATCCGAGCAAAATAGATATGGAAAGTATGAATAAGTGTGCGTGTATAGTTTAGGCCGCTACCGAATAATAAAATTACACGTTGGTTAGACAAATGAGAATAAAGGAAGGAAGAGTAGTTTTATAGACTAGAAAATGAAACCAAGTGTTAGGGTCTGAGGTATATGAATAAGTTCACTTAGTAAGTTACGAAGAATAAACGTGGAAGACTCGACCCTAGAAGACTGCATGAGACTGATTGGTGATGCTGAGTGTGGCATGTAGCTAATGGCTCAAAAGGCCCTTCATCGAAAAATATTTTAAAAATATATTGCCCAACACGGTTCATTTCTCTCCGATATTGCAAAGGTAATATACTCTTTATTTATATAGATGGATAGACTATGCAAATACTTGTATTAATTGGATTGTAGTACTATTGAGGTGTTCGTGTTATTGCTTTAATTTAAAATAGTTGCTTCTTGTAGTTTCGAATAGAATTGGAGCATGCTAGGTTATTGGTTCTTGAAGCAGCTGACCAGCTCGTTCGATATTGAAACAAGAAAGCTCGTGAAACATGGAGTTAAAAGGTGTTGAACGTGGCAATTAAATCACACGATGCAAGAGCATTGAGATCATAGATGGAGCTGATGAAGTGCACTTGGGTACAATTGTGTTGTTAGTTAGAACTATGAACATATAAGCTTTGAAAGAATCTAGAAACCATGATCATCAAGCAAAATCTTTTTTTTTTCATTTTCAATTCAGTTTGGAACTAAATAGTGAGAATAATAATCCAAAAATAATATGTAATTATTATGAAAATTGATGCCGAAGCTTTATTGTATGAAATTATTTATAGACTATCAGAGATTTGTTTTCTTGTTTTTTCTAAATAGACAATTTATTAAAATTAAATTAAATGGCCAACAAAAGCCACAATACAAAGCATACACCCAAACAAAGAAACACGTAACACATCAAGATTTGAACCAACATTAGCTAATAAATCTGCCATGACTTTACGTTCATGCGATAAGTATCAAAGCTAAACCTAAATAATTGAATGACACAACTTAGAGATATCATAAAAAATGTCCACCAACACCACAGTCGACTGAGAGGGCTGCTTATCAAGTTGAGTTCTACTTGAGAATTCAATTCCACAATGAGATTTGTCATGCCTAAGCACTCGGCTTCTAAGAATACCTCTAAAGCAGTTATAATCGCATCCATTCAACATAATCTGCTCCAAGACACGACACAGGACCTGAGAACAAAGCCTTAACGATCTTAGCTTCGGTAGTATGATAATTAATATCTCGTTACTCTAATTATTAATACTTTATTTTTTAAAATAGTACAAATTATTAAATTTTCTTAAATATTTATTAAATGTGAATTACTAAAAATTATTAATTTTTTTGACTAATTCATTAAGATTTAAGAATATTTTTCGTTAATATTTTTTTAGGTATTGTATTTTGCTTTTTATTTAATTGTTAAATAACATCTTAGTTGTTAAATTTTTTGTCTTAAAGAATGTTTATATTGAGAAAATTGAAGTGATCTAATTAGAGATATATTAATGTTACAAAATGAAATAAAAATATTTGGTAATTTGTGAAAATTATAAAATTAGTGATAGGAAAACTCTACAACGTACGACGAACACCGTTGAACTCCACTAACTCTAAACATTGTTGAACACCATTAAATTGAGTAATAAAGATTAAAATCCTAAAGATTCAACATACAATTATAAATTATTTAAAGTAAAATTTTAATTAAATAATTTTCCATAAATATTAAAATTTTAATCCTTTTAAATAATCGGATATATTACAAGTCAATTTAAAAAAAAATTGTAAGCCCCCCAAACCAAAAACCCTAAACTCTAACATCAAAACTCTAAACCTACTACTAAAAAAATCTAAAACCTAAACCACAAACCCTAAATTTGAATATTAAGTTTACGATTTTAGGTTTAGAGTTTAGGGTTTAGGGTTTAGAGTGTAGGGTTCAATGTTAGTGGTGTTCAACGGTGTTCGTCGAGCGTAGTAGACTCATCCATTAGTGATAAGTCGTAAAACGGTACTAAATTTTGAATGGTAATGATGTTCTTAATATGGAAGAAGAATCCGATAAGATGGTGATGCCTTAGTTTTCGAAAGAATATCCAATGGATACATCTTTTTTCTAATATTACGGACATGATAAAGGAAAATTTGTCTTCCATTTTTTTCAATTCAAAAAAATAAAAGGGTCAAATTGTTACAATGCCAATTGTATATTGTTCTCGAGTTCTTTGACCAAACTTTCCACATGGTATTAAAGGAACATGTCATGTGTCCCGCCACATCGTCATTTAACGACAATGGGCTTGAAGGGAATTTTGAAAAATGAAAACAAAGTACATAGGGCACATTGAACATAGAAAAAGAAGAACTATCACATTGGAAGATTTAGAATAAAACGAGGCATTGATGTCATTATCCCTCATTACGAGTGTCAATAAGGTAGGGATTAATTGAAAACTAGGTATTAGAACCGACATGGATGAAGAATAAATGAAATCTTCACACGCAGAAACGAGGTTGGGGAAAATTTTAAATCGAAGCTCAAATGAGGAAGGGGACGAGAATTTCAATACCCACATCGTGAGGATCTCAAAACCGTACCCGTATAAATCCTCGCGTGGATCACATAAATCATATGAGGGGATCCCGATATTTTACTAAACTAAATTTTATACTCTACGTTGTTACTTGTTCAGTTATTATTATAGTTTTAAAATTATTTGTTTGTCGTTAGAAAATCAAAATTTATTATAGATTTTTGTAATTTTAGATATTTAATTTTGGGTATTTGCTTTAATGTATTAAAATTTGGATACTTTGAAGTGTAATAAATCTATAACTTGTGAATTGATTTTGACCTTATATTTTGGCTAGTAAAGTAGTAAGTTTTGTTCATTTTTTGGATATTAATTTTTCGAAACACAATGGGATCCGCACGAAGAGGTCACGGGGATGAAAAATCCCTGAAATGTTTAATTGGGATTCCTTGAAATCGTATTCGCAAGTGTTCGGGACGAAGCGTGGAACGTAAAATTGTCTTTGCTCGGTCCTGTTGTCAGCCCTATCACTCATAATCTCATTGATATTAGTCGCGATTCGCATATACTGATAGTTTGATGATGTATTGGAATGTTAAGAAGTTTGTGAGTCCAACTTATAACAAGGTTAATGTTCGGGGATTAATTTGGAATGTTTAAAAGTCCCTGAATCGATATAGAATGTGATCCATAATTCAAGGATAAAAATGAAATTTTAAAAAATTTAACGACTAATTTAGAGACATATGGTGCATTTAATGGTCACTTGTCTGAACTGTCATTTTGTCAGTATATTTAAGATTTTCTTCCTTCCTTTCTAATTAAACACATTTTTAGGTCATTAAGTTTATGGGATTGAAATTTCCAACTCCTAATAGCTCAAAATACCCTCCAAAGACTCCAATGGGTAGAAAAAAAGCATGTAAATCTTACCCAACATTTTAGTCGGAGACCAAAGACTGAGTTTGTGTCTTTGTCCAAATGTTTTTAGCCACTAATTTCCGTTCGAGGTTCTCAAGTTTCTTCTATTTAAGGAAAGAGTTTCTTTAATTACCTCATACAAATAAACATTCTTACAAGCTTTCTAAATGAGCTCTTTTTCCTTGTAAAAGTACATTAGTGTGAGAGAAAAGCATAATAAGAAGTAAGAAAGCTATTTGAAAATGGGAAAAGCACCCGCAATTATCGGTGTTTGTTCTGTCATTTTGGTGGCCATGGTGGTGGCGGTGGCGGTCGGTGTTACCCGCAGCCGTAGCGAACACAATGACAATGGGGGCCAAGTGGCGGCTTCCAAAAAGGCTGTGGAAACAATTTGCCAACCCACCGATTACAAAGAAGCATGCAAACATAGCCTCGAGGGAAGCGACACCACCGACTCCAAGGAGCTAATCAAGGCGGGTTTCCAAGCGGCTATCCGCGAGATAGAGAAGGTTGTCAAAAACTCCAGCACCATTCAAGATGTTGCAAAAGACCCGATGTCTCGTCAAGCTCTCGACGACTGTAAAGAGATGATGGGTTACGCCATCGACGACCTCATGAAGTCGATCAACCAGCTCGGTGCATTCGACGCTATCACACTAGACGAATACCTCGAGAATCTAAAAATCTGGATTAGTGGTTCCATCACGTATCAACAAACATGCTTGGACGGTTTTGTGAATGTGTCCACTGAAGCCGGTGAGAAAATGAGAAAACTATTGAACACTTCACAAATGCTCACTAGCAATGGCTTAGCCATGGTTTGTGAAATTCCTAAACTCATCCGTGATCTCAAATTTCCGGCCTTGACCGGAGCCGGAGGGGCTACACGTAAGCTATTGGCTAAAGATGGGTTCCCTTCGTGGGTTAGTTTTAGGCAACGAATGTTATTGCAACAAAACCCGTCGCAAATGAAGCCTAATGTTGTGGTCGCTAAAGATGGTAGTGGAAAATATAAAAGCATCAATCAAGCGCTGAAAGAAGTCCCTAAGAACAATGCTTCTCCATTTGTGATACACATTAAGGCTGGCGTTTACAACGAACAGGTTGTTGTTGATAAGTATATGTTCAATGTCGTGTTCATCGGGGACGGACCGACTAAGACCACCGTCACCGGTCACTTGAACTTTATCGACGGCACCTCAACATTCAAGAGCGCAACTGTTGGTTAGTATTTTTGAGTTTGGATTACATTATATTAAAAAACTCATGCTTGAATTTGAGTAACATAAAAAGAATTGTTTACAGCTGTTATTGGAACAAAATTCATGGCGAGGGACATTGGATTCGAGAACACTGCGGGAGGCATCAAGCACCAAGCGGTGGCACTTAAGGTACAAGGTGATCAAGCCATCTTCCATAACTGTCAAATGGATGGCTACCAAGACACCCTTTACGCCCACAGTTATCGCCAATTCTACAGGGAATGCACCATCACCGGCACCGTCGATTACATCTTCGGCAACTCCGCTACAGTCATTCAGAACTGCAAACTCATCTCCCGAAAGCCGCTCGATAATCAACAAATTATGGTCACAGCGCAAGGAAGGACGGACCGCCGTACGCCCTCTGCCTTCGTCATCCAGAACTGCGTCATCAGCGGCGCCCAGGACTACCTCCCGGTGAAGGCGAGAAGCAAGACGTACCTCGGCCGGCCGTGGAAACAATTCTCGAGGACCATCATCATGCAATCTCAGCTGGACGACATCATCGCGCCGGAGGGATGGAGTCCTTGGAACGGAAACTTTGCCCTCGATACTCTATGGTATGCCGAGTTCAACAACCGGGGACCGGGCGCGGACCAGACCAATAGGGTTAAATGGAGAGGTATCCAAAAGATCACTGCCGCTCAAGCCCAGCAATTCACTGCCGGTGTGTTCTTACTTGGTGGGGACTGGATCCCTAAATCCGGGGTACCTTACACTGCTGGCATGATTCTTGGCCTATAGAGATCCGAGCAAAGTAGATATGGAAAGTATGAATAAGTGTGCGTGTAAAGTTTGGACCGCTACCGAATAATAAAATCACACGTTGGTTAGACAAATGAGAATAAAGGAAGGAAGGGCAGTTTTATAGACTAGCAAATGAAACCAACTGTTAGGGTCTGAGGTGTATGAATAAGTTCACTTAGTAAGTTACGAAGAATAAACGTGAAAGACTCGACCCTGGAAGACTGCATGAGACTGATTGGTGATGCTGAGTGTGGCATGTAGCTGGTGGCTCAAAGGGCCCATCATCAAAAAATATTTTGAAAATATATTTGTCAACACGGTTCATTTCTCTCCGATATTGCAAAGGTAATCTAGTCTTTATTTATACAGATGGATATATTATGCAAATACTTGTATTAATTGGATATGAGCACTATTAAGGTGTTCAGGTTATTGATTTAATTTAAAATAGTCGCTTCTTGCATTTTCGAATAGAATTGGAGCAATCTAGATTATTTGTTCTTGAAGCAGCCTACAAGCTCGTTCGACATGGAAACAAGAAAGCTCGTGGAACATGGAGGTGAAGGTGCTGAACGTGGCAATCAAATCACATGGTGGAGCCGGGGTACCGTCCGACACCGTCTTGGCTTGCATGTTGGCGGCAACAAGAGCATCGAGAATCACAGATGGAGTTCATGATGTGCACTTGGGAACAATTGCACTGTTAGTTAGACCTACGGACATATAAGCTTTGAAAGGATCTAGAAACCACGATCATCAAGCAAAATCCTATTTTTTCCTTTTTCAATTCAGTTTGGAACTAAATAGCGAGAATAATAATCCAAAAATAATATGTAATTATTATGAAACATGCTGCTGAAGCTTTATTATATGACTTTATTTATAGGCCATCATAGATTTGTTTTCTTGCTTTTTTTTCTTCTAAATAGACAGTTTATTAAAATTAAATTAAATGGCCAACAAAGGCCACAATGAAAAGCATACACCCAAACAAAGAAACACGCAAAACATTAGATTTTGAATCAACATTAGCTAAAAAATCTTCCATGACATTACGTTAATGCAATAAGTATTAAACCTAAACCGAAATAATTGAATGACACAACCTAAGATATCATAAAAAAATTGTCCACCAACAACACAATCGACTGAGGGGGCTGCTTATCCGGTTGAGTTGTACTTGTGAATCCAATTCCACAATGAGATTTTTCACACCTAAACACTCGGGTTCTAAGAATACATCTAAAGAATTAATCGCAACAATTAAACATAATCTGCTCCAAGACACGACACAAGACCTGAGAACAAAGCCTTAACGATAATAGCTTTGGTAGTATGATTATTAATATCTCGTTACTAAAATTATTAATACTTTATTTTTTAAAATAGTATAAATTATTGAATTTTCATACATATTAAATGTGAATTACTAATAAATTATTAAAATTTTGTGACTAATTCATTAAGATTTAAGAATATTTTTCGTTAATATTGTTTTAGGTATTGTATTTTACTTTTTAGTTTAATTGTTAAATAACATCTCAGTTGTTAAATTTTATGTCTTAAAGAATGTTTATATTGAGAAAATTGAAGTGATCTAATTAGAGATATTTTAATGTTAGAAAATGAAAAAAAATATTTGGTAATTTGTGAAAATTATAAAATTAGTGATAAGAAAACACTACAACGTACGACGAATACCGTTGAACTCCACTAACGCTAAACATCGTTGAACACCATTAAATTGAGTAATAAATATTAAAAATCTCTAGGATTCAACATACAATATTAAATTTTTTAAAGTAAAATTTTAATTAAATAATTTTCTGTAAATATTAAAATTTTTAATCTTTTTTTTAAATAATTGGATATATTACAAGCCTTAGTCAAATTAAAAAATAAAAATCGTAATCCTGAAACCACAAACCCTAAACTCCAACCTCAAAAATCTAAACCAAGAACTATAAAAATCAAAAACCTAAACCCCAAACCCTAAATTTGAATATTAATTTTATGGTTTTAGGTTTAGGGTTTACAATTTTGGGTTTAGAGCGAGGGTTTAATGTTAGTGGTGTTCAATAGTGTTCGTCGAGCGTAGTAGACTCATCCATTAGTTATAAGTCGTAAAATGGTACTAAGTTTTGAATCGAAATGATGTTCGAATCCGATAAGACGGTGGTGCCTCAGTTGTCGAAAGAATATCCAATGGATACATCTTTTTCTGATATTACGGACATGATAAATGTAAATTTGTCTTCCATTTTGTTTAATTCAGAAAAATAAAAGGGTCAAATTGTTACAATGCCCATTGTATATTTTCTCGAGTTTGTTGACCAAACTTCCCACATGGTATTATAGGAACATGTCATGTGTCATGCCACATCGTCATTTAACGACATTAGGCTTGAAGAGAATTTTGAAAAACGAAAACTATGTGCATAGGGCACATTGAACATGGAAAACGAAGAACTATCACATCGGAAGATTTAGAATAAAACGAAGCATTGGTGTCATTATCCTTCATTACAGGTGTCAATAAGGTAGGGATTAATTGAAAATTGGGTATCTGAACCGACAAGGTTGAAGAATAAACGTAATCTTCACACGCAGAAAGGCGGATGGGAAAAATTTTAAACCGAAGCTCAAATGAGTAAGGGGAAAGGATTTCAATATCCGCACCGTGAGGATCTCAAAACCGTACACGTATAAATCTTCGCGTGGATCACATAAATCATATGAGGGGATCTCGATATTTTACAAAACTAAATTTTATACTCAATGTTGTTACTTGTTCAATTATTATTATAGTTTTAAAATGGTTTGTTTGTTGTTAGAAAACCAAAATTTATTATAGATTTTTGTAATTTTAGAGATTTAATGTTGGATATTTGTTTTAATGTATTAAAATTTGGATATTTAGAAGTGTAATAAATCTATAACTTGTGAATTGATATTGACCTTATATTTTGGCTAGTAAAGTAGTAAGTTTTGTTCATTTTATGGATATTAATTTCTCGAAACACAATGGGGTCCGCGGGAAGAGGTCATGGGGATGAAAAATCTACGAAATATATAATGGGGATTCCTTGAAATCGTATTCGCAAGTGTTCGAGACGAAGTGGGGAACGTAAACTTGTCACTGCCCGGTCCTGTTGTCAGCCCTATCACTCATAATCTCATTGATATTAGTTGCGATTAGCATATACTGATAGTTTGATGATGTATTGGAATGTTAAGAAGTTTGTGAGTCCAACCTATAACAAGGAAAATGTTCAGGGATTAAATTGGAATGTTTAAATGTCCCTGAATCGATATAGAATGTGAGCCATAATTCAAGGATGAAATTGAAATTTTCAAAAATTTAACGACTAATTTAGAGACATATGGTGCATTTAATAGTCACTTGTCTTAACTATCATTTTGTCAGTATATTTAAGATTTTCTTCCTTCCTTTATAATTAAACGCATTTTTAGGCCATTAGGTTTCTGGGATTGACATTTCAAACTTCCACCAGCTCAAAATACCCTCCAAAGACTCCATTGGGTAGAAAAAATTCATGTAAATCTTACCCAACATTTTAGTCGGAGACTAAAGATTGAGTTTGTGTCTTTGTCCAAATGTTTTTAGCCACTAATTTTCGTTCGAGGTTGTCAAGTTTCTTCTATTTAAGGAAAGAGTTTCTTTAATTACCTCATACAAATAAACATTCTTACAAGCTTTCTAAATGAGCTCTTTTTCCTTGTAAAAGTACATTAGTGTGAGAGAAAAGCATAATAAGAAGTAAGAAAGCTATTTGAAAATGGGAAAAGCACCCGCAATTATCGGTGTTTGTTCTGTCATTCTGGTGGCCATGGTGGTGGCGGTGGCGGTCGGTGTTACCCGCAGCCGTAGCGGACGCAATGACAATGGGGGCCAGCTGGCGGCTTCCAAAAAGGCTGTGGAAACAATTTGCCAACCCACCGATTACAAAGAAGCATGCGAACATAGCCTCGAGGGAAGCGACACCACCGACTCCAAGGAGCTAATCAAGGCGGGTTTCCAAGCGGCTATCCGCGAGATAGAGAAGGTTGTCAAAAACTCCGGCACCATTCAAGATGTTGCAAAAGACCCGATGTCTCGTCAAGCTCTCGACGACTGTAAAGAGATGATGGGTTACGCCATCGACGACCTCATGAAGTCGATCAACCAGCTCGGTGCATTCGACGCTAGCACACTAGACGAATACCTTGAGAATCTAAAAATCTGGATTAGTGGTTCCATCACGTATCAACAAACATGCTTGGACGGTTTTGTGAATGTGTCCACTGAAGCCGGTGAGAAAATGAGAAAACTATTGAACACTTCACAAATGCTCACTAGCAATGGATTAGCCATGGTGTGTGAAATTCCTAAACTCATCCGTGATCTCAAATTTCCGGCCTTGACCGGAGCTGGAGGGGCTACACGTAAGCTATTGGCTAAAGATGGGTTCCCTTCGTGGGTTAGTTTTGGGCAACGAATGTTATTGCAACAAAACCCGTCGCAAATGAAGCCTAATGTTGTGGTTGCTAAAGATGGTAGTGGAAAATATAAAAGCATCAATCAAGCGCTGAAAGAAGTCCCTAAGAACAATGCTTCTCCATTTGTGATACACATTAAGGCTGGCGTTTACAACGAACAGGTTCTTGTTGATAAATATATGTCCAATGTCGTGTTCATCGGGGACGGACCGACTAAGACCACCGTCACCGGTCACTTGAACTTTATCGACGGCACCTCAACATTCAAGAGCGCAACTGTTGGTTAGTATTTTTGAGTTTGGATTACATTATATTAAAAAACTCACGCTTGAATTTAAGTAACATAAAAAGAATTGTTTACAGCTGTTATTGGAACAAAATTCATGGCGAGGGACATTGGATTCGAGAACACTGCGGGAGGCATCAAGCACCAAGCGGTGGCACTTAAGGTACAAGGTGATCAAGCCATCTTCCATAACTGTCAAATGGATGGCTACCAAGACACCCTTTACGCCCACAGTTATCGCCAATTCTACAGGGAATGCACCATCACCGGCACCATCGATTACATCTTCGGCAACTCCGCTACAGTCATTCAGAACTGCAAACTCATCTCCCGAAAGCCGCTCGATAATCAAAAAATTATGGTCACAGCGCAAGGAAGGACGGACCGCCGTACGCCCTCTGCCTTCGTCATCCAGAACTGCGTCATCAGCGGCGCCCAGGACTACCTCCCGGTGAAGGCGAGAAGCAAGACGTACCTCGGCCGGCCGTGGAAACAATTCTCGAGGACCATCATCATGCAATCTCAGCTGGACGACATCATCGCGCCGGAGGGATGGAGTCCTTGGAACGGAAACTTTGCCCTCGATACTCTATGGTATGCCGAGTTCAACAACCGGGGACTGGGCGCGGACCAGACCAATAGGGTTAAATGGAGAGGTATCCAAAAGATCACTGCCGCTCAAGCCCAGCAATTCACTGCCGGTGTGTTCTTACTTGGTGGGGATTGGATCCCTAAATCCGGGGTACCTTACACTGCTGGCATGATTCCTGGCCTATAGAGATCCGAGCAAAGTAGATATGGAAAGTATGAATAAGTGTGCGTGTAAAGTTTGGACCGCTACCGAATAATAAAATCACACGTTGGTTAGACAAATGAGAATAAAGGAAGGAAGGGCAGTTTTATAGACTAGCAAATGAAACCAACTGTTAGGGTCTGAGGTGTATGAATAAGTTCACTTAGTAAGTTATGAAGAATAAACGTGGAAGACTCGACCCTGGAAGACTGCATGAGACTGATTGGTGATGCTGAGTGTGGCATGTAGCTGGTGGCTCAAAGGGCCCATCATCGAAAAATATTTTGAAAATATATTTGTCAACACGGTTCATTTCTCTCCGATATTGCAAAGGTAATCTAGTCTTTATTTATACAGATGGATATATTATGCAAATACTTGTATTAATTGGATATGAGCACTATTAAGGTGTCCAGGTTATTGATTTAATTTAAAATAGTCGCTTCTTGCATTTTCGAATAGAATTGGAGCAATCTAGGTTATTGGTTCTTGAAGCAGCCTACAAGCTCGTTCGACATGGAAACAAGAAAGCTCGTGGAACATGGAGGTGAAGGTGCTGAACGTGGCAATCAAATCACATGGTGGAGCCGGGGTACCGTCCGACACCGTCTTGGCTTGCATGTTAGCGGCAACAAGAGCATCGAGAATCACAGATGGAGTTCATGATGTGCACTTGGGAACAATTGCACTGTTAGTTAGACCTACGGACATATAAGCTTTGAAAGGATCTAGAAACCACGATCATCAAGCAAAATCCTTTTTTTCCTTTTTCAATTCAGTTTGGAACTAAATAGCGAGAATAATAATCCAAAAATAATATGTAATTATTATGAAACATGCTGCTGAAGCTTTATTATATGACTTTATTTATAGGCCATCATAGATTTGTTTTCTTGCTTTTTTTTCTTCTAAATAGACAGTTTATTAAAATTAAATTAAATGGCCAACAAAGGCCACAATGAAAAGCATACACCCAAACAAAGAAACACGTAAAACATTAGATTTTGAATCAACATTAGCTAAAAAATCTTCCATGACATTACGTTAATGCAATAAGTATTAAAACTAAACCGAAATAATTGAATGACAAAACCTAAGATATCATAAAAAAATTGTCCACCAACAACACAGTCGACTGAGGGGGCTGCTTATCCGGTTGAGTTGTACTTGTGAATCCAATTCCACAATGAGATTTTTCACACCTAAACACTCGGGTTCTAAGAATACATCTAAAGAATTAATCGCAACAATTAAACATAATCTGCTCCAAGACACGACACAAGACCTGAGAACAAAGCCTTAACGATAATAGCTTTGGTAGTATGATTATTAATATCTCGTTACTAAAATTATTAATACTTTATTTTTTAAAATAGTATAAATTATTGAATTTTCATACATATTAAATGTGAATTACTAATAAATTATTAAAAATTTTGTGACTAATTCATTAAGATTTAAGAATATTTTTCGTTAATATTGTTTTAGGTATTGTATTTTACTCTTTAGTTTAATTGTTAAATAACATCTCAGTTGTTAAATTTTATGTCTTAAAGAATGTTTATATTGAGAAAATTGAAGTGATCTAATTAGAGATATTTTAATGTTAGAAAATGAAAAAAAAATTGGTAATTTGTGAAAATTATAAAATTAGTGATAAGAAAACACTACAACGTACGACGAATACCGTTGAACTCCACTAACACTAAACATCGTTGAATACCATTAAATTGAGTAATAAATATTAAAAATCTCTAGGATTCAACATACAATAATAAATTATTTAAAGTAAAATTTTAATTAAATAATTTTCTATAAGTATTAAATTTTTTAATCTTTTTTTAAATAACTGGATATATTACAAGCCTTAGTCAAATTAAAAAATAAAAATCGTAATCCCAAAATCACAAACCCTAAACTCGAACCTCAAAAATGTAAACCAAGAACTAAAAAATCAAAAACCTAAACCCCAAACCCTAAATTTGAATATTAATTTTATGGTTTTAGGTTTAGGGTTTATGATTTTGGGTTTAGAGTGTAGGGTTCAATGTTAGTGGTGTTCAATAGTGTTCGTCGAGCGTAGTAGACTCATCCATTAGTTATAAGTCGTAAAATGGTACTAAGTTTTGAATCGAAATGATGTTCGAATCCGATAAGACGGTGGTGCCTCAGTTGTCGAAAGAATATCCAATGGATACTTCTTTTTCTGATATTGCGGACATGATAAATGTAAATTTGTCTTCCATTTTGTTTAATTCAGAAAAATAAAAGGGTCAAATTGTTACAATGCCCATTGTATATTTTCTCGAGTTCGTTGACCAAACTTCCCACATGGTATTATAGGAACATGTCATGTGTCATGCCACATCGTCATTTAACGACATTAGGCTTGAAGAGAATTTTGAAAAATGAAAACAATGTGCATAGGGCACATTGAACATGGAAAAAGAAGAACTATCACATCGGAAGATTTAGAATAAAACGAAGCATTGGTGTCATTATCCTTCATTACAAGTGTCAATAAGGTAGGGATTAATTGAATATTGGGTATCTGAACCGACAAGGTTGAAGAATAAACGTAATCTTCACACGCAGAAAGGCGGATGGGAAAAATTTTAAACCAAAGCTCAAATGAGTAAGGGGACAAGGATTTCAAGATCCGCACCGTGAGGATCTCAAAACCGTACACGTATAAATCTTCGCGTGGATCACATAAATCATATGATGAGATCTCGATATTTTACAAAACTAAACTTTATACTCAATTTTGTTACTTGTTCAGTTATTATTATAGTTTTAAAATGGTTTGTTTGTTGTTAGAAAACCAAAATTTATTATAGATTTTTGTAATTTTAGATATTTAATGTTTGTAACACCCGGGTTTAGGGGTTAGATGAAAATAATATTTTAATATTATTTGGGCTCGGGTTTATAATTAAAATGATCCTTTTAAAAATTCCGGGTTTCAAAATAAACATTTGAAATGGGACCAAATTGATTTAATTTCAAAATTAAAGAGCTATTTTAAAAACAAGGGAATAGCCATTCATTAATGGCCTTTTTGTAATTTACCCCTTTTCTAATTTAAATCCCCCTTTTTTCACAAATATCACTATTCACTCTCTTCCTCCTCTCATCTCCAACGTAAAATAGAAGCTCCTCACCCTCTCCACTATTCCATCTCATTCCTCATCCATTTCAACTCCGTTTTGAAAGGTAATGACGTTTTTGACTTCCCCTCATCTCCCTCTCCATGAAAGTACCTTTTATTTTCATTTTCATGAAGGTTTTGGAAAATGGAAGTTTTGAATATTTTGATTAAAAATGAGATCTTTATGTTGTTAAGTGAAGTGTTTTGATTTAATATGCTTAGTTATGGTATATAGAGGTGAAATGGTATATCATATGTGAATTTCAAATGATTTTGGGCAATTTTCGGAATTGGGTTTCAAGGGGGTTTTGGAGGGTTTTAAAGTGGTTTTTGGGGTGGTTTAATGTTGGTTTTTGGGGGCTGGTGATAGTATGATATATGAGGGTCACTTTAGGTGTATTTGATGGTTGTTTGGATGCTTGAAATGGAAGGTTTCAGTGGGTTTTAGGGGCTGCTCGGGAATTCTGTTTTGGGCTTGATTTTGAGTGTTGGATGTTGAAAATGTTAATCCGGGTTAGTTCTGATGATGAGATATTGATTGTGGATGTTTTGTTTGTGTTTGGGATTGATTAGAATCGATCTTGGGCGTCGGTGGAGCATCAAAAGTAAATCCGGGGGTTTGAAGGTGGTCGCTTGCTTGGTCTTTAAGCTTGGGAGCTTATGTGAGTGGTTAATTATTTTACTTGGTTTTAAAATGGTTGGTTCGAGTATATGGACTAGGTCGGGCTTGGTAGACCCACCTAGAGTTAGGATTAGGGTGGTAGCCTAATCATAAGCTTGATCTAGAGCCCTTGGATGAACTCAATTATGTAGTTGTGTATGTCTCGTATGAAATGTGATATGAATGCTTATGTATATTGTATTATACATGTGAGATGAGACATGACTTGTGATGCTTGAGACATGCATGATGATGGTTGTTGGTGAGTACGTGCTAAGCACGGAATTGATTGAAATGAGTAATGTGAAATTAGTAAAATGTTGGCACTAGTATGCTTGAGTACAAATGATCGATCATTAGGATGTTAGTGTGTACACATGAGTCAAAAGTCGCGCCTGGCCTTGGTGATGTTGAGTCACCAAGGAGGAGTACGGGTTCGCCCGTAAATTGTAATTATATATAGTCGGTGATGAGTGGAATCCCATCGACGGGGCGTGAGGATGAGTGGAATCCCCTCCGCGAGACCGGTGATGAGTGTAATCCCACCGTGAGGTAATGTGGTTGTTGGATGTGAGTTCCAACGTGTCTATCTGCGTATTCGGGTCATAGCTAGGTGCCAATGTTGAGTGACAAGTGTAGCCTTGTGTTGAGATATATGATCTTTAATTGGATGTTAAATGCGAATACATGTATTGTAGAATTGAGCTCATGATCATGGCATTTATATTGTATATTGCTCATGCATCTTTATCTTGTGGCTCTTGTGGATCCTTGGTACATTTGTGTAATGCCTTGGCTAGATCGTGCTCGGACCCTGCAATGTTGAGGTTTGCTTTTAGAGCTCACCCTCACTAAGCATCTTTGCTTACGCTCTCTTTGTTCAACATTGCAGATCCTTAGTTCGTGGGTTGTTTGAGCAAGAGGAGAGCCTCCAACTGTGGTTGTTAGCCTTGAGTACTTCAAGTATGAGTTTTTAATGTTGAACATGTATTAGTTAAGCAATGGGACGTGTATTACTTTGATGGGTGATTGTTGGTTGTTTAGGAGCTTGCTTAGACTCCATGTTATCTTGCTTTTGAATGGCTTGTGATGCCATGTTTGAATTGTATCTCATGCCCAAATTGCTTAGTATGAATGTTGGCTTTATGCCTTAGAGGTTGCCTTTATGTTTGAATGGTGTTGTATGTATGCATGACCTGTGTTGTTATGTCTTAGCGTTTAGTTCGTTTGATGATGTTGAAGCATGCTTGTAACGCCCCGATTTTGGGCTTAGGAGTTTTGGGTTCGGACCGGTTCGGTCGGAGTGCGGTTCGAATATATAAAAGTGAATTTAGGAAAGCCTAGTTCGGGTTGCATTAAAAATATGGAAAATGTCTTAAAATCCTCTTTTAATATATAAAAGAGAATGGTGGAATCAATTTTGCAAAATGAGGTTTGGAAGTGTGACATTTTGGCTAGTGACCAAAATGTAATTTTCGAAAACTGTGAAACTCTTTTAAAAAGGATTGAAACTTTGAATCTTTAAGGAGCTATTTACCCAATGGGAGTTTCTCCAGATTTTTCTAAGATATTAAATGATTTATTAATGGTTTTTAAATAAAAGAAAAGTGGAGGGAAGATATTTTGGCATTTTCTAACTAACTTTCCAAATTCCATTTTCATTTTCTCTCATCTTTTCTCTCAAACCAAACACCTTTTCTCCAGAGCTTTTCCCTCTGATTTTTTCACCTAAATAACTCATTTCAATTCTCTTTTGATCTTTAATCATCTCTTCAACAAAACCTTTGTATTTGCTAAGTGGATTTTCAAGAATTTGGTTCTAAAAAGGGAGAAAACTCAAGTTTGGAGGTAAGAATGTCCTTCTCCTCTAAACTCTCAGTTCTTTACTGAAATTCCTAAGTTCTCAATCCTTAATTTGTATTTTATAAATGGTTTTAAGGTTGTGTTCTTGATCTTGGCTTTAAATGCAAGATTTGGTTGATTTTTGGTTAAAATTCGTGTGATCTGTTTGGGCAGTTTTTTGAGGTGTCTTTTTGATGTTAAATGAATGTTAAATTGATGAGTAATTGAGGTTTAATCAATGCAATCCCGGATAGGTTGAATTTCCTAAGTTTAGCTTGAATTCTTGGTTGTTTTTGGAGTGATCTTGATGATCTGTTATAGCTGGAGGTATAAGGATGATGTTAGATCCTTTTTGGATGTTAATTGATGTGTAAAGATGTTTTGATTTGATGGATCTTGGCTGGGTAATGTTGTGGAGTTGTTTGGATGCATTTCGGTTGTGTTTGGTAGCCGAAAATGGAGTATGGATGAGAGCAGCGAGTTTAGGTGCTTTCATTGAAGATATTAATGCATGATGATGCATTAATCCTCTACTTTGATGTGTTTAAAACAGGGGAGTCATCTTTGGATCCTAGTGGTGGTGATCCGGAAGCTTGATTGGTGTTTCGGCAAGTGGCGAAACGGAATCGGTGAGTGGATTTTGGTTTTCAGCTTTGAAACCAGTGTTTTGAAGGTTTGGGAGCTTAGTTTAAGTCTAAGCAACTTAGCTAAGCTCAAGAGTAAGTTTTCGGAAAAACTCTCTTGGTGATGAACCATGGATTGGTTGTATGCAATGTGGTTTGTTTGCATGTTTTAAATCCTGTTTTGAAAGCATATTTAGCATGTTTATTTGCTGAGATTATAAGCCATGTGTTGAAGGAAGCTCAAGGTAAGAGTTCCTTGTTTTTGAACATTGTTTTAATGTGGTTTGATGCTTAAAGATGCATGATGTTTATGGCTTTGTAAAATGCTTTATAACAGTGGAATATTGTGGTTAATGATGCATATTGGCAAGTGATGGTTAAGGTCACAAAGGTGGTTAAAAGTCCTTATGTGAGCCTTGTTTATTTAAGAACAACATGGTGGTTAAAAGTCCATGGTTGGTTCTTGGTTAATATCACAAAGATGGTTAAAAGTCCTTGTGTGAATCTTGTGAATTTTAAGAACAACATGGTGTTTAAAAGTCCATGGTTGGTTCTTGGTTAAGGTTACAAAGGTGGTTAAAATTCCTTGTGTAAGCCTTGTTTACTTAAGAACTCCAAGGTGTTTAAAAGTCCTTGGGAGATTCTTGTTAAGGACACAAAGGTGTTTAAAAGTCCTTGTGTGGTCCTTGTCATGGTGTTTAAAAGTCCATGGATGATGTTAAGGACACAATGGTGTTTAAAAGTCCATGTGTGGTCCTTGGAAATTATAAGATCACAATGGTGTTTAAAAGTCCATGTGTGGATCTTATGTTGATGTATCACTTGTTGCCAATATGACATGATATGAACTTGAAGCATGATTTTCTTGTTTTAAATGCTTATGAGCATGATTAAATGTTGTTTTGAAGTAAGGTTTATAAAGGTGTTTTATAAATGCATTATTGTGTGGTTTTAAATGAGCATTCCTTACTAAGCTTTTGCTTACGCTCTCTCTCTTTTCTTAAACCAATAATGCAGAGCATTAAAGTGCATTGAGGGCAGCAAGGAGGGCAAGCATCCAAGTGCTAAGCTCAAGTATGGTGAAGGTTTCTTAAACACTATTAGCTTTTGGCATTTGGCAATGGGGGACCTATGTTGTTGTTTTGGGAGATGTTTTGGACTCCCTAAGTTGGATTTATGATGTTAATAATGTTGGAACATGTAATTGGCCTTTGTGATGTGGTTTTGGTAAATTGATGCTTGAATGGTTTTCTAAGTAGGATGCATGCCTATAGAATTGGGGATTTACATAATTGATGCCATGTTGAAGTTTGGTTGATGCAATTATGTTCTTTGTATGTTGAATGACTGGATAGTAAAATTTGGTGGCTTTTGGAGCATGTTAGATAGGTCAATTATGTGATAAACCAGCAACTTTTCTGCAATCTGGGCAACCTGTTTCGGAACAGGTGCTACCGTATCGGAACGGGGGCCTGAAATGGCCTGGGCGTTCCGAAACGGAAGGAACTGTTCTAGAACGGTTTGGCCTCTGCCAGGCCCTGTTTCGGTACCAGTTGCGAAACGGTCCCGCATTTCGGAACGGGTCTTCCCTGTTCCGAAACACTCGACCGTTGGGCACTGAAATTGTTGGTTATATGTTTTGGAATGTTTGCATTTTAGTCCTGAACCTTGTTTATGCAATTGTATGAGTTTGAGATGTCCGTTTGAGCTGAAATTTGACAGAGAAGCATGAAATATGATTAATTATATATTGGTAACTTTTAATTGGGTTAAGTTCTTATAATTTTCAGAATTTACAGTTTAGTCCCTAAAGTTGTATTTTGTGCAATTGGGTCCCTGAATGTTCTCTGATGGTCATGATCTTTGAATATGTTGAATGTATGATCATATCTAGGGTTAATATGCATTTAGACAAGTTTAAAAAGAAAAAAAAAGGGTCGTTAATCAAGGTTGACTTTCGGGTTGACTTTGGTTTTCCCCGTGTAAACTTCTTAATTCGGTTCATCCGTCTGGGTCGGGTTAAGGGGGTTACAATGCTTGTATGTTGGGTTGCCTTAAGTATCTTTGCTAGTGTGTTGTTATAGGTTGTGGAGGTGTTTTGGGGCACCCTTGTGCCTTAAAACAGCCAAAACGAGTCTGCAGACAGGGGGCGTTTCGAAACGGGCCACCCTGTTTCGATACGGTCCCTTTGCATTTGGCCTGCCGTTTCGAAACGGATAGGGGTCGTTTTGGAACATTTTTGCTACTGGAATTTTGAGAAATTGGCGAGTTAAAGGCGTTTCGAAACGGGCCTTTGATGTTTCGAAACGGTCAAATCTCGTTGACCACGAGAAGTTGACCGTCAGGGTTGTTTCGATACGGGTCATCCCTGTTTCGAAACGGTCACCCTATGGCTGACCCTGGCCTGTTGACTAAGTCAAGGCATATCGAAACTCCCTGAGGGCGTTTCGATACGGCCTGCTGTAAAGGGCTAAAATGAGCTGTATAATGTATCGGCTGAGTGGTCGATGTTAAATTGTTTGCAATTTCCGCTGTTGTGCTTCACATAGGATTTAATTATGCCTATAGACAAGATAAAGTAAAAAGGAAATTTTCTGGGTCGTGAACCGAGGGGGAACCTTAACGGGTTTCACTTCGATTTTCCTCGTGTGGCCCACTCGGACCGGTCATCCGACCAGACCGGGACGAGGGGGTTACAATGTTGGATATTTATTTTAATGTATTAAATTTTGGATATTTAGAAGTGTAATAAATCTATAACTTGTGAATTGATATTGACCTTATATTTTGGCTAGTAAAGTAGTAAGTTTTGTTCATTTTATGGATATTAATTTCTCGAAACACAATGGGGTCCGTGGGAAGAGGTCATGGGGATGAAAAATCTACGAAATATATAATGGGAATTCCTTGAAATCGTATTCGCGAGTGTTCGAGACGAAGTGGGGAACGTAAACTTGTCACTGCCCGGTCCTGTTGTCAGCCCTATCACTCATAATCTCATTGATATTTGTTGCGATTAGCATATACTGATAGTTTGATGATGTATTGGAATGTTAAGAAGTTTGTGAGTCCAACTTATAACAAGGAAAATGTTCAGGGATTAAATTGGAATGTTTAAAAGTCCCTGAATCGATATAGAATGTGAGCCATAATTCAAGGATGAAATTGAAATTTTCATAAATTTAACGACTAATTTAGAGACATATGGTGCATTTAATATTCACTTGTCTTAACTATCATTTTGTCAGTATATTTAAGATTTTCTTCCTTCCTTTATAATTAAACGCATTTTTAGGCCATAAGGTTTATGAGATTGACATTTCAAACTTCCACTGGCTCAAAATACCCTCCAAAGACTGAGTTTGTGTCTTTGTCCAAATGTTTTTAGCCACTAATTTCCGTTCGAGGTTCTCAAGTTTCTTCTATTTAAGGAAAGAGTTTCTTTAATTACCTCATACAAATAAACATTCTTACAAGCTTTCTAAATGAGCTCTTTTTCCTTGTAAAAGTACATTAGTGTGAGAGAAAAGCATAATAAGAAGTAAGAAAGCTATTTGAAAATGGGAAAAGCACCCGCAATTATCGGTGTTTGTTCTGTCATTCTGGTGGCCATGGTGGTGGCGGTGGCGGTCGGTGTTACCCGCAGCCATAGCGGACGCAATGACAATAGGGGCCAGCTGGCGGCTTCCAAAAAGGCTGTGGAAACAATTTGCCAACCCACCGATTACAAAGAAGCATGCGAACATAGCCTCGAGGGAAGCGACACCACCGACTCCAAGGAGCTAATCAAGGCGGGTTTCCAAGCGGCTATCCGCGAGATAGAGAAGGTTGTCAAAAACTCCGGCACCATTCAAGATGTTGCAAAAGACCCGATGTCTCGTCAAGCTCTCGACGACTGTAAAGAGATGATGGGTTACGCCATCGACGACCTCATGAAGTCGATCAATCAGCTCGGTGCATTCGACGCTAGCACACTAGACGAATACCTCGAGAATCTAAAAATCTGGATTAGTGGTTCCATCACGTATCAACAAACATGCTTGGACGGTTTTGTGAATGTGTCCACTGAAGCCGGTGAGAAAATGAGAAAACTATTGAACACTTCACAAATGCTCACTAGCAATGGATTAGCCATGGTTTGTGAAATTCCTAAACTCATCCGTGATCTCAAATTTCCGGCCTTGACCGGAGCCGGAGGGGCTACACGTAAGCTATTGGCTAAAGATGGGTTCCCTTCGTGGGTTAGTTTTGGGCAACGAATGTTATTGCAACAAAACCCGTCGCAAATGAAGCCTAATGTTGTGGTCGCTAAAGATGGTAGTGGAAAATATAAAAGCATCAATCAAGCGCTGAAAGAAGTCCCTAAGAACAATGCTTCTCCATTTGTGATACACATTAAGGCTGGCGTTTACAACGAACAGGTTGTTGTTGATAAGTATATGTCCAATGTCGTGTTCATCGGGGACGGACCGACTAAGACCACCGTCACCGGTCACTTGAACTTTATTGACGGCACCTCAACATTCAAGAGCGCAACTGTTGGTTAGTATTTTTGAGTTTGGATTACATTATATTAAAAAACTCACGCTTGAATTTGAGTAACATAAAAAGAATTGTTTACAGCTGTTATTGGAACAAAATTCATGGCGAGGGACATTGGATTCGAGAACACTGCGGGAGGCATCAAGCACCAAGCGGTGGCACTTAAGGTACAAGGTGATCAAGCCATCTTCCATAACTGTCAAATGGATGGCTACCAAGACACCCTTTACGCCCACAGTTATCGCCAATTCTACAGGGAATGCACCATCACCGGCACCGTCGATTACATCTTCGGCAACTCCGCTACAGTCATTCAGAACTGCAAACTCATCTCCCGAAAGCCGCTCGATAATCAACAAATTATGGTCACAGCGCAAGGAAGGACGGACCGCCGTACGCCCTCTGCCTTCGTCATCCAGAACTGCGTCATCAGCGGCGCCCAGGACTATCTCCCGGTGAAGGCGAGAAGCAAGACGTACCTCGGCCGGCCGTGGAAACAATTCTCGAGGACCATCATCATGCAATCTCAGCTGGACGACATCATCGCGCCGGAGGGATGGAGTCCTTGGAACGGAAACTTTGCCCTCGATACTCTATGGTATGCCGAGTTCAACAACCGGGGACCGGGCGCGGACCAGACTAATAGGGTTAAATGGAGAGGTATCCAAAAGATCACTGCCGCTCAAGCCCAGCAATTCACTGCCGGTGTGTTCTTACTTGGTGGGGACTGGATCCCTAAATCCGGGGTACCTTACACTGCTGGCATGATTCTTGGCCTATAGAGATCCGAGAAAAGTAGATATGGAAAGTATGAATAAGTGTGCGTGTAAAGTTTGGACCGCTACCGAATAATAAAATCACACGTTGGTTAGACAAATGAGAATAAAGGAAGGAAGGGCAGTTTTATAGACTAGCAAATGAAACCAACTGTTAGGGTCTGAGGTGTATGAATAAGTTCACTTAGTAAGTTACGAAGAATAAACGTGAAAGACTCGACCCTGGAAGACTGCATGAGACTGATTTGTGATGCTGAGTGTGGCATGTAGCTGGTGGCTCAAAGGGCCCATCATCAAAAAATATTTTGAAAATATATTTGTCAACACGGTTCATTTCTCTCCGATATTGCAAAGGTAATCTAGTCTTTATTTATACAGATGGATATATTATGCAAATACTTGTATTAATTGGATATGAGCACTATTAAGGTGTTCAGGTTATTGATTTAATTTAAAATAGTCGCTTCTTGCATTTTCGAATAGAATTGGAGCAATCTAGATTATTTGTTCTTGAAGCAGCCTACAAGCTCGTTCGACATGGAAACAAGAAAGCTCGTGGAACATGGAGGTGAAGGTGCTGAACGTGGCAATCAAATCACATGGTGGAGCCGGGGTACCGTCCGACACCGTCTTGGCTTGCATGTTGGCGGCAACAAGAGCATCGAGAATCACAGATGGAGTTCATGATGTGCACTTGGGAACAATTGCACTGTTAGTTAGACCTACGGACATATAAGCTTTGAAAGGATCTAGAAACCACGATCATCAAGCAAAATCCTATTTTTTCCTTTTTCAATTCAGTTTGGAACTAAATAGCGAGAATAATAATCCAAAAATAATATGTAATTATTATGAAACATGCTGCTGAAGCTTTATTATATGACTTTATTTATAGGCCATCATAGATTTGTTTTCTTGCTTTTTTTTCTTCTAAATAGACAATTTATTAAAATTAAATTAAATGGCCAACAAAGGCCACAATGAAAAGCATACACCCAAACAAAGAAACACGTAAAACATTAGATTTTGAATCAACATTAGCTAAAACATCTTCCATGACATTACGTTAATGCAATAAGTATTAAAACTAAACCGAAATAATTGAATGACACAACCTAAGATATCATAAAAAAATTGTCCACCAACAACACAGTCGACTGAGGGGGCTGCTTATCCGGTTGAGTTGTACTTGTGAATCCAATTCCACAATGAGATTTTTCACACCTAAACACTCGGGTTCTAAGAATACATCTAAAGAATTAATCGCAACAATTAAACATAATCTGCTCCAAGACACGACACAAGACCTGAGAACAAAGCCTTTACGATAATAGCTTTGGTAGTATGATTATTAATATCTCGTTACTAAAATTATTAATACTTTATTTTTTAAAATAGTATAAATTATTGAATTTTCATACATATTAAATGTGAATTACTAATAAATTATTAAACTTTTGTGACTAATTCATTAAGATTTAAGAATATTTTTCGTTAATATTGTTTTAGGTATTGTATTTTACTTTTTAGTTTAATTGTTAAATAACATCTCAGTTGTTAAATTTTATGTCTTAAAGAGTGTTTATATTGAGAAAATTGAAGTGATCTAATTAGAGATATTTTAATGTTAGAAAATGAAAAAAAATATTTGGTAATTGGTGAAAATTATAAAATTAGTGATAAGAAAAAACTACAACGTACGACGAATACCGTTGAACTCCACTAACGCTAAACATCGTTGAACACCATTAAATTGAGTAATAAATATTAAAAATCTCTAGGATTCAACATACAATATTAAATTTTTTAAAGTAAAATTTTAATTAAATAATTTTCTGTAAATATTAAAATTTTTAATCTTTTTTTAAATAATTGGATATATTACAAGCCTTAGTCAAATTAAAAAATAAAAATCGTAATCTCGAAATCACAAACCCTAAACTCGAACATCAAAAATCTAAACCAAGAACTAAAAAATCAAAAACCTAAACCCCAAACCCTAAATTTGAATATTAATTTTATGGTTTTAGGTTTAGGGTTTACAATTTTGGGTTTAGAGCGAGGGTTCAATGTTAGTGGTGTTCAATAGTGTTCGTCGAGCGTAGTAGACTCATCCATTAGTTATAAGTCGTAAAATAGTACTAAGTTTTGAATCGAAATGATGTTCGAATCCGATAAGACGGTGGTGCCTCAGTTGTCGAAAGAATATCCAATGGATACATCTTTTTCTGATATTACGGACATGATAAATGTAAATTTGTCTTCCATTTTGTTTAATTCAGAAAAATAAAAGGGTCAAATTGTTACAATGCCCATTGTATATTTTCTCGAGTTCGTTGACCAAACTTCCCACATGGTATTATAGGAACATGTCATGTGTCATGCCACATCGTCATTTAACGACATTAGGCTTGAAGAGAATTTGAAAAACGAAAACTATGTGCATAGGGCACATTGAACATGGAAAAAGAAGAACTATCACATCAGAATATTTAGAATAAAACGAAGCATTGGTGTCATTATCCCTCATTACAGGTGTCAATAAGGTAGGGATTAATTGAAAATTGGGTATCTGAACCGACAAGGTTGAAGAATAAACGTAATCTTCACACGCAGAAAGGCGGATGGGAACAATTTTAAACCGAAGCTCAAATGAGTAAGGGGAAAGGATTTCAATATCCGCACCGTGAGGATCTCAAAACCGTACACGTATAAATCTTCGCGTGGATCACATAAATCATATGAGGGGATGTCGATATTTTACAAAACTAAATTTTATACTCAATGTTGTTACTTGTTCAATTATTATTATAGTTTTAAAATGGTTTGTTTGTTGTTAGAAAACCAAAATTTATTATAGATTTTTGTAATTTTAGAGATTTAATGTTGGATATTTATTTTAATGTATTAAAATTTGGATATTTAGAAGTGTAATAAATCTACAACTTGTGAATTGATATTGACCTTATATTTTGGCTAGTAAAGTAGTAAGTTTTGTTCATTTTATGGATATTAATTTCTCGAAACACAATGGGGTCCATGGGAAGAGGTCATGGGGATGAAAAATCTACGAAATATATAATGGGGATTCCTTGAAATCGTATTCGCAAGTGTTCGAGACGAAGTGGGGAACGTAAACTTGTCACTGCTCGGTCCTGTTGTCAGCCCTATCACTCATAATCTCATTGATATTTGTTGCGATTAGCATATACTGATAGTTTGATGATGTATTGGAATGTTAAGAATTTTGTGAGTCCAACTTATAACAAGGAAAATGTTCAGGGATTAAATTGGAATGTTTAAAAGTCCCTGAATCGATATAGAATGTGAGCCATAATTCAAGGATGAAATTGAAATTTTCAAAAATTTAACGACTAATTTAGAGACATATGGTGCATTTAATAGTCACTTGTCTTAACTATCATTTTGTCAGTATATTTAAGATTTTCTTCCTTCCTTTATAATTAAACGCATTTTTAGGCCATTAAGTTTCTGAGATTGACATTTCAAACTTCCACTGGCTCAAAATACCCTCCAAAGACTCCATTGGGTAGAAAAAATTCATGTAAATCTTACCCAACATTTTAGTCGGAGACCAAAGACTGAGTTTGTGTCTTTGTCCAAATGTTTTTAGCCACTAATTTCCGTTCGAGGTTGTCAAGTTTCTTCTATTTAAGGAAAGAGTTTCTTTAATTACCTCATACAAATAAACATTCTTACAAGCTTTCTAAATGAGATCTTTTTCCTTGTAAAAGTACATTAGTGTGAGAGAAAAGCATAATAAGAAGTAAGAAAGCTATTTGAAAATGGGAAAAGCACCCGCAATTATCGGTGTTTGTTCTGTCATTCTGGTGGCCATGGTGGTGGCGGTGGCGGTCGGTGTTACCCGCAGCCGTAGCGGACGCAATGACAATGGGGACCAGCTGGCGGCTTCCAAAAAGGCTGTGGAAACAATTTGCCAACCCACCGATTACAAAGAAGCATGCGAATATAGCCTCGAGGGAAGCGACACCACCGACTCCAAGGAGCTAATCAAGGCGGGTTTCCAAGCGGCTATCCGCGAGATAGAGAAGGTTGTCAAAAACTCCGGCACCATTCAAGATGTTGCAAAAGACCCGATGTCTCGTCAAGCTCTCGACGACTATAAAGAGATGATGGGTTACGCCATCGACGACCTCATGAAGTCGATCAATCAGCTCGGTGCATTTGACGCTAGCACACTAGACGAATACCTCGAGAATCTAAAAATCTGGATTAGTGGTTCCATCACGTATCAACAAACATGCTTGGACGGTTTTGTGAATGTGTCCACTGAAGCCGGTGAGAAAATGAGAAAACTATTGAACACTTCACAAATGCTCACTAGCAATGGATTAGCCATGGTTTGTGAAATTCCTAAACTCATTCGTGATCTCAAATTTCCGGCCTTGACCGGAGCCGGAGGGGCTACACGTAAGCTATTGGCTAAAGATGGGTTCCCTTCGTGGGTTAGTTTTGGGCAACGAATGTTATTGCAACAAAACCCGTCGCAAATGAAGCCTAATGTTGTGGTCGCTAAAGATGGTAGTGGAAAATATAAAAGCATCAATCAAGCGCTGAAAGAAGTCCCTAAGAACAATGCTTCTCCATTTTTGATACACATTAAGGCTGGCGTTTACAACGAACAGGTTGTTGTTGATAAGTATATGTCCAATGTCGTGTTCATCGGGGACGGACCGACTAAGACCACCGTCACCGGTCACTTGAACTTTATCGACGGCACCTCAACATTCAAGAGCGCAACTGTTGGTTAGTATTTTTGAGTTTGGATTACATTATATTAAAAAACTCACGCTTGAATTTGAGTAACATAAAAAGAATTGTTTACAGCTGTTATTGGAACAAAATTCATGGCGAGGGACATTGGATTCGAGAACACTGCGGGAGGCATCAAGCACCAAGCGGTGGCACTTAAGGTACAAGGTGATCAAGCCATCTTCCATAACTGTCAAATGGATGGCTACCAAGACACCCTTTACGCCCACAGTTATCGCCAATTCTACAGGGAATGCACCATCACCGGCACCGTCGATTACATCTTCGGCAACTCCGCTACAGTCATTCAGAACTGCAAACTCATCTCCCGAAAGCCGCTCGATAATCAACAAATTATGGTCACAGCGCAAGGAAGGACGGACCGCCGTACGCCCTCTGCCTTCGTCATCCAGAACTGCGTCATCAGCGGCGCCCAGGACTACCTCCCGGTGAAGGCGAGAAGCAAGACGTACCTCGGCCGGCCGTGGAAACAATTCTCGAGGACCATCATCATGCAATCTCAGCTGGACGACATCATCGCGCCGGAGGGATGGAGTCCATGGAACGGAAACTTTGCCCTCGATACTCTATGGTATGCCGAGTTCAACAACCGGGGACCGGGCGCGGACCAGACCAATAGGGTTAAATGGAGAGGTATCCAAAAGATCACTGCCGCTCAAGCCCAGCAATTCACTGCCGGTGTGTTCTTACTTGGTGGGGACTGGATCCCTAAATCCGGGGTACCTTACACTGCTGGCATGATTCCTGGCCTATAGAGATCCGAGCAAAGTAGATATGGAAAGTATGAATAAGTGTGCGTGTAAAGTTTGGACCGCTACCGAATAATAAAATCACACGTTGGTTAGACAAATGAGAATAAAGGAAGGAAGGGCAGTTTTATAGACTAGCAAATGAAACCAACTGTTAGGGTCTGAGGTGTATGAATAAGTTCACTTAGTAAGTTACGAAGAATAAACGTGGAAGACTCGACCCTGGAAGACTGCATGAGACTGATTGGTGATGCTGAGTGTGGCATGTAGCTGGTGGCTCAAAGGGCCCATCATCGAAAAATATTTTGAAAATATATTTGTCAACACGGTTCATTTCTCTCCGATATTGCAAAGGTAATCTAGTCTTTATTTATACAGATGGATATATTATGCAAATACTTGTATTAATTGGATATGAGCACTATTAAGGTGTCCAGGTTATTGATTTAATTTAAAATAGTCGCTTCTTGCATTTTCGAATAGAATTGGAGCAATCTAGGTTATTGGTTCTTGAAGCAGCCTACAAGCTCGTTCGACATGGAAACAAGAAAGCTCGTGGAACATGGAGGTGAAGGTGCTGAACGTGGCAATCAAATCACATGGTGGAGCCGGGGTACCGTCCGACACCGTCTTGGCTTGCATGTTAGCGGCAACAAGAGCATCGAGAATCACAGATGGAGTTCATGATGTGCACTTGGGAACAATTGCACTGTTAGTTAGACCTACGGACATATAAGCTTTGAAAGGATCTAGAAACCACGATCATCAAGCAAAATCCTTTTTTTCCTTTTTCAATTCAGTTTGGAACTAAATAGCGAGAATAATAATCCAAAAATAATATGTAATTATTATGAAACATGCTGCTGAAGCTTTATTATATGACTTTATTTATAGGCCATCATAGATTTGTTTTCTTGCTTTTTTCTTCTTCTAAATAGACAGTTTATTAAAATTAAATTAAATGGCCAACAAAGGCCACAATGAAAAGCATACACCCAAACAAAGAAACACGTAAAACATTAGATTTTGAATCAACATTAGCTAAAAAATCTTCCATGACATTACGTTAATGCAATAAGTATTAAAACTAAACCGAAATAATTGAATGACACAACCTAAGATATCATAAAAAAATTGTCCACCAACAACACAATCGACTTAGGGGGCTGCTTATCCGGTTGAGTTGTACTTGTGAATCCATTTCCACAATGAGATTTTTCACACCTAAACACTCGGGTTCTAAGAATAGATCTAAAGAATTAATCGCAACAATTAAACATAATCTGCTCCAAGACACGACACAAGACCTGAGAACAAAGCCTTAACGATAATAGCTTTGGTAGTATGATTATTAATATCTCGTTACTAAAATTATTAATACTTTATTTTTTAAAATAGTATAAATTATTGAATTTTCATACATATTAAATGTGAATTACTAATAAATTATTAAACTTTTGTGACTAATTCATTAAGATTTAAGAATATTTTTCGTTAATATTGTTTTAGGTATTGTATTTTACTTTTTAGTTTAATTGTTAAATAACATCTCAGTTGTTAAATTTTATGTCTTAAAGAATGTTTATATTGAGAAAATTGAAGTGATCTAATTAGAGATATTTTAATGTTAGAAAATGAAAAAAAATATTTGGTAATTGGTGAAAATTATAAAATTAGTGATAAGAAAACACTACAACGTACGACGAATACCGTTGAACTCCACTAACGCTAAACATCGTTGAACACCATTAAATTGAGTAATAAATATTAAAAATCTCTAGGATTCAACATACAATATTAAATTTTTTAAAGTAAAATTTTAATTAAATAATTTTCTGTAAATATTAAAATTTTTAATCTTTTTTTAAATAATTGGATATATTACAAGCCTTAGTCAAATTAAAAAATAAAAATCGTAATCTCGAAATCACAAACCCTAAACTCGAACCTCAAAAATCTAAACCAAGAACTAAAAAATCAAAAACCTAAACCCCAAGCCCTAAATTTGAATATTAATTTTATGGTTTTAGGTTTAGGGTTTACGATTTTGGGTTTAGAGCGAGGGTTCAATGTTAGTGGTGTTCAATAGTGTTCGTCGAGCGTAGTAGACTCATCCATTAGTTATAAGTCGTAAAATGGTTGTAACACTCTAGAAATATATATATATATATATATATATATATATATATATATATATATATATATATATATATATACATATAAAGAAAGAGAGAAATAAAAAGAAGAGTGGCTACCAAGGGGACTCGAACCCGTGCCCCTTGGCATGAGAGGTAGAAGGGTTAACCACTGAGCTAAGTGCCCAAGTTGTCAAGGGATAACTCGGTTAAGTCTTGAAGTAAAAGTTTGAGTTTTTTTTTTGTTTTAAACCGAATTAAAATCATTTTGACTCCTCACCTGCCTTTTTTTTCGAATATGGAAAATTCAGAGAGAGAAATTCTAGAACTCTCTTAGACTTCTCCCAGCCACCACCGTTCGGCCCTCCTGATCTCGCTCACCGCACCGCCGTGTGTGACACAGCCACCACCGGTGTGTGTGTCGTCCCGCTCCGGTCACCCACCCGCTTGTCACGCGCGCAACCGCGCCACCGTTCACCGTGATGTGTGGGTTGAAGGTTCGGCGAGAACACTCCTTTCCCACCTTCGGTTTTCTGCGTTTTCCGGCCCCGTCCGCCGTCCGTTCGTGATGCCGCCGCCAGATCCTGGCTCCTGATGTGACGATGAACAAAACCCAACCGGCCGATCGTTTGTCTGACGCCAGGAAGGGCCTCATCGGAGCTACGTCACTCTCCGGCCGTCCCTTGGCATTTCGGGTAAGAATCGATATGATTCCGATAGATTTTCAGTGTTTGAGTGTTGTTGTTGAGTTGTGGTGCTGATGTATCTTCTTTTTCCAGCAAAAATTGGCGTTCCGGCGACATTCCGGCCACCGTCCGACGGCCGTTCTATTAGGGGTAAGAAAAAAAAAACCCGATCCAGCCCATAACCTGTCGACCCGACCCGGTCGAGTTGGCTTGCCGAGTCGACTCAATGAGTCAACTCGCCCGAGTTGACTCAGTGAGTTGATTTGCCTGAGTTGACTCAGCCATCTTTGACTCGGTTGACCTGGTCAGTTGACTGCTGACGTCGTGCTGACGTCAGTGTTGACTTTGACCGCTGACGTCAGCGTTGACCGTTGACTTTGACCAAAATGTCAAATTTTCCGAAAAGCCCTATTTTATGCTTTTCGACGTCCTGAGTCCGATTTTGAAGCCCGTTTTGCAATTCTGACCCGAAAGCCTCCGAATCTGACCCTGAATCCGAGATTTCTTATACGTATTTAATTTTAGTTAAGAGCTCTCTGAATAAGAACTAAAATGAATTATTGTGTGATTGAAGGTACTCTCAGCTTCTTGAATACGAATGGTTGTTGGACAACAAATTCGAGTTCGATTGCAATTGAATGGGGTTTCATGAATCGACAGATATAGCTCGGAGTTAAGGTAATACATTACTACCCCTTGTATGCTTTATGTACATGTTGATATTCGGTTAACGCATGCATGCTCATGATGACGTATACTGTAGATTATGCTTAAATTGAATCAGATTCGAGCAATAAGTATGGATATTAATAAGACCAAATTATCTAAATAAGATTACTAATGGGCTAACTGTATCAAAAGCTCTAATAATTAAATTCAGTTAACCCGCAACTCAATCATCAGTGCGCAAGAATCGAGGCCCAGGATATGGAGTGAGAGATATTGATTATGTAATTACGAAAATGCCCTTGGAGCATAAGTATGACTAAACTACCCCTCTGGTAAAGGAAATGACCTAAAATCTGTATTCGACCTGATTATGCAATACAAGTGATACAAACTCGGATAATCCCTCAAACTCTGTATAACACTTGAATGCGAATTCTCTGGAAATATTGTTGAAATTATAAGTCGATCCTTATGACAGTAATGCGTGAATCAAATGAGAATGATCGTAATGACCAAATAGACGCTAACGCCCTCGAGCACCTAAATGTCTGATTAATTTGAATGACGCTATACCCTCAAGTTCTGTAATGAATGAATCGTCTATAAAGGGGCGGAGAGTTAAGACGACTTAATACCGTTTGAGTACGAGAATGATGGATGTACCAAATGATAATTCAGAAAGAAATGGTGGATTTATTCCAATTTCCAAATTGACGGAAAAGCCCTCTTGAGCTAAATATGCAGATATGCATTTGATGAAATTCTGAGATTTTAATAAGACTTTAAGGGCTAAAGCGCCCCTAAGTGTTAGGAATCACACTCATGTACGATAATCACTCCTGATATTAAAATAAGGTTGGAAGTTTTCTGCACAAAATATGAGTTCGACTACTCTGCGGCAAGTCTGGTGGTGAAATACGAAAGCAACCGTTCAGATATACTATACAGCTAGATACATTAGAAGGGTTGGTTAGAAATGCAAGGTTGAAGTATGATAGTTCGAATGATTTTGGAGGCTCGATAAACTTCTGGAAACATTAAATATTGTGAATCGTCATATCATCATTAATGGGCTAAATTACGAAAATCATCCCTGATAGTTAAATGACCAAGATGCCCTCGTTGGCCTAAGTAATCAAAATAGCCCTGAATGTATCCGATATCGTGAAGAATCTTGACATAGAAATCTCTGAATGCCTGGTTGGAAATTTGATGAGCAAACAGAATTCCCGAGCCACTGTTTATGCCTTGTTGGTATAAATTACCAAAATGTCCGTGTATGATAAAATGACTATAATGCCCTTGTAAGCCTAAATGATTGAATCACTCGGGATATGCCAAAGCTCTCAAAGATCTTGATATATCATCTCCTGAATATCTGGGTTAAACCGTTAGTATGAACCCCTTCTAATAGGGGCCACGTTTCAGAAATCCGTTCAAATCGTCACAAGTTCAATATATCTCATTTTGTATATGCCAAGCATCTCTGAGAAATGATCTGTCCCATCTAGTGTGTTCCATGTGTGCTATATTCTGTTTAATGATATTGTATATGTTTGCTCAGTTGATTAATTGTTATGTGGTTGCTTGACCTATGATGCTACAATCTGTTTGCATGATGAATACTGAAATGTCTACTCTGCAATAGTATGCCCATTTATCAGTCAAAAGCATGAATTCTTCCGTTTCTGATGTTATGAGTAAAATATTTGTCACATATATTCTGTTAACCATGTCTGAGAAATCTGAACACTGATTCTGTCTGGGGTATACTGTTGGGTTATGATGTGAAGTCTCTGTCGGTACAGCCCTGATCAAGCTGGTAAATCCTTATGGACTCAAGGTCTCCCCTTGAGTGGCACCTACGCCCATCAGGCCTAGGGTAAGTCCTTATGGACCTAAGGCACCCCCTTAGGTGGCACCTACGCCCATCGGGCATAGGGTAAGTCCTTATGGACTCAAGGTCTCCCCTTGAGTGGCACCTACGCCCATCGGGCCTAGGGTAAGTCCTTATGGACCTAAGGCACCCCCTTAGGTGGCACCTACGCCCATCGGGCCTAGGGTAAGTCCTTATGGATGCAGTTCTGGGGGACTGCATATTGGTGTAAGGTTGGAGGGTATTTCTTGTAAACTTCAGTATGAACATTGGACATTTGCATTTAATCTGTTATGTGCTCATATGATATAATGTTGATCTGTACTTATGCATGTTGATCTGTACTTATGTATGTTGATCTGTACTTATTGGAACACACTAGACGCCAAACTCTCTGATTCCTACCTCGTATGTTACCAGCCTATATAATTTCCGTTTAATTCTTAAGGTCTGATTAAAGAACACACTAGGCGTTAAACTCTTTGTTTTCATCTTCTCAAACTATCAGATTGTAATATTCTCATCTGTTACTCGATGAGTGAATAAAGAACAAGTGTCGTTATTCCCAAGTATAATATTACCCTGAAATGAAGGAAAGGGAAAAGAAAACTGTCACTTCTTGGATCATCATGAAATTGTTATGCTTACCATATGTCTGCATGAGCTTATAGCATCTTTTGGTGGTTCTGTATTACTGAGCTTTCCCAAGCTCATGTTGTTTTTACCATTTCAGGATAAAAGATCAGGCAAGTTGCACCTATCAACGTCGGTATGGGAGTTTCTTCGGCTCGTCAAGGAGTATGGTATCTGTGTAACTAGGGGGCATGTGTGTCGTGTTTGTATTATACAAATGAGTCTGAAACTATTTTCCGCAACTGGTATTATGATTGTTTTATCATTTTGAACGATTTCTGAAATTGTATTTTAAATCAGATATTTATTTTATGGTTTTAAAGGTTTAACCATATGTCTATTTGAAATTTTCAGTGGGTCGCTCTTGTGACCCTAATGTGACTTCCTAGGATCCGTGAAACGCATAGACGGGTCTAGGGGGTTACAATGGTACTAAGTTTTGAATCGAAATGATGTTCGAATCTGATAAGACGGTGGTGCCTCAGTTGTCGAAAGAATATCCAATGGATACATCTTTTTCTGATATTACGGACATGATAAATGTAAATTTGTCTTCCATTTTGTTTAATTCAGAAAAATAAAAGGGTCAAATTGTTACAATGCCCATTGTATATTTTCTCGAGTTCGTTGACCAAACTTCCCACATGGTATTATAGGAACATGTCATGTGTCATGCCACATCGTCATTTAACGACATTAGGCTTGAAGAGAATTTGAAAAACGAAAACTATGTGCATAGGGCACATTGAACATGGAAAAAGAAGAACTATCACATCGGAAGATTTAGAATAAAACGAAGCATTGGTGTCATTATCCCTCATTACAGGTGTCAATAAGGTAGGGATTAATTGAAAATTGGGTATCTGAACCGACAAGGTTGAAGAATAAATGTAATCTTCACACGCAGAAAGGCGGATGGGAACAATTTTAAACCGAAGCTCAAATGAGTAAGGGGAAAGGATTTCAATATCCGCACCGTGAGGATCTCAAAAACGTACACGTATAAATCTTCGCGTGGATCACATAAATCATATGAGGGGATGTCGATATTTTACAAAACTAAATTTTATACTCAATGTTGTTACTTGTTCAATTATTATTATAGTTTTAAAATGGTTTGTTTGTTGTTAGAAAACCAAAATTTATTATAGATTTTTGTAATTTTAGAGATTTAATGTTGGATATTTATTTTAATGTATTAAAATTTGGATATTTAGAAGTGTAATAAATCTATAACTTGTGAATTGATATTGACCTTATATTTTGGCTAGTAAAGTAGTAAGTTTTGTTCATTTTATGGATATTAATTTCTCGAAACACAATGGGGTCCGCGGGAAGAGGTCATGGGGATGAAAAATCTACGAAATATATAATGGGGATTCCTTGAAATCGTATTCGCAAGTGTTCAAGACGAAGTGGGGAACGTAAACTTGTCACTGCCCGGTCCTGTTGTCAGCCCTATCACTCATAATCTCATTGATATTAGTTGCGATTAGCATATACTGATAGTTTGATGATGTATTGGAATGTTAAGAAGTTTGTGAGTCCAACTTATAACAAGGAAAATGTTCAGGGATTAAATTGGAATGTTTAAAAGTCCCTGAATCGATATAGAATGTGAGCCATAATTCAAGGATGAAATTGAAATTTTCAAAAATTTAACGACTAATTTAGAGACATATGGTGCATTTAATAGTCACTTGTCTTAACTATCATTTTGTCAGTATATTTAAGATTTTCTTCCTTCCTTTATAATTAAACGCATTTTTAGGCCATTAGGTTTCTGGGATTGACATTTCAAACTTCCACTAGCTCAAAATACCCTCCAAAGACTCCATTGGGTAGAAAAAATGCATGTAAATCTTACCCAACATTTTAGTCGGAGACCAAAGACTGAGTTTGTATCTTTGTCCAAATGTTTTTAGCCACTAATTTCCGTTCGAGGTTCTCAAGTTTCTTCTATTTAAGGAAAGAGTTTCTTTAATTACCACATACAAATAAACATTCTTACAAGCTTTCTAAATGAGCTCTTTTCCTTGTAAAAGTACATTAGTGTGAGAGAAAAGCATAATAAGAAGTAAGAAAGCTATTTGAAAATGGGAAAAGCACCCGCAATTATCGGTGTTTGTTCTGTCATTCTGGTGGCCATGGTGGTGGTGGTGGCGGTCAGTGTTACCCGCACCCGTAGCGGACGCAATGACAATGGGGGCTAGCTGGTGGCTTCCAAAAAGGCAGTGCAAACAATTTTCCAACCCACCGATTACAAAGAAGCATGCGAACACAGCCTCGAAGGAAGCGATACCACCAACTCCAAGGAGCTAACAAGGCGGGTTTCCAAGCGGCTATCCGCGAGATAGAGAAGGTTGTCAAAAACTCCGGCACCATTCAAGATGTTGCCAAAGACCTGATGTCTCGTCAAGATGTCGACGACTGTAAAGAGATGATGGGTTACGCCATCGACGACCTCATGAAGTCGATCAACCAGCTCGTTGCATTCGACGCTAGCACACTAGTCGAATACCTCGAAAATCTCAAAATTTGGATTAGTGGTTCCATCACGTATCAACAAACATGCTTGGTCAATTTTGTGTATGTGTCCACTGAAGCCGGTGAGAAAATGAGAAAACTATTGAACACTTCACAAATGCTCACTAGCAATGGCTTATCCATGGTTTGTGAAATTCCTAAACTCATTCGTGATCTCAAATTTCCGGCCTTGACAGGAGCCGGAGGGGCTACACGTAAGCTATTGGCTAAAGATGGGTTCCCTTCGTGGGTTAGTTTTAGGCAACGAATGTTATCGCAGCAAAACTCGTCGCATATGAAGCCTAATGTTGTGGTCGCTAAAGATGGTAGTGGAAAATATAAAAGCATCAATCAAGCGCTGAAAGAAGTCCCTAAGAACAATGCTTCTCCATTTGTGATACACATTAAGGTTGGTGCTTACAACGAACAAGTTCTTGTTGATAAGTTTATGTCTAATGTCGTGTTCATCAGGGACGGACCGACTAACACCATCGTCACCAGTCACTTGAACTTTATCGACGGCACCTCAACATTCAAGAGCGCAACTGCTGGTTATTATTTTTGTGTTTGGATTACATTATATTAAAAAACTCACGCTTGAATTTGAGTAACATAAAAAGAATTGTTTACGGCTGTTATTGGTACAAAATTCATGGCGAGGGGCATTGGATTCGAGAACACTGCGGGAGGCATCAAGCACCAAGCGGTGGAACTTAAGGTACAAGGTGATCAAGCCATCTTCCATAACTATCAAATGGATGGCTATCAAGACACCCTTTACGCCCAAAGTTATTACCAATTTTACAGGGAATGCACAGTCACCGGCACCGTTGATTACATCTTCGGCAACTCCGCCACAGTCATTCAGAACTGCAAACTCATCTCCTGAAAGTCGCTCGATAATCAACAAATTATGGTCACAACACAAGGAAGGACAGACCGCCATATACCCTCTGCCTTCCTCATCTAGAACTACGTCATCAGCGGCGCCCAGGACTACCTCCCGGTGAAGGCGAGAAGCATGACGTACCTCGGCCGGCCGTGGAAACAATTCTCGAGGATCATCATCATGCAATCTCAGCTGGACGACATTATCGCGCCGGAGGGATGGAGTCCTTGGAATGGAAACTTTGCCCTCGATACCCTATGGTATGCCGTGTTCAACAATTGGGGACCGAGCGCAGACCAGACTAATAGGGTTAAATGGAGAGGTATCCATAAGGTCACTGCCGCTCAAGCCCAACAATTCACTGCCGGTGTGTTCTTACTTAGTGGGGACTGGATCCCTAAATCCGGGGTACCTTACACTGCTAGCATGATTCCTGGCCTATCCAATTAATACAAGTATTTGCATAATATATCCATAAAGTCACACGTTGGTTAGACAAATGAGAATAAAGGAAGGAAGGGCAGTTTTATAGACTAGCAAATGAAACCAAGTGTTAGGGTCTGAGGTATATGAATAAGTTCACTTTGTAAGTTATGAAGAATAAACGTGGAAGGCTTGACCCTGGAAGACTGCATGAGACTGATTGGTGATGCTGAATGACGCATGTAGCTGATGGCTCAAAGGGCCCTTCACAGTGGCGGAACTTGGAGTAAAAGTTTGAGGGGGCCAACTTAATTTTTTTAAAATTTGGAGGTTTAAATGAAATTTTTCAAATTTTGAAGATTTAACTAAAATTCTTAATAATTTTTAAAGATTTAACCAAAAAATTGAAATTTTGAGATGAAATTTATTTAAAAATATTTAAATTTTTGAAGCTTAATATGAATTTTTAAAAATTTGAGGGGGCCAAATTAAAAATTTTAAGAGTAAAATTTGAATATTTCAAAATTGGGGGGGGGGGCGTCGCCCCCACCCGTCCCTTAAGCGTTCCGCCACTGGCCCTTCATCGAAAAATATTTTGAAAATATATTTCTCAACACGGTTCATTTCTCTCCGATATTGCAAAGGTAATCTAGTCTTTATTTATATATATGGATATATTATGCAAATACTTGTATTAATTGGATATGCGCACTATTAAGGTGTTCAGGTTATTGATTTAATTTAAAATAGTCGCTTCTTGCATTTTCGAATAGTATTGGAGCAATCTAGGTTATTGGTTCTTGAAGCAGCCTACAAGCTCGTTCGACATGGAAACAAGAAAGTTCGTGGAACATGGAGGTGAAGGTGCTGAACGTGGCAATCAAATCAAATGGTGGGGCCGGGTTACCGTCCGACACCGTCTTCGCTTGCATGTGGGTGGCAACAAGAGCATTGAGAATCTTAGATGGAGTTGATGATATGCACTTGGGTACATTTGCACTGTTAGTTAGACCTACGAACAAATAAGCTTTGAAAGGATCTAGAAACCACGATCATCAAGCAAAATCTTTTTTTCCTTTTTTAATTCAGTTTGGAACTAGATAGCGAGAATAATAATCCGAAAATAATATGTAATTTTTATGAAACATGCTGCTGAAGCTTTATTGTATTACTTTATTTATAGACCGTCATAGATTTGTTTTCTTGTTTTATTCTAAATAGACAATTTATTAAAATTAAATTAAATGGCCAAAAAAAGGCCACAATACAAAGAATACGCCCAAACAAAGAAACACGTAAAACATCACATTTTGAACCAACATTAGCTAAAAATTCTGCCATGGCAATATGTTCACGCGATAAGTATCAAAACTAAATCGAAATAATCGAATGACACAACCTAAAGATATAAAAAAAAAATTGTCCACCAACACCACAGTCGACTGAGGGGGCTGCCTGGTTGAGTTCTACTTGAGAATCCAATTCCACAATGAGATTTGTCATGCCTAAACACTCGGCTTCTAAGAATACCTCTAAAGAAGTTTTAATCTCAACAATTCAACATAATTTGCTCCAAGACACGACACATGACCTGAGAACAAAGCCTTAACGATCTTAGCTTGGGTAGTATGATTATTAATATCTCGTTACTAAAATTATTAATATTTTATTTTTTTAAAATAGTATAAATTATTGAATTTTCATACATATTTATTAAATGTGAATTACTAATAAATTATTAAAATTTTGTGACTAATTCATTAAGATTTAAGAATATTTTCCGTTAATATTTTTTTAGGTATTGTATTTTACTTTTTAGTTTAATTGTTAAATAACATCATACTTGTTAAATTTTATGTCTTAAAGAATGTTTAGATTGAGAAAATTGAAGTGATCTACTTAGATATATTTTAATGTTAGAAAATGAAAAAAAAAATATTTGGTAATTTTTGAAAATTATAAAATTAGTGATAGGAAAACTCTACTACGTACGACGAATATCGTTGAACTCCACTAACGCTAAACATCGTTGAACACCATTAAATTGAGTAATAAAGATTAAAAATCTCAAGGATTCAACATACAATTATAAATTATTTAAAGAAAATTTTTAATTAAATAATTTTTTGTAAATATTAATTTTTTTATCTTTTTTAAATAATTGGATATATTACAAGCCTTAGTCAAATTAAAAAAAATAAAAATTGTAAACCTGAAACCACAAAACCTAAACTCTAACCTCAAAATTCTAAACCTAAAACTAAATAAAATCAAAAACCGAAGCCCCAAACTCTAAATTTGAATATTAAGTTTATGGTTTTAGGTTTAGGGTTTATAGTTTTGGGTTTAGAGTGTAGGGTTCAATGTTAGTTGTGTTCAATAGTGTTCGTCGAGCGTAGTAGACTCATCCATTAGTGATAAGTCGTAAAATGGTACTATGTTTTGAATCATAATGATGTTCTTAAAATGGAAGAAGAATCCGATAAGATGGTGATGCCTCAGTTGTCGAAAGAATATCCAATGGATACATCTTTTTCTGATATTATGGACATGATAAATGTAAATTTGTCTTCAATTCAAAAAATAAAAGGGTCAAATTGTTAAAATATCCATTGTATATTTTTCTCGAGTTCATTGACCAAATTTTCCACATGGTATTATAGGAACATGTCATGTGTCATGCCACATCTTTATTTAACGACATTAGGCTTGAAGGGAATTTTGAAAACGAAAACAATGTACATAGGGCACATTGAATTTGGAAAAAGAAGAACTATCACATCAGAAGATTTAGAATAAAACGAGGTACTGGTATCATTATCCCTTATTACAGGTGTCAATAAGGTAGGGATTAATCGAATATTGGATATCTGAACCGACAAGGATGACGAATTAACGTAATCTTCACATGTAGAAACGAGGATGGGGAAAATTTTAAACCGAAGCTCAAATGAGGAAGGAGACGAGGATTTCAATATCCGCACCGTGAGGATCTCAAAACCGTACACGTATAACTCCTCGCGTGGATCACATAAATCATATGAGGGGATCTCGATATTTTACAAAAGTAATTTTTATACTATATAGTGTTACTTGTTCAGTTATTATTATAGTTTTAAAATGATTTGTTTGTTGTTAGAAAACCAAAATTTATTATAGATTTTTTGTAATTTTAGAGATTTAAAGTTGGATATTTGTTTTAATGTATTAAAATTTGGATATTTTGAATTGTAATAAATCTATAACTTGTGAATTGATATTGACCTTATATTTTGGCTAGCAAAGTATTAACATTTGTTCATTTTTTGGATATTAATTTCTTGAAACACAATGGGGTCCGTACGAAGAGGTCATGGGGATGAAAAATTCTCAAAATATTTAATGGGGATTCCTTGAAATCGTATCCGCAAGTGTTTGGGACGAAGTGGGGAACGTAAAATTGCCACCGCTCAGTCCCGTTGTCAGCCTTATTGTAACACCCCGAAAATTACGCCCAAATTATAAACTCTAGATTCGCAAAATCCCTAATTTAGAAACCCTAAAATTTCAAATCCTTAATTAGAAAATCCTAATTTTTGGGAAATTTTAATTTATGAATTCATAACTAAATTATGAGAAACTTTTATTTCAAGGTTAAAATCATAATGTTTAAAAAGTTTGGTGCCTTTTTGAAAACCATAAAAGTATGATGGCTTACTTCGTAATTCACTCATTTTATTAGTTTTATTTTCACTCAAATTCGTGCTTTTGATTGAAATCCCTTAAAAAATATATTTTATTTATTACTATTAAATTTTAATTATTATATATTATTACTTTTACCTCACCGAATTCAACCCTATTTTTATCTCTTTTTTATATGTTATAAATTCCCTCACACCTCACCACAAATCTTTCGTTATTTTTTCCCTAATCACTCCTTCAACCGCACCTAGTTTCGAAAGCACGCATTAATGTGTTGTTGCCTAGTCGGTGTTGCTCCCTCACCCGTGCCGTCACGCACACCCAATACACAAATATGATCTTACTAAAACATTTTTATTCGGTTAAGATCCAATACTAGACAACGAACGCGAGAGTTGTTCACTACGTCCTTATATTTTTATCGTTGTAAGGTGTATTTTCTTCCGGTGCTATAATTAAATTATATACTATATTTCTATGTGTTGGTGTTTTACCTCTTTGTGATTATTAATATGTATTATAGTTTGTATGGTTGACATCATATGCACACGATTTCAGAATGTGTTTTAATTATGATTTATGGAATATTTGATTTATGAAACATCGGATTTTCGGAACTATGATTTATGAATTTATGGACTATGGTTTATGAAGTATGTTTACGGAATATCGGATTTATGGAACCGAGTTTATGGAATTTGATTTTTTTAAACATCATATATATATATGAGCATGGGTTGGGATTTGTACGGAGGAAGTTCAGTGGTTTCATCCTTCGGGCTGAATTCCACTTCGGATCAGTGGTTCCACCCTTCGGGTTGAGTTCTATTTCGGATTGGTGACGATGTAGAGAGTGGTTCTGGGGAACCTTACTCTTCGGACGGTGATGTAGTTGGGTGCATTGCACTGCGCTTGTGATTTGTGTTATAGTTTAAAAGATTTCATTCAAAATAATATTATGTTTTATAATTATGGTTTTTTCTTGCACTTTAGAGACATACTGAGCTTAATAGCGGACTCCCCCTTAGTTCATGTTTCAGATTCTCAGACATAGGCTTTTGGTACTTGGAGGATCTCAATTTTATCTGGTTATTTTATTATTCAGTACGAAATTATTTTTACTTATTCATATTAATATTTATTGTTTTGGGGATATTGATGTAATTTCAGATTTGGAGCTTATTATTTTTTTAGCATGCATTTTCACAATTTAAATTTGAAAGTTTTATTTAAATTGTAAGATTTTTAATTTTAACGTTTGAATTTTATAAATATTGAGACACTTTATATTATTATCAGAAATAATTTATTTTACGTTATTTTATAATTCAAATTAGTTTCTTGAGGGTAAAGTTTTTAATTGTGACTTCCTAAATTCGGTCTTTTCTTCTAGGCCGGGTTTAGGGGGTTACACTTATCACTCATAATCTCATTGATATTAGTTGTGATTAGCATATATTGATAGTTTAATTATGTATTGGAATGTTAAGAAGTTTGTGAGTCCAACTTATAACGAGGTTAATGTTTAGGGATTAAATTGGAATGTTCAAAAGACCCTGAATCGATATAGAATGTGAGCCATAATTCAAGGATGAAATTGAAATTTTAAAAAATTTAACGACTAATTTAGAGACATATGGTGCACGGAAGCAACAAACGAGACAATTGACCCAAACATCATTCCAAAAACAGTCCATTTTAGCTTAAAATACAGGTCGTTTCGAAACACCCAAGGAGTGTATCAAAACGCCTTGACTTGGTCAACAGGCCCAAGTCAACACGAGGAGACCGTATCGAAACGGTGGTCAACCGTTCCGAAACACCCTCAACGGTCAACATCTCGTGGTCAACGATACGAAGACCGTTCCGAAACGCCAAGGCTCGTTTCGGTACTTCAATTTATCGGCAAAATCTCAGATTTCTAGTGGCAAAATCGTACCGAAACGTCCCCTTTGCGTATCGAAACGTCTGGCCTGAAATAAGGGACCGTATCGAAACGGGACCAACCGTTTCGATACACCCTCTGCGAGCAGACTGGTTTTAGCTGGTTTATGGCACAAGGTTGTCTCAAAACACAACTAAAACCTCCAACAACCAACACACATCAACTCTAGATGCAAGACACCCTATACGAACATGCTTAGCACTCCACCAACATGTAAGAGCCATACATTCAAGGGATCAACATTCAACATAAGTATTCATACATAGCACTTAACAAAACATGCCTTGGACAAACATGCATAGCATTAATGAGAAGGGTATGAGTCTTCAAACACAAGGCAAGTATGCATCAAGTAAATATGGTCTACAATCCACAACATAAAGGCATACACATAGCCAACATAAATCCAACAATTTAACATGCTCAACAAAACACATCATCAACTAAGGAGTTTGACACCAACTCCTACAAGTCTACACCCCCATCGTCTAGGCATTATTACAATACGTAAATCATACTTGAGCTAACCGAGAACTCCAAAAGCTCCTCCCTTGCCCACTTGCCTCCTGAACTCTAACGATCTGCATGTTGGAAATAAAAAAGAGAGTAAGCTATTAGCTTAGTGAGAGAAGCTCTAAAATTCAACAAGCATGCAGTTTTCAAAACACTTTTCATAATTGACAATAAATCAATGGATGCACGAATGATTATCACAACAAGACTACACATGGCTTGCACATGCACAACCAACATACACACGGTGAGACCACACATCACCGTTCGACTAGTAATTTTTTGATGGGACCACTCATCACCTTACTCTACTACTAGTCACTACCGGTGGGACCACTCATCACTATAGTTAAGACAACCATCACGTGAGGCTCGACTTCAACACGACTACACAACAACAACGGTGTAAAACAACTCAAGATGCACATGATACCACAACATATAGCTACTCATCAACACATAACAAAAAGGTAGGAGGAAATAACTTACACTTGGGTTTAGGTGAACCCTCTAGGTCCTACCCAAACCCCTAAAAGTTTCATTTCGAAAATAATTCAAAGTTTGATATTTCTACTCACCATTGCTACCCAAATGAAAGTCGAGAACTAAGCTCAAGTCTCCAAATTCTCCGGATTCGTTCCCGATGCTTCACCAACTAAATTCCTTGCTTCTAATCATCCCAACACAATTCAAAATAACCACAAATCAGTCCACAATCAAAGTAGCAAACCCGGAACATAATTCAAGCACAAAACACATGATTCAAGCTAAGAACAACACCCAAAATCCTCATTCCCGAGCAGCCACGAAGCACAGCCCAAAACCTTTGTTTTCAACACTTAAATTACTCCCCAAAACTTCTAAAACAACCCTTATACATACCCTAACCATCAGCCCACACTTTCCCACATCAAACACCCTCAAAACTCAACATTTAAGCTCTCTAAAACCTCCCTAAAATCAAATTTCGAGAAACAACATAAAACCTTGTAAAAATTAAATATGTTGAACCTTTTAGGTTGTAAATAACTCATATAACCTCAACAAATCAAAAGCTTAAGTCGTAGACAATAAAGATGACATTTTTAATCTAAACTTTCAAAACACCAAAATACAAAAAACATGAGCTTTGTGAAAAATAAAGGTACTAGCTTGTAGAGGAAAGAGAGAACAAGTCAAAAACGATTTTACCTTTGAGAAATCTCCAACAACAAGCAAGATATGTGATGGAATAGTGAACTTGGAAAGGGGGAATAAGTGTCGTGAGTTTTTTTTTTTTTGAAGTGGAAAGAGGAAGAAGATGAGCAATAGTCTTCTTCATTTGTTTTGTTCATTCTTTTTTTAAATACCAAAAGACTCATTTACCCTTAATGAATTAAGGTATTTACAAAAAGAGATATTCATGGCTATTTGGGTTTGTTTTGAAAATAGTCCAACATAATTTATTTGTTTTGAAGACTCGAGGCCCAAAATATTATTTTAATATTTTAATATTACTTTCACCCGACCCCCAAACCCGGGTGTTACAGGTTCAAAACTCATTAAGAGTAAATTCTCTCATAATGGCGGATGCAAGTGCATCCTAGGGTGTGTCGGTGCTCACCTTGAATTTTTTAAAAAGCTACACACATTTGACTTCGCTATTTTCAACTTTTATGAGTTAGTCTTTGAATTTTTTTAATATTTATAAGTTATCCCCACCCTAATTTTTTTATATTTTATCTGTGTTCACTCTAAAAAATATTCTGGATTCGCCAATGCCCCTCCCTTAAGTAGAAATTGTTCAACAAAATTATCTTTGTGCCTTAAGCATATTTGTTAATTTTTAGCTTTTTATCAAAATTATTTGCTTCATTAACGAGCTAAGAATCCAGTTTTCCTTGCTAAAGTACATTATAATGACATGAGAATCACTTAAACTTGTAGCTTTTACAGTCAAATAGATTTAATCTTAGAATTACAATTTTTCTTTGGTGAATAAACTTTATTGTCTCTTGATTTGTTCTTTGCTTAAACATGATCCAAGGAATGGAATAACCATTTTGTTCTTTGCTTAATCATGCTCCATGGAAAGGATAAATGAAAGAAAGGAAATGTTGTATTCCATGAATTAATGGCATAATACTAAATTTAGTCCTCAACATTTTCATTTTTTTCATTTTCGTAATTATTTTTTTAGCTAAATTGACCATCGATTTTTCTAAAAGATTCAACATTGACCCTAAACCTTTTAGAAAGAGTTGATTTGTCATTTAAAATAAAAATGTTAACTAAAACATTAAATTTTTAACGACACTGATATAACAACTCGCAAGGCATTACATATGTATTCCGTGTTATTTTTTAAATTATCAAAATGTTCTTACTCTTTATATTTTTAAATTATTTTATTGATGTGACGAATGAGAAAAATAATCATGCTAAATTGATTTAAACGTGCATTGCCATGTAAAATGTTATGTCAACTAATTTCAACTAACCAAAACAATTCAACACTTTATGAAATGTTGAGGGTTATATTCAATTAAAAACTAATAAGGGTTCAGGGAAATGAAAGGAGCAACATTAAAAGTTAAAATTTATTTGTTATTAAGAATATATTAATATTGAAAAGGGCTAATTGCATCGGACATTCTCAAACTATTGTTCATCTTCTAAATTGGTCCTTATATTTTAAAATATTCTAATTAAGCCCTAAGTATTAGTATTTTAGTAATCATGTCCTTCCATCAACTTGAGCATTAGCTTGAGTTTTAAATTCCAACTCAAATATGAAGCGGAGTATAATTAAAACAAGTGGATCAAATAATACACATGTGCATGCTTAACTACATGGACAAATTTGGATCCAATGTGCTAAGAAATATAAATAATCCCTCCTAATTTTCATCGATATTGTATTTTTCAATACCCCAATCCAAGTAGTCCATGTAGTATAGCCACATGTATTTACAATTTGATTAGTATGTTTAAATATGCTCCGCCTCAATTTGATTAGTATAGCCACAAGTTGATACTATAGTGATGCTTTAAGAATACAAGCACAATATTTTAAAATTTAGTAACCAATTTAGAATTAATATGAGTGATACTTGATCCTTTTCAGTGCCTTTTTTATACCCCAACACTAAAAGTTATTAAAAATAAATTTTGAGCTCTAACCTTAAATTCTAAACCCTAAACTTTATACCCTAAAAAATACATCCTACTTCAAATTCCCTAAACCTTAATCATAACCCCTAATCTTAAACTCTAAACCTAATTTTAGTGTGAGGCATAAATAGTAGGGGTGGGAGAAAATACCCGACCCGAACTACCCGACCCGACTACCCGACTACCCGAATACAAATAACCGGGTAATTACCCGAAATTTTTTTTTTACCCGGGTCGGGTACCCGGCCCGCCATTTCCCGGGTTGGGCCCGGGTCACAAAAGTAGAAAATTTCGGGTACCCGGTTCCTAATTTTTTTATTTTTTATTTTAAATATAATTATATTTTTTAAACAAAATATCCTTATATTCACTATATTTTCAAATCAAACAACCTAATTTTTAAATCTCGATCCCTCAAATGTTCTCCCTTCACAATTCATACTAGTCTTCTCTCTCAATTTCACCGCACTCCATATATATATAATTCGAATATTATATATATTATAGTATATGTATATACAATATATTTAATTTTATGTTGGAATATAAATTGTAATTATTGACTCTAATGTTATTTGGGTTTGATATTTCGAATATTAAACTTTATGTTGGATTATATAATTCGAATTTTTCTTTTTTTTAGGTATATTTAAATCATTCGAATTAAAAAAAAAAAAAACTGACGGGTACCCGGTACCCGATTAGACGGGTACCCGGGTGTGTCGGGTACCCGAATCTCGGGTACCCGGAAAAGGCGGGCCGGGACACGGGCCTTTATTTGAGGTACCCGGGTACCCGACAATTCCCACCCCTAATAAATAGGGACATCAAAAAAGGTAAGAAATTTCTATTAGTGATAGTTTGAGAATATTTGATGCAATTAACCCTAGTAAAAAGATAATACTCTATCTTACAAACTGCCTCATTTTATTATGAACAAAAATCCTTTATCCCTTTTTGGTATCTCGTTCTGTTCCTCAACACTAAAAAATTAAATCTTAAGTTATAACTCTAGATTTTAAATTCTATACCATAAAAGATACATCCTACACCTAATACTTTAAACTCTAACCATAAGTACCGACCTTAAATTTTAAAAATATTTTTTTAATAATAGATATAAGTAGAGACACCGAAAATGACAGACAATATTTCAAGTCAATAAAAAAACAAATAGGAATCTGTGATGTGATGTGATGGGAATCACTTAAACCTAATCTACAAGTAAGAACTGAAAGCTTTTGGTTTCAAAAGATGTAATAATTTGGAGTTACCCTTTTTCTTTATTGTCTTCCCCTCGAGTATGGTGCAAGGAATGGGAAAAGGAGCAACAAGTTTTGGATATAAATAGGTAGCCTAGGAGGTTATGGTAAGAGAGGAAATACAGTTGAAACAAAAGAAGAGCGAAAATGGCATTTAGTTGTCCAAAGTTTATCGTGCTCAAATCCGACGGTACTTACCCGTATTTTAGCTATAAAGCCATATGTACAGAAACTCTGGCTTTGAGCCCATTTACAAAGTTTGAGGTGGAGAGAGCTAAGTGTAGCCCCGAAGATGGGTTGGTGCACATCAAAAACTGCTACCTCAACAAATACTGCGAACTCATCCGTGAGCATCACGGGCCGCGGCATCCCGACAGTTTTCACTATGCTCTAACTGCCGACAAGCCGGAGGAGGAGCAATCCAAGGAGTCATGCACGTTGTTCAAGCTCATCCCAGTTGAGGCTGCAACAAATATGATTCGAATTCAGCATGTGCAATCAAAAGGCTACTTAACCAACTGGGGACCAAGCTTGGAGGAGGATAGAAGTTCGGTTTTTACAGTATTGGACTGGGAGTTGCTTGCGAATTGGGATTTTGCGTCGCCAAGTTTCATCGTGCTCAAATCTGATGTGAACAACCAATATTTGGGCTTGATCCGTGAGAAAGGAGAGTCTTACGGGTATCTCAAATGTTCGGAAACTCAGATTATGAGCCCGTATGCGAAATTCGAGGTGGAGATGGCAACAAGTCGTGGCACAGATGGGTTGGTGCACATAAGGAGCTGCAAAAGTAACAAATATTGGGTTGCCGGAAGCAACAGCGGGATTACTGCAACCGCCACAAAACCAGAGGAAGACCAATCCAACGACTCCTGCACATTGTTCAAGCTTATCTCTCTAGATGATGCGGAGTCTATAGTCCGAATCAGGCATGTGCAATCAAAAAGGTATTTAAGGATAATGGAAGGAACTTGGCGCGTGTCGGCAGAGTCTGAAGATTTCGATGATTCTTCCCGTGATATGTTCACAGTCATTGATTGGGAGACACCGGTGATTCTGCCAAAGTATGTGGCGTTCAAAGGAAGTGATAATCAGTATCTGTGTCTTGGTGACATTGACGGCATACCGTGTTTGCGGTTTGCATCTGATGATATCGGTGATTCGGGTGTGACAATGGAGATTTTCATGAATAAAGACGGCAACATTCGCATCAAGCCCGCTTCTTCCAATAAATTTTGGAGGCGTAGTTCGGATTCGGTTCTGGTTGATTCTGATTACACTAGCAGCATTAACAACATGGACACCCTGTTTCGCCCTGTCAAAGTTAATGATAACACAATAGCTCTTCTCAACTTGGGCAACAACAAATTCTGCAAGCGCAATGAGAAGACAAGTTGCATTAGTGCACAACTCCCCTCCATTACCAAGGAGGTGAAGCTGCAGGTGGAAGAGCCGGTCTTAGGAAGGAAAATTTTCGGTGTCAAGTACGATCTCGATAATGCCAGGATCTACGACGAAGAAGTCCAAGTTGTGGCCAGGAATTCTGCTAGTAACTATACCAACCAAGCTGAAACATTGGACGTGAAGCTTTGTTATACAGACACCAAGACTAGCTGTTGGATGGTTAATGGTTCACTAAAGTTAGGAAGCAAAGGCAGCATGGGATTTAGCTTTCCTACACTTTTCAATGCGTCGGTGGAGATATCCTGTGAAATTCAGATCGGAGTGGAGTTCGGAAAGACAAATACAAGAAGCACTGTAGTGGAATATGTACACCAAGTGAAAGTGCCTCCGATGACTAGGGTGACGGTGGATTTGGTTGCCAAAAGAGGTAAGTGCGATGTTCCTTTCAAATTCTTGCAAAAGGACTCTCTTTACAATGGGAACAGTCTGGTATATGAAGTGCAAGGTGGCACTTACACTGGTTCTAATTACTATCAGACCGACTGCCAAACCAAAGAAGAGTCACTCAGCTCTTCCACTTGAGCGTCCCAGTCATCTACTAAATTAAATAAAACTGTGCTTCCTCCGTCGAAGCCAATGTGTGTCTGTGTGCTTTTATTAACCATTATGTATCGCTAATCTCTGAATAAATAATATGGATTTGTGTGTGGTATTCTACATTTCGTCACTACTCATAATCCCTATGGTTTTAGACGTTACACATTTGGTATTTAAATTCGATACCTATAACTTTTAGACACTACACATTCCGTACATGTATTTATTAAATTATTGTCAAATGTTTACAATATGATTTAGATTTCAAGCCGCTATTTGTTATGATTTGCTTCATTGAAGTTTCACATGTTATTGTCCACGTCATAACGGTGTTAGAGAGTAAATAGAGGAGTGATGAAAAAACCAATGTACAAAATTCAGTGGATAAATTGAACGTTTTAAAAATTCATTGACCAAAATAAGTCATAGAGCAAAGTTAGCGGCCAAAGGCAGCATGAAATTTGACCTTCCACTCATTTTTGAAGGGACTATCGAGTTACCGAGTGAAATGCAGTGGGGAGAGACAACTACGATAAACATCGTAGTGAAAGTTGTAAGCCAAGTTAAAATGCCTCCGATGATATGGTGGCGGTGGATTTGGTTGCGAATATGCCCGACCCTTAGGGGTGTTTAGAGGGGCAACGACCAATCTGCTAGGTCTAAAAATAATTGTAGAACTAATGTTTTGATATAATAATTGAAAAATATTTTGGACTGATTTAAAAAGAATTCAAAACTATTTCCAAAGTCCAAATAACTTGAAACTATGTTTAGGGATGTTTTTAAAAGGGTTTAACATGTTTTTCAAAGCCAAACTTCACAAAACCTTCCAGGGGTTTCGAAACACTCTTAGGTGTTTCGATACGGTGTCTTCTAGTAGCAAAAACGTTTCGATACAAGTATCGAAACGGGTCTTTCCTGGATGAGGATTTTGCCCAGCGTTTCGATACGGGCTATGCCGTTTCGATACGTCTACGTGGCATCGACCACAACGGTCATAACCCAAACGGCTATTTTCCAACTAACATTTAAATGTAGAGCGTTTCGATACGGGCATTTCGATACGGCCCATGGAGTTTCGATACGGATGCTCATCAGACTGCAACGGCTCTTTCTACTTAAAGAGCGTATCGAAACGGGTTCGAGCGTTTCGATACGGGCAGCAGCAGAACTACATTTATGGTGGGAAATAAAGTCCTCAACGGCTCCAATTTAACCCCAACGGCTAGTAACGGCTACAAACTCATTAAGGAGTATAAAAGGGACCTCCAAGCATCAAGATATGGTTAATGCTTCAATTGTCAGTCAACAAATGATCAAAAAATGTCTTTGTACTTAAATTGTCAATTCTTGTATAGACAAACACTAGTGAGCCAAAATTGTCAAATTTGCTCAAGTGTTTTAGGTTTTGGGTGAGTGCATTATTGAGCAAACAAATACCTATTAGAGGTATTTAAGTTTGCATATTTCTTTTCTCTTGTAAAGAGGGTTTGATCAAGGCTTTGGGTAGAAAGCTTGATCGGTGTATATTGGTTTCCTCATAAGCCTAGAAAAGGGGACGAATCAATAGTGGATTGATTGGAAATCCTTAGTGGGAAGCTAAGGTAGTGGATGTAGACATTGGTTAGAAGGTTGAACCACTCTAAAATCATTGTGTCATCTTTGTTTTAGCTTCCACACCACATCCACCCAAAAATTCACCTCTCCACCACTTGGTGAGCAAGATCGGTTGAAGAAATCGAACACCCTACAACTCAACAATTGGTATTAGAGCTTGGCTCAATCGAAGAGGATTAACATCTTATTGAGTAGATCCGAAAAGCTCGATATTTATTTCACCAACTGGCTCAAATGGCGCAATCCATCGACAAACCACCTTTCTTCGACGAAACCTACTATGCCCATTGGAAGACCAAGATGAAGTTTTTCATAAAGTCGAGAGACTACAAACTATGGGACATAGTTGAAGATGGTTCGTTCGTGCCTCAACGAAGCAAAGCGGAATGGAGTGCCGACGATCGCAAGAAGATGGAGCTAAATTGCAAAGCCTTGCACATCCTCTTTTTTGCATTTGGCCCAACCATCTATGAGAAGATGTCTTCTTGTGAGAGTGCCAGGGGGTAAGGGACAAGCTTAAAGTCACATACGAGGGAACCGATGAAGTTAAGGAGACCAAGATTGGGCTCCTCACCTTAGAGTATGAGAACTTCAAGATGGATCCGGAAGAGAACATCGAGAAGATGTTTGATGGGTTCTCCACTATCACCAATGGTCTTAAAGGCTATGGAGAAGTCATCCCGGAGGAAAAGCTTGTCTGAAAGCTCATCTACTCACTTCCCGAGTCTTGAGACTCAAAGAGGACCGCCATCATCGAAGCCAAGAATTTGAAGACCTTGAAGCTTGATGAACTCATGGGGTCACTTCTCACTCATCAAATCATGAAGAAGAACAAAGAAGATGAGAAAAAGAGGGAAGAAATTATAGCTATGAGAGAGATTAAGATCAAAGGGCTTGGCATCAACACAAATGCCATTGCTCTCAAGTCCTCCACTTGTCATCATGTAGATTCTAGTGAAGAGGAAAGTGAAGATGAAGAGATGGTCTATCTCTTCAACAAATTTGCCCGATTCATGAAGAGCGAAAACGAAAATTTCAAGCATGAATCGAGGAAGAAGATGAAGAATTCCCACAAGTCCAACAAGAGGGGATCATCTTCAAAGCAAGCATATGTGGCCACATGGAGTGATGAAGACACCACCGATGATGAAGTAGCCCACCTATGCTTGATGACCCTCAATGAGGGGAAGGTAACTTCTAACTCATCTATTTCAAATTCATATACATTTGATGAGTTGCAAGATGCCTATGATGATTTGCTTTTGGAATTCAATGCATCATTTTCCAAAAATAAAAAGTTGATTTCAAAAATAAAAATTGAAAATGATTTGCTTTCCAAAAAAAATCTTGAACTTGAAGCAAAATTGAAAAATTTTGAACAAAAATGTTTTGATTTACAAAATTTGCTTCTCAAAGTTCAAAAAGAAAAAGATTTGATTTCCAATGAACTTCAAAAGAAAAATGATTTAGGAAAATCAAATTTTTATGCAAGACAATCTAGTGCCCCTAGATTTGTTAAAGGAAAATGTTTTAGAAGTATTTGGGTCCCAAAAGGATTAGTACTTCAATTAAAAAGGATGACATTGAAAAATGGATTCCTAAGGGGACTAAAGTTTGTGCTACTAACGTTTATGGATCCAAAGCAATTTGGATACCAAAAATCACTTAATTGTCTTTTGCTAGGTGTGATGGAGAGTGATCAACAAGTCCAATTAATGAGGGGGAGCTCCATGCACACTAAGGAAAAACACTTGAAGAAGGAAGGCTTCACATCCTCCCTTGAGTTCAAGTGTGGTAAAATCAAGTTACTTTTATTTTTATTTGATTTATTTTTATTTATGTCAACTAGATGATCATATATGTTGGACTAACTTTTTTTAATGATGCTTTGAGTAAGGGGGAGCCATTTTAAAACCAAACTCTTATTTTTGTCAAACTCTTTCTCTTTAGTTATTTTGTACTTAATGTTTTAAATTCTTTTTGATATAACAAAAAGGGGGAGAAATGTGGTTTGAAAAATTGAATTTTCAAATGAATAAGGGGTACTTTATTTGATTTTATATCTTTAATCTCTTATTCACATTTTTAAACTTAAAGGGGGAGACTCCCAAACAATTTTTCAAGATAGTTTTATTATATCAAAAAGGGGGAGATTGTAGAACTAATGTTTTGATATAATAATTGAAAAATGTTTTGGACTGATTTAAAAAGAATTCAAAACTATTTCCAAAGTCCAAATAACTTGAAGCTATGTTTAGGGATGTTTTTAAAAGGGTTTAACATGTTTTTCAAAGCCAAACTTCACAAAACCTTCCAGGCGTTTCGAAACACTCTTAGGTGTTTCGATACGGTGTCTTCCAGTAGCAAAAACGTTTTGATACAGGTATCGAAACGGGTCTTTCCTGGATGAAGATTTTGCCCAGCGTTTCGATACGGGCTATGCCGTTTCGATACGCCTACGTGGCATCGACCACAATGGTCATAACCCAAACGGCTATTTTCCAACAAACATTTAAATGTAGAGCGTTTCGATACGATGCCTAGCGTTTCGATATGGGTGTTTTGATACGGCCCATGGCGTTTCGATATGGATTCTCATCAGACTGCAACGACTCTTTCTACTTAAAGAGCGTATCGAAACGGGTTCGAGCGTTTCGATATGGGCAGCAGCAGAACTGCATTTATGGGGGGAAAAAAGTCATCAACGGCTCCAATTCAACCAAACGGCTAGTAACAGCTACAAACTCATTAAGGAGTATAAAAGGGACCTCCAAGCATCAAGATATGGTTAATGCTTCAATTGTCAATCAACAAATAATCAAAAAGTGTCTTTGTACTTTAATTGTCAATTCTTGTATAGACAAACACTAGTGAGCTAAAATTGTCAAATTTGCTCAAGTGTTTTAGGTTTTGGGTGAGTGCATTATTGAACAAACAAATACCTATTAGAGGGATTTAAGTTTGCATATGTAACACCCCAATTTTGGGCTTAGAAGTTTTGGGTTTGAATCGGACCGGTCGAATTGCGGTTCGAATATAAAAGGTGATTTTTAGGGAAAGCCTAGTTCGGGATGCATTAAAAATATGGAAAAATATCTAAAAATCTTCTTTTATTATGTATAAGAGAGTGGTGAAATCAATTTTACAAAATGAGGTTTGGAAATGTGATTTTCATGTTAGTGACTAAAATGTAATTTTGAAAAGTTGGTGACTGTTTTAAAAGGATTGAAACTTTGAATCTTTAAGGAGCTAAATTACCCAAGAAGAGTTTTCTCCAGATTTTTCTTAATATTAAACATTTATTAAATGATATTTAATAAAAGGAAAAAGGGGAAATAGATATTTTGGATTTCATAACCAACTTTTCTCAAAATTTTCCCACTTCATTTTCTCTCCATTTTCTTTCAGCCAAACACTTTTCCCCAGCCATTTTCCCTCTGATTTTGACATCTGAAAATGAGATTTCAATCTCCAATGGATCTCTAATCATTCCTACATCAAATCCTTATCATTTGCTTATTGGATTTTCAAAGAATCTTGGCTTTAAACAAGGAGAAACTCACATTTAGAGGTATGAACGTCCTTCTCCTCTAAATACTCAGTTCTTTACTGAAATTCCCAAGTTCTCAATCCTTGATTTGAGTTTTATTAAAGGTTTTTATGTTGTGTTCTTGATCTTAGCTTAAAATGCAAGAATTAAGGTTAATTTTGAAGAAATTCGTATAAAATATTTGGGCTCTGTTTTGATATGTCTTTTTTTATGTATAATGGATGTATAATTGATGTGTAATTGAGGTTTAATCAATACAATCCCGAATAGGTTGGTTTTCTTAAGTTTTTGATTGAGTTAATGGTGGTTTTTGGGGTGATTTTGATGTTCTGCTATAGCTGGAGGTATAAGGACGTGATTAGATCCTTTTTGGATGTTAATTGATGTTTAAGAATGTTTGGATTTGATGGATCTTGGCTGGGTAATGTTGTAGAGGTGTTTGGATGTGATTTCGGTTGTGTTTGGTAGCCGAAATGTGAGTGTTGATGAGAGCAGCGAGTTTAGGTGTCTTGGTTGAAGATATTAATGCATGATGATGCATTAATCCTCTGCTTTGATGTGTTTAAAACAGGGGAGACATCTTCAGATCCTTGTGGTGTTGATCCGGAAGCTTGATTTGGTGTTTCGGCAAGCTTGCGAAACGGAATCGGTGAGTGAAGTTTGGTTTTCAGCTTTGAAACCAATGTTTGGAGGTTTTGGGAGCTTAGTTTAAGTCTAAACAACTTATCTAAGCTCAAGAGTAAGTTTTCGGAGAAACTCTCTTTTTGATGAACCGTGAGATGGTTGAATGCAATGTGTTATTTTGCATGTTTTAAATTCTGTTTTTGAAAGCATATTTTGGCATGTATAATGCTGGTTTTGTAAGCCATGTGTTGAAGGATGCTCAAGGTAAGAGATCCTTGTTTTGAACATTGATAAATGTGGTTTTGATGCAAAGTAATGCATGATGGTTAATGGCTTTGATAAATGCTTTAAAACAGTGGATTAATGGTGTTAAATGATGTATATTGACAAGTGATGTGTTGGTTTTAAAGTACTTGAATCGAATATAGTTAGCCGGCTATAGGATTGGGTGCACCGTGAATAAAGTCGCCTTGGATGTTGAGGGGTTGTGATTGTACCGTAAACTCCATCCAAGTACACTAACAAGATGGTTAAGATCCCCATGGTGGTTAAAAGTCCATGAGTGGATCTTGTGTTAAGATCACAATGGTGGTTAAAAGTCCATGTGTGGATCTTGTGTTGTGTGTCCCGTGTTCTCGTTAGTGATGTTATACAACTACCAATGAGTGATGTGGAGGGGTTGTAATTGTACCATAGTCTCCATCACGGGTGTTGAGGGGTTGTGATTGTACCATGCTCCACCTTGATATTGGTAGTGTGTATGAAGCGTATGGGACAACGCTTGTAATCCGCGTATCTGATTGTGTTTTGAATTGTAAAATGAATATGGATTATCACTTGTAGCCAATATGACATGATGATGGATTGAAGCATGAGATGCTTGGTTTGTATGCATAATTGCATGATTTGTGTTGTTTTGAAACTAAAGGCTTTGAAAAGGTGTTTTCACAAATATGCATTATTGTGTTGTTTTAATTGAGCATTCCTCACTAAGCTATGTGCTTACGCTCTCTCTTTCTTAAACCAATAATGCAGAGCATTGAAGTGCATAAAAGGGAAGCAAGGAGGTCAAGGATCCAAGTGAAGATTAAGCTCATGTATGGTGAATGTTTTCCTAACACTATTAGCTTTTGGCATTTGGCAATGGGAACCTAAATTGTGTTTTTGGGAGATGTTTTGAACTCCCTAAGTTGGTTATATGCTTTTGATGATGTTGAGACTTGTAAATGGCCTTTTGGTTTTTGGTTTGATGTTTTAATGGTTGCATGGTTTTCTATATAGGATGCATGCCTATAGAATTGGGTTTTTCTTTCATTGAGGCTATGAATGAGTTTGGTCGATGCTAATACGTTCTTCGAGTGTTGAATGACTTGCTGGTATGTTTTGGTGGTCTTTGGAATGCGTTTGATGGGTCAATTGTGTATTAAACTAGCAAAAATCTATAATTTTGGGCAGCCCGTATCGGAACGGGTGCTACCGTTTCGGAACAGAGGGCCTGAAATGGCCTTGGCGTTTCGAAACAGGTAGGGCTGTTCCGAAACGGATTTGCTACTGCCAAGCCCTGTTCCGCAACTTGTTTCGGAACGGTCCGGCGTTTCGGAAAACTCGACCGTTGGGCACTGAATCTGATGGTTATATGTTTTGGATTTCTCACGTTTTGGTCCCAATGTTTGTATATGCAATTGGTTGAGTTTGTGATGTCCGTTTGATATGAAATTTGGCAGAGAAGCATGAAATACGATTAATTTCATATTGGTAACCTTAAAACTGATTAAGTCCTCTAAATTTTTAGAATTTACATTTTGGTCCCTAAATTTGAATGTTGTGCAATTGAGTCCCTGATCGTTGTCCGATTGCTGTGGTTTTCGAGTATGTTTTCCTCGAGTGTATGATTAGGGTTAATATGCATCTAGACAAGATTAAAAAGAAAAAAAAGGGTCGTTAATCAAGGTTGACTTTCGGGTTGACTTTGGTTTTCCCCGTGTAATCTTCGTAGTTCGGGTCAACTGTCTAGTCCGGGCTAAGGGGGTTACATTTGGTGGAATCAGAGCTGTGTTCTCGAGTAATTGGGAATGGTTAAATGGGTGATATGTGCGTGATTGCTTTGTATGCTTGTTGAGTGAAAGTATGATGTACGAATTGTAAGTATGTTGCAATTGTGGTGTATGCTGTGGTGAAGCATGTTAGAGGGACCCATTGCCAAATCAAAGCTAATTAAATGATTTCTTTTTAATTGGAAATGAGCTTGAGTACTTGGATTGCTTACCTTGCTGAGCCTGACTTTGTTTATTGCATTGTGATTGCATTGTTTAGTGAATGGCACCTCGTAGAGAGACGAGGATTAATACTCGAGCTATGGCTCAAAACGAGAATGAGGAGAATGTTGAAAATGTAGTGGATTTACCTCCTCCACCTGGTGGTGGTGGTGCTGGGGGTGAAGAAGCTGCTGCTGGTGCTGGTGCTGGGGTCGCTGGACCTGAAGTTAGGCAGGGGCAAGCTGCTCCTGATATGACAATGCTGATACAAGCTATTGCTGGAGCTTTTCGGGCAGCGGTACCTGGAGCTCAAGGAGCTGGGCATCAGGGAGATGCTAATGCTAGACTACCTCTAGAACGTTTGCGTAGTCTGGGAGGGACTGAGTTCAGGGGTTTGTCTGTTGAAGGTTCTGAGTCTTGGTTGGAAAGTACCAAGAGAACTTTAGGGCAAATGAACTGCAATGATGTGCAGAAGCTGGGCTGTGTAATATCTTTGTTGCATGACGATGCTTATACTTGGTGGACGACCTCTATCTCCGGAATGGAGGAAGCTGATGTAACTTGGACGTTCTTTCTGAACGCGTTCAAGAGAAGGTATCTGGGTGTGCGATACCTGGATGAGAAGAAAAGGGAATTCATGTCTCTTACTCAAGGGAGCATGTCTGTAGCTGAGTACGAGGTTCAGTTTGTTCGACTCAGTCAGTACGCACCTTGTTCTTGATGAGCGGGAGAGGTGTGAACGGTTCTGTTATGGTTTGGTGACGGAGGTGAAGACCTATATGCTGGCTGCTGAGTATACTGACTTTGATGTGCTAGTTGGTAGAGCAAAGGACATTGAGTTGAATTTGAGCCTATCTTCTAGAGGTGCTGGTCCTAGTGTGGGCGAGCGAGCTGCTGAGTATAGTTCCGGTGGCGGACGGAACAAGAGAGGACGTGATCGGAAGTATCAGTCTTCAGCTAGGCGAGGTGGTGGAGGCCAAGGTGCGCCTGTTCAGGGAGATAGGGCGAGAGCTGATCCGAACACATGTTGGACATGTGGGTCGCGTGGACACCTGAGGTGTGATTGTCCTCGAGCAGTGAGGGAGGTGCAGGCTCCTGTTGTGGTGACCGGTAACTCATGCTGGAACTGTGGTTTGGCGGATCACATGAGGAGGGAATGTCCTCTATTGGCCGGTGGTGGCCAGGGACGTGCACTTGGAGTTGTTGCACCGCAGAGAGGTCGTGGGCGCGGCCGTGGTAACTTTCAGCGCAGAGAGGATGGTGGAAGGAATGTGGCTCATGTTGTAGCTGTTCAGCCTGAGGGTGGTGGCCAGGCCCGAGTGTATGCTCAGAGGGAGGGGAGGAATGACACGGATGTGATCGCAGGTACTTTCACTTTGCAATCCTTGTCATTAATTTCCTTGATTGATTCTGGATCTACACACTCATACATATTGCTTGAGCATGCTCAATTGCTTGGTTTGCCTGTTGAGTCTTTGGATGTTGGTATGCGTGTAACTAGTTCTTTTGGTGAGACTGTTGTGACTCGAAAGCTTTATAGAAGATGTCCTTTGGTTGTGCAAGATCATGTTTTTCATGTTGATCTTATGGAATTTCCTTTCTATGGCTTTGATGTAATCCTTGGTATGGATTGGCTTGTTGAGCATCGAGCTGTAGTGGATTTTGAGAATAAGTGAGTTTCGTTGAAGCTTGCGGATGATTATGAGGTAGTTGTGGTTGGTGAGAATGTGAAGTTTCTTGCCAATGTGGTGTCTACATTGGAAGCGAGCCGGATGCTGAGACAGGGTTGTGAAGCTTACCTAGCCTTTGTGATGAATCCTAGCTCTAAGTGTGCAAGATATCAGGACTGTGCGAGAGTTTCCTGGTGTGTTTCCGGAGGAGTTGCCTGGATTGCCTCCTAATCGCGAAGTGGAGTTTGGAATTGAGCTGTATGAAAACACAACTCCAGTGTCCATTACTCCTTATCGAATGGCACCTAAAGAGTTGAAAGAGCTGAAGACGCAACTTCAGGAGTTGCTTGATCGTGGTTTCATTCGGCCGAGTGTGTCACCGTGGGGTGCACCGGTCTTGTTTGTGAAGAAAAAGGATGGCACTATGAGAATGTGCATTGATTACCGTCAACTTAACAAGTTGACTATCAAGAATCGGTATCCATTGCCGAGAATTGATGATCTTTTTGATCAATTTCGGGGAGCGGCTGTGTTCTCTAAAATTGACTTAAGGTCAGGGTATTACCAGTTGAAGGTAAAGGATGTGGATGTACCAAAGACAGCCTTCAGAACGAGGTATGGGCATTATGAGTTCCTTGTGATGCCGTTTGGTTTGACGAATACTCCTGCAGCTTTCATGAACATGATGAATAGAGTGTTCCATGAATACTTGGATAAGTTTGTTGTGGTGTTCATTGATGATATCCTCGTGTACTCTCGTACTGAGGAAGAGCATGAAGGGCATTTGAGAATTGTGTTGCAAGCTTTGTTGGAGTCAGCTTTATGCCAAGTTGAGCAAGTGTGAGTTTTGGCTTAGAGAAGTTGTGTTTCTTGGTCATGTGGTTTCTGCTGAAGGGATTCGTGTTGATCCTCAAAAGATTGAGGCAGTGATGAATTGGAAGCCTCCTAAGTCTGTTCATGAAGTTCGTAGTTTCCTTGGTTTGGCGGGATACTATCGGAGGTTCGTGGATGGGTTTTCAAAGATTGCTGCACCTTTGACGAAGTTGTTGCAGAAGGATGTTAAGTATTAGTGGACGGAAGCGAGACAACAGGCTTTTGAGAAGCTTAAGGCAGCTTTAACACAAGCTCTTATCTTGGTTCAACCTGAATCAGGGAAAGGGTTTGTGGTGTATAGTGATGCGTCCTACGTTGGTTTGGGATGTGTGTTGATGCAAGAGGGTAAGGTGGTGGCTTATGCATCACGGCAGTTGAAGGTGCATGAGCGCAATTATCCTACGCATGACATTGAGTTAGCCGCGGTGGTTTTTGCTTTGAAAATCTGGAGACATTACCTGTATGGTGAGAAGTGTACCGTGTACACGGACCATAAGAGTTTGAAGTATCTGATGTCTCAGAAGAAGTTGAATCTTAGGCAAAGACGTTGGGTGGAGTTGCTTAAGGATTATGATTTGACGATCGAGTACCATCCGGGTAAAGCTAATGTTGTAGCAGATGCCTTGAGTAGGAAGGTAGCTGTTGAGTTGAGGGCTATGTTTGCCAGTTTTAGTATTTCGCGTGATGGTGGTCTTGTGGCTGAGTTGCAAGTGAAACCATCCTTGGTTCAGTTGATTAAGGAAAAACAGTTGTTAGATGATTCCTTAGTGCCACATGTTCAAGATATTGCGGAGGGTAGGCCTTCAGATTTCTGCTTTAATGATGATGGAGTGTTATGCTTTGGGAGTCGGATAGTGGTGCCCAATGATGCTGAGTTGAGGCGTGCTATTCTGACTGAAGGTCATAGTAGTCCTTTTGCTATGCACCATGGTAGTACTAAGATGTATCGTGATCTTCGTGATGAGTACTATTGGGTGGGTTTAAAGAAGGATGTTGCTGAGTTTGTAAGCAAGTGCATGGTGTGCTAGCGAGTTAAAGCTGAGCATCAATTTCCTTCAGGGTTGTTGCAACCGTTGAGAATTACTGAGTGGAAGTGGGAAAGGATTACCATGGACTTTGTATCTGGTTTGCCCGTGTCGCCATCGAAGAAGAATTCGGTGTGGGTGATTGTGGATCGCCTGACGAAGTGTGCGCATTTCTTGCCTGTGCATACTACGTACACTTTGGATAAGCTTGCGGAGCTGTACATTGCTGAGATTGTGCGGCTGCATGGTGTGCCTAAGTCGATTGTGTCAGATAGGGATCCGAGGTTTACATCGCGTTTCTGGCAGTGTTTGCATCAGGCTTTGGGTACACGGTTGAATTTCAGTACTTCTTATCATCCACAGTCGGATGGGCAGTCCGAGCGTGTTATCCAGGTGTTGGAGGATATGTTGAGGTGCTGCGTGATTGAGTTTCAGGGTTCTTGGGAGAAACATTTGCCTTTGGTGGAGTTTGCTTATAATAATAGTTATCAAGCAAGTATTCAAGTGGCACCTTATGAAGTTTTGTACGGGAGGAAGTGTAGGACTCCTCTTTGTTGGGCTGAAACGGGTCAGAAGTTGGTTTCGATACCAGCTTTGTTGAAAGGAACCACCGAGAAGGTGAAGCTCATTTGTGAGCGGTTGAAGGCAGCTTCTGATCGGCAAAAGTCTTATGTGGATTTGAAGCGTAAGGAGATTGAGTATGCGGTGGGTGACCGTGTGTTCTTGAAAGTTTCGCCTTGGAAAAAGGTGATGAGGTTTGGCCGAAAGGGTAAGTTGAGCCCTAGGTACATTGGACCATACGAGGTGATTGAACGTGTGGGTCCTGTTGCGTACAAGTTGAGGTTACCGCAAGAGTTGGAAAAGATTCATGATGTGTTTCATGTTTCTATGCTTCGAAAGTATAGATCGGATCCTTCACATGTGATGCCTGTGGAAGAAGTGGAATTGAATCCAGATTTGACCTATGATGAGGAACCGGTGAGGATTTTGGATTCGGATAGTAAAGTTCTTCGAGGCAAGACCATTGAGCTGGTAAAGGTGTTGTGGAAGCATCGTGGTGTTGAAGAAGCCACGTGGGAACGGAAGGATGACATGTTGAAGCAGTTTCCGTACCTCTTTCCTTCAGGTAAATTTCGGGGATGAAATTTCTTAAGGGGGGAGAGTTGTAACACCCCAATTTTGGGCTTAGAAGTTTTGGGTTTGAATCGGACCGGTCGGATTGCGGTTCGAATATAAAAGGTGATTTTTAGGGAAAGCCTAGTTCGGGATGCATTAAAAATATGGAAAAAATATCTCAAAATCCTCTTTTATTATGTATAAGAGAGTGGTGAAATCAATTTTAGATTTTCAAGTTAGTGACTAAAATGTAATTTTTGAAAAGTTGGTGACTGTTTTAAAAGGATTGAAACTTTGAATCTTTAAGGAGCTAAATTATCCAAGAAGAGTTTTCTCCAGATTTTTCTTAATATTAAACATTTATTAAATGATATTTAATAAAAGGAAAAAGGGGAAATAGATATTTTGGATTTCATAACCAACTTTTCTCAAAATTTTCCCACTTCAATTTCTCTCCATTTTCTTTCAGCCAAACACTTTTCCCCAGCCATTATACCTCTGATTTTTACATCTAAAAGTGAGATTTCAATCTCCAATGGATCTCTAATCATTCCTACATCAAATCCTTATCATTTGCTTATTGGATTTTCAAAGAATCTTGGCTTTAAACAAGGAGAAACTCACATTTAGAGGTATGAACGTCCTTCTCCTCTAAATACTCAGTTCTTTACTGAAATTCCCAAGTTCTCAATCCTTGATTTGAGTTTTATTAAAGGTTTTTATGTTGTGTTCTTGATCTTGGCTTAAAATGCAAGAATTGAGGTTAATTTTGAAGAAATTCGTATAAAATGTTTGGGCTCTGTTTTGATATGTCTTTTTGATGCATAATGGATGTATAATTGATGTGTAATTGAGGTTTAATCAATGCAATCCCGAATAGGTTAGTTTTCCTAAGTTTTTGATTGAGTTAATGGTGATTTTTGGGGTGATTTTGATGTTCTGCTATAGCTGGAGGTATAAGGACGTGATTAGATCCTTTTTGGATGTTAATTGATGTTTAAGAATGTTTGGATTTGATGGATCTTGGCTGGGTAATGTTGTAGAGGTGTTTGGATGTGATTTCGGTTGTGTTTGGTAGCCGAAATGTGAGTGTTGATGAGAGCAGCGAGTTTAGGTGTCTTGGTTGAAGATATTAATGCATGATGATGCATTAATCCTCTGCTTTTATGTGTTTAAAACAGGGGAGACATCTTCGGATCCTTGTGGTGTTGATCCGGAAGCTTGATTTGGTGTTTCGGCAAGCTTGCAAAACGGAATCGGTGAGTGAAGTTTGGTTTTCAGCTTTGAAACCAATGTTTGGAGGTTTTGGGAGCTTAGTTTAAGTCTAAACAACTTATCTAAGCTCAAGAGTAAGTTTTCGGAGAAACTCTCTTTTTGATGAACCGTGAGATGGTTGAATGCAATGTGTTATTTTGCATGTTTTAAATTCTGTTTTTGAAAGCATATTTTGGCATGTATAATGCTGGTTTTGTAAGCCATGTGTTGAAGGATGCTCAAGGTAAGAGATCCTTGTTTTGAACATTGATAAATGTGGTTTTGATGCAAAGTAATGCATGATGGTTAATGGCTTTGATAAATGCTTTAAAACAGTGGATTAATGGTGTTAAATGATGTATATTGGCAAGTGATGTGTTGGTTTTAAAGTACTTGAATCGGATATAGTCAGCCGGCTATAGGATTGAGTGCACCGTGAATAAAGTCGCCTTGGATGTTGAGGGGTTGTGATTGTACCGTAAACTCCATCCAAGTACACTAACGAGATGGTTAAGATCACCATGGTGGTTAAAAGTCCATGAGTGGATCTTGTGTTAAGATCACAATGGTGGTTAAAAGTCCATGTGTGGATCTTGTGTTGTGTGTCCCGTGTTCTCGTTAGTGATGTTATACAACTACAATGAGTGATGTGGAGGGGTTGTGATTGTACCATAGTCTCCATCACGGGTGTTGAGGGGTTGTGATTGTACCATGCTCCACCTTGATATTGGTAGTGTGTATGAAGCGTATGGGACAACGCTTATAATCCGCGTATCCGATTGTGTTTTGAATTGCAAAATGAATATGGATTATCACTTGTAGCCAATATGACATGATGATGGATTGAAGCATGAGATGCTTGGTTTGTATGCATAATTGCATGATTTGTGTTGTTTTGAAACTAAAGGCTTTGAAAAGGTGTTTTCACAAATATGCATTATTGTGTTGTTTTAATTGAGCATTCCTCACTAAGCTATGTGCTTACGCTCTCTCTTTCTTAAACCAATAATGCAGAGCATTGAAGTGCATAAAAGGGCAGCAAGGAGGTCAAGGATCCAAGTGAAGATTAAGCTCATGTATGGTGAATGTTTTCCTAACACTATTAGCTTTTGGCATTTGGCAATGAGAACCTAAATTGTGTTTTTGGGAGATGTTTTGGACTCCCTAAGTTGGTTATATGCTTTTGATGATGTTGAGACTTGTAAATGGCCTTTTGGTTTTTGGTTTGATGTTTTGATGGTTGCATGGTTTTTTATATAGGATGCATGCCTATAGAATTGGGTTTTTCTTTCATTGAGGCTATGAATGAGTTTGGTCGATGCTAATATGTTCTTCGAGTGTTGAATGACTTGCTGGTATGTTTTGGTGGTCTTGGAATGCGTTTGATGGGTCAATTGTGTACTAAATCAGCAAAAATCTGCAATTCTGGGCAGCCCGTATCGGAACGGGTGCTACCGTTTCGAAACAGAGGGCCTGAAATGGCCTTGGCGTTTCGAAACAGGTAGGGCTGTTCCGAAACGAATTTGCTACTGCCAAGCCCTGTTCCGCAACTTGTTTCGGAACGGTCCCGCGTTTCGGAATGGATCATCCCCGTTTCGGAACACTCGACCGTTGGGCACTGAATCTGATGGTTATATGTTTTGGATTTCTCACGTTTTGGTCTCAATGTTTGTATATGCAATTGGTTGAGTTTGTGATGTCCGTTTGAGATGAAATTTGGCAGAGAAGAATGAAATACGATTAATTTCATATTGGCAACCTTAAAACTGATTAAGTCCTCTAAATATTTAGAATTTACATTTTGGTCCCTAAATTTGAATGTTGTGCAATTGAGTCTCTGATCGTTGTCCGATTCCTGTGGTTTTCGAGTATGTTTTCCTCGAGTGTATGATTAGGGTTAATATGCATCTAGACAAGATTAAAAAGAAAAAATGGTCGTTAATCAAGGTTGACTTTCGGGTTGACTTTGGTTTTCCCCGTGTAATCTTCGTAGTTCGGGTCAACCGTCTAGGCCAGGCTAAGGGGGTTACAGCATATTTCTTTTCTCTTGTAAAGAGGGTTTGATCAAGGCTTTGGGTAGAAAGCTTGATCGATGTATAAGGGTTTCCTCATAAGCCTAGAAAAGGGGACGAATCAATAGTGGATTGATTGGAAATTCTTAGTGGGAAGCTAAGGTAGTGGATGTAGACCTTGGTTAGAAGGTTGAACCACTCTAAAACCATTGTGTCATCTTTGTTTTAGCTTCCACACCACATCCACCCAAAAATTCACCTCTCCACCACTTGGTGAACAAGATCGATTGAAGGAATCGAGCAACCTACAACTCAACAATAATATTAGGGGAAAAATAAAAAATTGATTTAGAGAACATAAAAAAATGTTATCATTAATAATTTTGTGTAGAACTCATTTTTTTATGATTTTTTGAGGTTATGTATGAGATGATGCAATATGAGTTGTTTGAACAAAAAAAATTAATAATTTTATTAGTAAAAATTTTATCCGCTTAAATAACCGAATATTTATATAAAATCACTATTACATGTTATTATTTTGTTTTGTTATATGTTTTAAAGGGCCCATATTTACTATTTTGTCTAAGGCCCAAAAAATGTGAAAAGAGGTAAGTGTGAGGTTGGTTTCACAATACATTCATGCAGAAGGACTCTGGATCTTGTATATGAAGTGCAAGGCAGGCAGCACTTTCAAAGGTTCAAATTGCTACCATACCAAGTTTCAAGGATGTTTTGAGTAAAACGTAAAAGAAAAAAAAAAGTTAAATACATTCATATGGGATACATATCCGTGTTCAACACTCGGGTAAAACAACAAGAAGGAAGCCGTCACAAGCAGCAATACAACTGTTTTAGCTTCCTGCATTCTACCCAATTCAAGATTCATCATGTTGCTCATAGTCCGGGTTGAATGCAAGCGCCTCCCGATATATTAGCTCCTTCATCTGTTCCTCAGTTAATGCATGTTGCTCGTAGTCGAAGCTAAATGGGGTCATGCAGACGGGTTCATCGCTTAAGTCATGCAGTGAGCTTAGGTAGGGATGAGCAAGTGCATCCTCAACTGCATCATATAGGAAGGAACAGAAATTTAACCATTTTGCATGCATTGGCAAACTTTTGTAAGACAAGTACAACACATATTTTCAAACAAGCTCACCGGTAATCCGGAGTCTGGGATCAAATGTCAACATCTTTTCAACAAGATCAATAGCTAAAGGGTGGACGGTCGGAAACTTTTCGGTGAAAGATTGTCGGTGATAAACAGGAAGATGCTTGATGTATCTCCTAGCATTTTCAGTCAGACACCCCATCTCAGCCTCCGATGGGGTGCCGATCAGCTGCAAGGCGAAGAGCTCATTGTTCATGTTGAAATATTAGAAGCATTTTCTGTCTGAATTTCAGATGGTTTTGTACTGGTTGGAGGATGAAAAGAATTTACCTCTATAAGCAAGCGTAGCTGATGCACATGATCTCTTCCGGGAAATAATGGCTGCTTATCCATCAACTCCATAAAAATGCACCCCACTGACCACACATCAATGGCTGCAGTATACTCTGAAGAGTTTAGCAGCAGTTCCGGAGCACGGTACCATCTGGTAACAACATATTCTGTCATAAAGTCGCTTTCGGAGGAGACACGAGCCAGTCCAAAATCGCATATTTTCAAGTCACAATTTGCATTCAGGAGAAGGTTGCTAGGTTTTAAGTCCCTGTGCAGAACATTTGCAGAGTGTATATACTTCAGCCCTCGTAAGATTTGGTAGAGGAAATACTGCACAATACAAAATTAGGCCATTAGTTAGACAACAGATATGTTAGAAATGGTGTTGCTTTAGTAAAACCAAGAAATCATTCCGATCCGAAATCATTTGAATTTAAAGCAAGATCACAGCTCATTGAACCAGGCAGAGTCTAAACAACTTCGAACTTCCCATGTGGAATATGAACATCACACGCAATACAAACTTGTAATTTAAGGAATATAAAAAGAAATCAAAATGTTAACTTCCCGACCTGACAATGCTCTTCCGATAAAGCTTGATTAGAATGGATTATCTGATGCAGATCGGTGTCCAATAGCTCATATGCAATGTAAACATGATCAAAGCATTCTCTCTTTGGTGGTGGGATTATATCCTTGATTGCAACTACCTGCAATGACATCAACTCTCAATGACGCAAAAAGGCTTTACATCAAGGTTTAAGAAAAACCCACTAGCAAGCAAACACAAGTTCATCAACCTGAATAATCAAACAATCAAATTTCGATCGAACAAGACTTGTACATAGATGCTATTTATGTTTAAATCAGATTAATGGCACTAGTGTAAGATCGACCATCAATGTGGTAGTACAATTCGAATTCGAGGAAGGTTTCCAAATTCTGTATGCTTATAACAGCATAAACTAATGCTTACCAATTACCATTGCAATTCTCATCTTGAATCATTAACAAATGGCTTTGATAATTATAGAAAATGTATTAATTATGTCATTGCGGAGCTTGGATATACCTGGAAAATGGATGATGCTAACGAATTCGATTAGTTACTTATATGAAATAACACACAAGCATAGCTCATACATTACTATGAGATGTTATTAACCAGAAGCCTGTTGGATTCTCCGGTTATGATGCTTCAAATCCTTTGTTTTGGAAATGGAAATGGGTTCTCATCCTTGCAATTTAAGAGAAAAAAACTGAAAGCACCCATATCAACAAAGAGGGAAAGAAATCACTGACGTTTTCATGATCCATGTGACGAAGCAACTTTATCTCACGAAGAGTTCTCTTTGCATCAACTTTGTTATCAAATGCATTGCTTATCTTCTTCAATGCCACTTGTTCATTCGTCTCAGAATTCGATGCAGAACTACACCAAGAAAAGATTAAATGAGACCAATGATTTCATTAATTCACAAAAGCCAATCCAATAAAGAAGAAACAGAGTTTACCATACGATGCCATAGGCTCCTTTACCGATGGGAATGATAGGAGGTTTATATTTGGCAGTGACCTCAAAAATGTTGCCGAATATATTGTACTGGATAAACCTCCCGCCATGGCTAGGAGTTGCCGGAACATTCTCCAACCCAACTGCCAAGTGCGGCGGCTGTTGATGTTGCTCCGCAATATCGGTGCCTTCCATCCTTAGCTGAAAAAGAAAAGACAAATTGCAGAGCGGGTGAATGGTTTGGAAGGATGTTTTAGCAATTTATTGGTCAATGGATCTGTTTTATTTCTGGCGGGTTTCTTCCTTGTTGCTGTTATTTTCTGTTTATTTTTCTTTTTATAGCATCTTTTTCCTCAAGGTTTTTTTGGGATTCATTTTGTAACAAACATTTTAATGAACTGTAAAGCTAAATTTATCTCTTTTCCTCTACATGTGTAAGAATTACATGAGATAGAGGGTGCATTCACAAGGTTGGAATCATTCCACATAGTAAACTGTCATATCCGATTTCCGTTTCAGTTCCCGGTGCATTCTCTTGTAGAATCGTCCATCTCGAGTTGTCGGAACTTGAAGAGTATTGCAGAGGACAGCCGTATGTGCCTCACCTGTTTGAAGAGTTTGACATTCAGAAGAACAGGATGAATTCTCAGGCCACAGTTCCATTGACATCACAACCCGCCAAGCGAATCGTGCTCTGATAATATTCACAAATACATCCTAATGACAGAATACTGAAATTGAGATATATTTTGACAGAAGAATGCAAATTATTTTCCAAGTGAAAGATCAAGAATTCTTCTAATACACATATTAACTTGAGCATTTCAACTCTTGGGATTGAATGGATTGGAAAAACTAAACACTCTGCTAAACAGTTATACACATATTAAATCATTTATACATATATTTTATTCACAAAATTGACTATGTCAATCTCAAGATCTCTTATAATATACTCCCTCTGTCCCACTAAATTGTCACATTTGAGTCAAACCTTTCTAAGTTTGACTTCTTATAATTTAAAATTTATTATTGATAAAAATATAAAAAAAATATTTTAAAAACTTTAAATCAAGTAGTTTTTAAATATATATTTTATAAATTTTAATTAATTAAAATTTTTAAATAAATTATAGTCAAAGTTAACAAATTTTGACCAATATGTGACAGTTTAGTGGGACGGAGGGAGTAATATTTATCGGAAAGATACATTCTTCTCAAAAGCAGTGGACATGTGAAAAAAAATTGAAGCAACTTGACAAAGAGCTGATCATCCAAGAATCTAATAATTCCGTTACCTTAAAAAAAATCATAAAACAAAATCGATGGGTAAACAAGTTCAGACTAAAACAAAATGCTACTTTAGATGAGTAATTTAGTTCTTCAAATCACGGTATAATAAAACTCGGGAATAAGTTCAGTATTTCGAGATCAGCATTCTACATTCAATCCTCATCTTCAGAATCAGCACCAGCAGCAGCATTAAGGGCATGTAATCGTTCAATCAACTTAGCTTTTCTTTCCTCGTATGTCAACTTCTTCAAGTTGAACCTGCATTAAGAAAACATGAACCCAATAAGACAAAGCAAAATGAAACTTCGAGCGGTACAAATGTTTCATTGGATCAGATTCAGATCAAGTCAGGCTGCACATGAAAACTGACCTTTTGTGCTGCGTAGGAGGAGTCTTTTCAGACTTCTTAGCAGCTGGGTCAGCACGGATTGCGACATGAACCTTCTTGTACAAGGACTCAATGTTATCTGCTTCAATTCCTCTCTTGATATACTCACTAAAGTGAGATTGATACTTCTCAGGCTCATCTTCCATCAAAGTCTGCAGAGAGAATATTTAATTAATAGAACTGTAAATATGCCAAAGGGATTAATAATTATACTGTTAAATTCAATGAAAGTAATGATATGGATAGCTTTTCCTACCCTCATATACGAAGCAACATGACCACCATAAATGTACTTGTGGTGAACCTCAGCATCGAGTTGCTTGCTATCCTTGGAGAACCCTGCGAATCTCTTGTCACTATGAGGAATATCCAAACCAGCATCCAAAGCTCCCTGTTGAGATGAAAGCAAAATTATATTAACTCGGTTTAAAACTTCAGTAAAGAAACAACCTCATCAAAAATAAATAAATCCACAATTTGAATTTATATGATACCTTTAGTGCGCCAAAGACACGGTTGCCCGTGGTTGTCCTGATCAACCCTACATCAAGGAGAGCTCGGAAAGGCCTTCTTGTGTCAGTTGGCTCAACTGAGAAATCCTCTCCAGTAGCCTAGCAACATGTAAATTTTCAATAATGAAACCATGCAAAGATAACAGTATCTAATCTTTTTACCATAATATGGAAGCATGATTTTACATGTATAATACCTCTACATTGCCTTGATATTCATCATCCATTTCAAGCATCTTAAGGACACGGCGTCCCAAAAGTAATCCAGTACAATAAGCTGAGCAAAAATAACAAAAAAACATGAGAAATGAAACAGATTTATCAGCAGAATCCAGGTCAAACAAATAGAATACCTGCAGCATAGTTTGTCAGGCCCACTTCAAGCCCATAAAGAGGAAGCTCGTGTGAGTAAGCCGAAGCAAGAACCGTATCACCAGTAATAGTAGCAGAAACGATTTGTGCAGTGACATCTTTGTTGCTCTAATCACAAGGTTAAGGTTTAAAGCAGAAATTGGAATAAGTTACACACTAGAAAATGAATCCAGCAAATGGTCAAATCTAAAACAACTTAACAAAAACCTCAACATTAAAGAGAACACGCTCATAGAAGAACTACTCATCAAAACTCAGCACATTCAATTAGATCACACCAATCTTCACAATACCTCACCATTAAAGAGAACACACGCATAGAACTACTAATCAAAACTCGGCACATCAATTAGATTACTCCGATCTTCACAATATACGGTAGCCTGATACTTCTACCACTAAACAAAATATGCCAAAAGAACTTAAAACCAAGGGAGAAAACAGAAGATTTATCAACTATTTGTTCACTGGTCTAAAACTATAATAAGACATTGTAAGAATAAGCAGATATTAGGATACAAATCGAACAACAAATCGGTATTTGGGAGTGTTGTACTTGTTCTTGTCTTGATTGGTAAGGCGAATCCTGGCCCTGTAGTCGGTCTTCCCCTCTGCACATGATAAATTCAGTAAACCATAACATCATCAGCTCATGCAAGGACTAGAATTCAAATGGTAGAATTTCTAGGGGGCACAAAGATATAGACTAATACCTCTTCTTCTCTTGAATGGAACCTGAAAACGCTTGAAGTAAGCCTTGGTTTTCTGAGCCTTGACAAAGGCCTACAATCACCAAAGAGAGCATCTTTTGTTTTCAGCACATTATCGAAGAACTTGCAACCAAAAGCTTTCAACTTTTGAACAGAGTGACATAATGCAAAACAAGAAGAAAAACAATTCTTAATAATTTCAAAGAGTCACAAACTAAAATAAGTTTAACCCACTAAAAAACAAAGTTAAACAGTGAGTTTTGGTAGATTGAAAGAGACCCAGAGTGGAACAATGTTCAAATACACAGAAAAGCCATCAGATTTCATCATAACCAAGCGGTTTAAAGATCTTTTAGAAAGAAAAACTTCGCTTAAAAACCTTAACAAAAAAGAAGCATTTTTTCAGTTAAAAAAGTGCATATTAATGTTACCATTGTTGAAGGTTTGCTCTGAAAATGAGAAAGAAAGAGACGGCTAAGAGAGGAAAAGAAGACAGGAGAGTCTGTATATATAAGGCGAAATTCAGATCTCTAAAACCCTAACATGGGTACAGCTTGGGCGGGTCTCATTAGTTTGACTTTCGAGTTATATCTCCCTAACATGGGTACAGCTTGGGCGGGTCTCATTAGTTTGACTTTCGAGTTATATCTTATAGGTAAAGTTCACAAATGGTCACTGAATTTTATTAAATTATTTAATTTGGTAATCATATTTTTAATTGTTTCAATGTGGACATTAACTTTTATTTTTATTACAAATTAATCATTGAGTCATTAACCGACATCAAACTTATAAGGCTTAATGAACTTTTTACCCCCTAAACTATACCTCTTTTCTCATTTTAGTACCTAAACTTTTTTCAGGATGAAATGCTCCCTAACATTTTCGACGTTATCCCATTTCACCCCAAAAAATTAACACCATTACAAGAAAATCTTTCCTAACTAATCAGAACACGCCATGTATTTTCTTTACTTAATTTTAAATTTTAAAATAAAATAAATATATTAAAATATTTATTAATAGAATTATATTTCCTAAAACACCCAAAATACCTCATTTTCTCTCCCAAAATACATACCCTCCACTTCCCTCCTCCTCCACCCAAAATCAATGGTAAAAAACCACCTTAACATTGAACCTCCATTGATAAAACAATGAAGATGATAGCTGTCAATGAATTTACCATGGTTTTAATTTCTCATCACAAAATCGTAGATTACCATTTAACCTTAATGGTTAATTAAAAAACCCAATCCTCAAATTCCCCTCAAATTTAAAATGAAAAAAAAGGAGAATTTGATGAGGTTTCCAAACTAAGATTGCTCACCGCCTTGTTTTTTTTTATTTTGAATTTTCGAGTAATCTTAGAAATCATGTTTTGTGGTGACAAAACTGACGGAATTCTCCCATCAACCGAGACGTTTAGCAAAGTAAGCTTAGTGTCACAACCCATTATTTTTCCCACAAATCCAAATCGAGGTTCTCACCATTTTTTGGGCAATTTTGAGGCAAGCAAGCACCAATGAGGACACTATAAAGGCCTAGGACGGCCAAAGCATGAGTAGGGGAATTCCACAAAGTTCTAGAAGGGTCTGGAACGTTCTATCCAAGTCTAGACACACTCGGGTGGACCTAGAAGGCTTGTGAAAGTTCGGGACTAATCCGGAAGGCCCTGGACCTCTCTATAACCTTTTGGATAGATATAGATATGTATAGACATGTGTAGAATTCTCTAGAAAGATAAAGATACATGTAGATATTTTAGGAGGCAACATATGGACTATTGGATCAAAACGATCTCAATTGTCCATTGAGGAGGTGAGAGCCTATAAATAAGGCCACCCCCTTCATTTTGTAGTCACTCAAGAGTTAAGTACTTGTAAGCATCCTTGTAAAGTTCACTTGTAAGCTCTATTCTTTAGCTTAATACAAGCTACTTTACTTGTAAACTCTCTTGCCTTCTCTTGTGTCCATCACTAGCCAACGCATTGCGTGGGAGTTCAAGGTTGGTTAGCATAGTCGAGGATTGCTAACGCCGTACGGATCGGTTTGAGAGAATAAGTTCGTGACAGTTGGTATCATAGCGTGTTATGAGACTCGGGATATGGCGAAAACCGGCAAGAGTCAAGTGGTTAGCTCATCCGACACGGAGGTTATGCATGAGCGTCGAGGGCGCGAGGAGATGGTTGAGCCTAGTGAGACAAGGCCATGGACCAAGTCCAAGGACATGATATCTAGCTTGGAGACCCGTCTTACCCACGTCGAGGAGAACGTGGTGGATGTAAGCACCCAGGTAGACAACCTTGCCCAACGAGTGGAAGGCCTCGAGGTAGAGGACGCCGAGATCCACACGGCCATGATGGTGAAGCTAGAGGAAACCATGCGCGTGGAGATGGGACAAATCTGCGATCTCGTAATGGGGGGCTCTCGAAGATACGTGACTCTTTCCAACAAGAGCTTGCTCACTCTCATGCTCAAATAGAGGCCTCGCAAGGCGACCTTGCCTTGTGCAAGCGAGCCATGGTCGCCGGGTTAAGCACCATATATGAGTCTAGGAAGGTTGAGGTGCCCAAACCAAAGACCTTCGCGGGTGCATGCAATACAAAAGAAGTAGACAACTTTTTGTATGGCTTGGAACAATATCTTGTTACGGTAGGTAGGAATCGTAGACGAGGCCACCAAAATCCAAACCGCATCACTCTACCTCACCGACACCGCCATGCTTTGGTGGAGGAGAAGGCGCGGTGACGTTGACAAAGGTACGTGCACCATAGCTACTTTCAATGATTTCAAGAATGAGCTTAAACGGCAATTCTACCCGGAGAATGCCGAAGATGAATCTAGAGCCCGCTTGCGAAGGCTCAAACAATCGGGGAGCATTCGTGACTACGTGAAGGAGTTCACTACTCTTGTGCTTGAGATCCCCGATCTCTCCGACAAAGACTCCCTTTTTAACTTCATGGATGGCCCCCAACAATGGGCCAAAGCCGAGCTAGGGCGTAGGAGAGTACAAAATCTTGTCGATGCCATTGCCGTGGCAAAAAGCCTTGTTGATTACTTTAGCAACAAGGAGTCCAACAAGACAAAGGACAAGAAAGGTGGCCATGCCAAAGGTGGGGGAGATAAAGGCCATCGCAAAGAGGGTCACTATGAGGACAACTCACCCAAGCATAATGACTCGTCTTCATGGAAAAACAAAGACAAAGGCAAAGCCAAGGATAATTGAGGCCTGAAGCGACCTTCGTCCAACAAATGTTTCATTTGTGATGGAGACCATTGGGTCCAAGAGTGCCCGCAAAGGCAAGCCCTTAGCTCGCTCCTCGCGAAGCATCAAGAAGGAGGCGACACCGATAAAGAAGACAAAGGTGTCCAAATGGGATCTATGCAATTGCTCAATGTCATCCAATCCGCCTCGAAGACCGAAGCCAATGGGTTCTTGTATGTAGACGTCACCGTCAACGAGAAAGCATCAAGGGCAATGCTTGACACATGTGCGTCCCACAACTTTGTTTCTTTAGAAGATGCTAAGAGGCTTGGTCTTAAAGCTGTGGAAGAAGGTGGATCCATTAAGGTAGTCAACTCAGCCGCTAAGCCCATCCATGGGATTGCACGAGGGGTCAAGACCATTGTGAGAAAATGGTCAGGGCACATAGACTTCTATGTTGTGCAAATGGACGACTTCAAGATCGTCTTAGGCCTCAAATTCCTTAATAGAGTCAAAGCATTCTCGGTGTCATTCACTAATGACTAGAGCCACCAAGCAAGATGCTAAGGTACTCTCAGCCTTACAATTCAAGAATGGCGTCAAAAGGAATGGGGAAAGCTGTTTGTCCATCCTTAGTGAGTACGTTGTCGAGGAGGCCATACCCGACGAAGACATTCCAAAGGAGGCGATCCAAGTGCTTCAAGAGTTCAAGGATGTTGCACCTCCCGAGCTACCACGAAAGCTACCACCAAGAAAGGAGGTAGACCACAAGATCGAGTTAGAACCTGACACCAAGCCACCAGCCATGGGGGCTTATCGTATGGCACCCCCAGAGTTGGAGGAACTAAGGAGGAAACTTAAAGAGCTACTTGATGCAGGGTTCATCCGGCCATCCAAAACACCTTTTGGAGCTTTGGTCCTATTTCAAAAGAAGAAGGATAGCTTGCTAAGAATGTGTATCGACTATCGAGCACTTAACAAGGTCACCATCAATAACAAGTATCTGATCCCTCTATCTCGTATCTATTCGACCAGCTCGGGCATGCATAATATTTTTCCAAGTTAGATCTTCGGTCGGGGTATTACCAAGTACATATTTCGGAAGGCGATGAGCCCAAGACCACATACGTCACGAGGTACAGTTCTTATGAATTCCTAGTACCGCCCTTCGGATTAACGAATGCACCAACAACCTTTTGTAATTTGATGAACAAGCTTTTCCATCCACACCTTGATCGGTTCATGGTCATCTATCTTGACGACATCGTGGTGTATAGCAAGACCCTAGAAGAACATATTGAACACCTAAGGGAAGTGTTCAAGGTTCTGCGAGAGAACCATTTATACATCAAGAAGGAGAAATGTTCCTTCACCAAGCCCGAAGTTATGTTCCTAGGGTATCGGATCAAGGATGGGAAGCTCATGATGGAATATGGCAAGGTACGTGCCATCCAAGAGTGGGAGCCACCCACTAAAGTGCATGAACTACGATCCTTCCTTGGATTGGTGAACTACTATCGCCACTTCAACAAGGGCTATTCGGTGAGGGCTACGCCTTTAACAGAGCTCTTGAAAAAGAATAGACCATAAGTGTGGTCACCAGCTTTCCAAGAGGCCTTTAAGGACTTAAAGAAGGCCGTTTGCGAGGAACCAATGCTTAGCTTACCCGACCAAACCAAGCCTTATGAGTTGCACACCGACGCATCAGACTTTGCTATAGGGGGTGCTTATCCAAGATGGGCATCTGATTGCCTATGAGAGTCCGAAGCTCAATGATACGGAGAGGTGCTACACCGTACAAGAGAAAGAGATAAGTGCCATCATCCATTACCTTAGGGTGTGTCGATATTACCTCTTAGGGGTTAAGTTCTTGATCTTAACCGATAACGTAGTGACTAGCTACTTCCAAACTCAAAAGAAACTTAGCCCAAAACAAGCTCGATGGCAAGATTTCTTAGCCGAGTTTGACTATATTCTACAATACAAGCCGAGTAAAGCGAATGTAGTTGCCAATGTGTTGAGTCGAAAGGCGAAGCTAGTAGCACTAAGCCAAGTCACCAGTCGCCTTCTCGATAGGATCAAGGAAGGCCTACACCATGAGCCCTTTGCCAAGAGTATCATTACCCTAGTTAACGAGGGCAAGACACGATGGTTTTGGGTGAGTGATGGTCTACTCTACACCAAAGACAACCGTCTATACGTACCAAAGTGAGACAATCTATGCAAGGAATTGATCAAGGAGTGTCACAACTCCTTATGGGCCGGTCATCCAGGTATGCGTCATACACTTGCCCTTTTAAAGTCCAACTACTATTAGCCCCAGATGTATGACGATGTGAAGGAATACGTGAGGATTGTCTTGTGTGTCAACAAGACAAGGTTGTCCAGCAACAACCAAGAGGGCTCCTAGACCCTTTGCCCGTACCCGAAAAGCCTTGGGAGAGTGTTTCTATGGAATTTATCACTTGCCTACCCAAGTTTGACGAGTTTGGAAGTATAATGGCCGTGGTGGACCGATTCAGCAAGTATGCCACCTTCATTACGGCATCACCTGATTGCACAACAGATGAGGCAGCAAGGTTCTTTCTCCACAACATAGTCAAGTTGTGGGGTGTTCCAAACAACATTGTTAGTGATCGGGATCCAAGGTTCACGGGGAGGTTTTGGACCGAACTCTTCAAGATGCTAGGGTCCGACCTTAACTTTTCAACAAGCTTCCATCCCCAAAGCGACGAGAAAATGGAGCGCATCAATGCTCTCTTGGAACTTTACTTGAGGCACTACGTTAGTGCCAATCAAAGAGATTATGCCAAGCTTCTTGATGTCGCACAATTTTCTACAACCTACAAAGGAGCGAGGCCACAAACCGAAGTCCCTTTGAGATTGTCTTGGGACACCAACCGACCACACCGCTCTCTTTTGCCACACGCTATGAAGGGAAGAACCTCGCAGACTTCAAGATTGCCAAATCATGGCACGAGCAAAACGAGCTCGCTCGAGCCTCATTACACAAGGCTGCTAAGAAGATGAAGAAATGGGCAGACAAGAAAAGAAGGCCTCTAGAGTTCAAAGAAGAAGACCTTGTCATGCTCAAGCTTCTACCCCAGCAATTGAAGACCCTACGAAGGGTACACAAGGGACTAGTCCGCAAGTATGAGGGACCATTCCCGGTGATCAAACGAGTAGGAAAGGTGTCTTACCAACTTTAGCTGCAGCCAAAACTTAAAATTTATCCAGTCTTCCATGTGAGTTTGTTGAAGCCTTATCATGAAGACATGGAAGTTTCTTCGAGGGGAGTATCCACTAGAGCACCCACAGCCGTAGTCACTTCCTTTGACAAGGAAGTTGAAGAAGTGCTAGCCGATCAGGTGATTAGGCGAATGGGAGTGTCATCTTATAAGGAATACTTCATCAAGTGGAAGGGTATGCCCATTGCCGAGGCGAGTTGGGAAACTGAAGAAGCCCTTTGGCAATTCAAGGACCAACTTCGAGAGTTCAACGAAGGCGCGACGAGGACGTCGCGAGCTTAGGTGGGGGAGAATGTCACAACCCACCATTTTCCCCACAATCCAAACTGAGGTTCTCACCACTCCTTGGGCACTGTTGAGGCAAGCAAGCACCAAGAAGGGCACTATAAAGGCCTAGGACGACCAAAGCATGAGTAGAGGCATTCCACAAAGTTCTAGAAGGGTTCGAGACATTCTATCCAAGTCTAGACACACTCGGGTGGACCTAGAAGGCTTGGGAAGGCTCAGGAAAGCTCGGAACTACACCAGAAGACCCTGGAGCTCTCTAAAACCTTTTGGATAGATATAGATATGTATAGACATGTGTAGAATTTTCTAGAAAGATAGAGATACATGTAGATATTTTAGGAGGCAACATATGGACTGTTGGATCAAAACGATCTCAACCGTCCATTGAGAAGGTGGGAGCCTATAAATAGGGTCACTTTCTTCATTTTGTAGTCACTCAAGAGTTAAGTACTTGTAAGCATCCTTGTAAAGCTCACTTGTAAGCTCTCTTCTTTAGCTTAATACAAGCTACTTTACTTGTAAACTCTCTTGCCTTTTCTTGTGTCCATCACTAGCCAACACATTGCCTGGGAGTTCAAGGCTGGTTAGCATAATCGAGGATTACTAACGCTGCATAGATCGGTTTGAGAGAATAAGCCTGTGACATTAGGGTGGATTGGCCACGAGGAGCAGTTGTGTGTGCCTTATTGTTGTCGGATAGCTTCAAGGATCGTTGTATTTTTCTTCAAAGTGTTTGGTGTTAAAATTATTGACCATATTCTTTGTAGTGTTTGGTGGACGAGAATGATGCGGGAAAACATCGGAAAAATTGGGAAAGAGGATGAGGATATTTTGGCTATTTTGAGAAATGTAATAAATTAATAAATATTTTAATATTTTAATTTTAAAATTTAAAAATAAATCAAAAAAATAACGTAGCGTATTCTGATTGGTTAAGACAGATTTTTTTGAACGGTATTAGCTTTTTGGGGTGAAATAGGTAACGTCGAAAACATTATGGGACACTCCGTCCCGAAAAATGTTTAGGCATAAAGTCAAAAATAACCCCTAACGTTTGACCTTTGGTCACTTTAGCCCCTATTTTTTTGTGTGTGCAAACAACCACCTAACTTTTTATTTTCATTTAAAAATCCCCTCGATGGATGGAAACCGTTAGTCAATTCTATTACTTTTATTTATTCTTCATTTGATTTGTTCAGTTAAATCATATGTCAATTCCTAAAAATTTCACTTGTCTAATGTTCAATATAATCTGCTAGGCCTTCGAATTCAATAAAATTATCTCAGCAGTATGGTAAGTGTGGAATTTAAAAGGCAAAATAAAAAAGTTAAAGTTCATAAATGGTCACTGAACTTTGTTAAAAAAATAAAACGGTAGTCAAACTTTCAAATGTTACAAAATATTAATTAAACTTTATGTTTTGTAATAAAATGGTAACTCGGTTGTTAAAGGCTATTAAGTGGAGTAACGTTGCAATTAAATTTTTTGAATAATAGTACATTGAGTCATATATATTTATAAATTCAATCAATTTAATTATATTTCAAATAAAACACATAATCCCCGATACAACATAACCATCCTATGCACTCAAACCAACATGATAGACAATGAAAGTGGGAAAAAAAGGTTACCACTTATGACTTATCAATGGGTAAAAACAATAAAATTGGGATAAAAAGTAGTCATCAGTGTGGTTGTCATGTTATATAAGGGATCAAGGAGTCTATTCCGGTGATCTGGATTGTTTTTTTTTTCATAAACACTAATTGTCAGAATATTAAAAAAACCCTTTTGGATAGATATATAAACATAGAATACAACCACAAACCTACCTAGATTTGCACCAGAACGTTTTTATGCAATATATTATGAGAATTAGTTTAGGGATCAGACATTCCATCTATATAACTCATTAATTGCAGCATACACACACAAAACCCATCGGAACTAGTTGCTCACTTCTCCATCCAAGGTGGAAAAGCTACATTGCTCAATGAATGGTTGTCGGAGTCACGCCTGTTCTCATCTCCCATACTTCGCCACAGCCTTCACAACAGAAGGAGAGAAAACATAGCTCAATATGAAAATAAAAAAAACATGCAGTAATGACATTTCACATTTAAAAAAGTTAAGAATCGGGATGTTAAAATAGCAAACCTGGAAATTCGTTCTCCCATTCAGTTGAACAACTGGAATAATTTTCTTTGCTAGGAGAACCCCAAGAGGAAAAGGCCATAACTTGCGGGACGGAAGTTCTTTCCTCAAATTTTAAGTGTTTGAAAGGCTGGACGCATATCCACCAGCAACAAGGGGTTTTATTTAACTTTACCCCAACTACAAAGCAAATAACTAGGGTTAAATTTAGTGATTTTTTTTTCCGAATTAAGACTAAATTGATTGAATGTGTAAATATAAAGGATTAAATGTGTTATTATACAAAACTTTCTAACAACAACGTTAAGTACTTAACGACTGAGTTACTATTATGTTACAAAACATAAAGTTTAATTATCATTTTGTAATATTTAAAAGTTTAGTTACCTTTTTGTTTTTTTTAACAAAGTTCAGTGACCATTTATAATTCTTATCCTATAAAAACCTAAAAAATAAACACAGCAAACACCACCTACGTTCATTATGGTGTTTAATTTTTAAAACCATTACCACCTACATAGATGTTTGATCATACATCATCACTCCATTTTGTTAAAAAAATATTAAAGAATCATACACCCATCCCACCTCAATTTATGACAAAATTTATGGAAAGACCAAACTAATGTTTTAGCTATAATTTAGGGGAAATTTATACATTAACCCTACTTATTTATTTTTAAAGATTAAATGAAAATATTTTCGATGTAAACTCAAACCTATCCACAACCAGAAAACTTCTCTCACGAAATGTAAAGTACTAATCTATTCATATAAAAAATCTGAGCAGCGAGAGCGTTTAGAACCCTAGCCACGTCCTTCTTCATCTTCTTTTTTTCTCTAGTCACTTTACCTTTTTTTTTACTTAGCTGCTTCATTTATGTTGTAAGGTCGGTAACGACACTGACCTTAAAATTAATTGTCGACCGCCAATCATTTTTTTTATTTTTTTGTTTTGTTCTTTTGATTTCAGTCATTTCTTCAATAAATTTATCTCTATGATATGATTTTCTCTATTTTTTTGGTATGTATTTTCTGCCTTTTGACATGCTTTTTTGCCTATTGACACATTTTTTTGTTTTGTTTCAGAGGTGGATTGGACGTCGTCACGACTAATCAAGATGACACTCTTTTGGTTATCCTATTGATCTCTCAATTTTGGACCTCGAACTGGATCTAGATGCAAGTTAGCCACCGCTCTTGTTCGCGATTGAGTTGTGGTAATAAACGTGTTGTCAACGTACCCCTGTGATAAGGATTTTTTTTCTCTCTCGAGGAAACCGACTAACTTGAGGCCTTATCACTATTTCATCTTTGAAAAGGGATTTTATTTAAAAAAAGGGGGGAAATTCGTATTTTGGAAAATAGTGAAAATTTGGAGTCGCCACCGGCCACTAAGGTAGGCCGGACACCACAAAACCAGAGATTCAATTTAAAACGGGTTCGGGAGTTGGTTACGTGTGGGGAAGGGTTAGCACCCCCATCACGCCCGGAAATCGGTACCAAATAACTTGTTGCCTTTTATCGATAAAAATTATTTAGGATCCAAAGTGAACTTAATAAAAATGTCCTCGAATGAAAATAGGACTTAAGTAGCACGGGCTGTGTAGAATTGTGGCTTTGGAATTAATTAAACATTTAATTAGAAAGGACGACGGTACACCGGACCATTGACTAAACCGACATCATATAAGACTGACTGCCGTGTTAGTTTAGGGTTCAGATCCCGTACGTCACCTTTATGCATGATGCAAGAAAATAAAGGATGATGCGTGTCATTTTCATTTTTATGCTTCCGCTTACCTAGAGACGGTGAAAATTAATCCGAGTATTCGATCGACATCCATTAAGCTAGGACTGTCTTCTCTCGGATACCGGGGCTAATTAATACCTCTCCTGGGGTAGATTTTTAAGTTAATTAATTATCGAGCAAAATTAAAGAGCCACATGAATGACAATTAAAATGCATGACACATATATTCGAACCGTCATACAAAGCAGATAAAAACACGTATAAAAGAAAACGCATGCACCGTACTATACTACGCATCATAAATACATGTTTAAACAAGATAATTTAAAGGCACACGATCACATATTTGATAAATAACATACACATGCATTTACATTTAATAAAAAGGCAACATGGCAAAATGCATAAAAACATGAGTATAATATAACAAAAGTAAAATGCTAAAAAAACAAACGGGCAGGGACCAGAGTTGTAATAAACCCATTTATAAAAGCTGATTAAAGCACAAAATAGGGACCCAATTAAAAGACACGAAAAGCCACAAGGACTAAGAGAGTGATTTTTCCATCCGCAAATCAATTAGGACGGAAATTAGGACTAAATTGAAAACGACCGAAAACACAGAGGGACTGTGGCTGTGTTTTTAAAAAGCGGAAGGGCCCGGGGCGGTATTATGAAAACACGGGAGGTTTTAAAAAAGAATTAGACCAATTTTTAAAAAGAAAAATGCTATATAAACTCGTTTTAGAAAGCAATTTGGCCCTTTCCACATTTCCAAACCCTAAAAACAAACAGAGCCTTCCCCTTACTCTCTTAAAACTCCGGCGCCGCAAGTGTTCCGGTCGCCGTTTCCGGCACCAGAACCCTAAAAGAAAGGTTTTTTTCGACTTTCCTGAAAACCCAAAACCAAAAAAAGACCTTCGTTTCACGAAACCAAAACAAAAAAAACTCTTTTTTTTGAAATCGAAAACCCAAAAAACGATCCCCCTTTCGTGTTCCTCTTCGCCGGCTCACCACACTAGATCTCCGGAGAGATCACTGGGTTTATCACCAGCGAGGAAGGTGAACGGACTTGAGGGAGAAGAAGAGACGCGGAGGTAAAAAAATCTTATCCTTTTATTTTTTATACGATTCGAATGGAAATGAAAACAAAGACAATGAAAATACCTCTGAAGACTTTGAGGTTGCTTGTATTGATTGAAGTTTCCGGTTACAAATCTCTCTGAAAAAACCTCTAATGCTCTACGATTACAATTTTTTCTCTGAAATTTTCGAATCGAATCCCCCCTTACATTGCATTTTGCTTCGGCTTTTATAGCCGAAATATTACACTTTTTCCCTTTTTCTAAATACATGATATTGCTGGAAAATATGCTAGTTGATTTGTACGATTCGGTTTGTTGATTGCCTATGAGTTTTGCATTTTCGTTGCGTTTTTGGCTCCATGCATCTTCTAACATCCTTCGTTTTTTGTTTGTTGCATGTGACCCGTGAGGAGAGGGGACCAGAGGGGCATCCAACGGCCGTAGATCGATCCTGAGTGACCGGGCGTGATCGACGTGCGCGCGTAGGGCATTCGAGCAGTCGCGCGTGAAGTCGCGTGGGAGATGAACGGTTTTGCCTGGATCTCTCGCACGAGCTGGGTTGTTTCCGGCCATCCGATCGTGCGCTCGATCCAAGGGCTGAGGCTGTGCGGCACTATGGTTTCCTTGGGGGGCAGCTAGGGCTTCCTTCTCCTGGTGTGATCTGGACCGTCAGATCTGATCTAGATCTGACGGTGGAGAGAGGGTGGCGGCTGCAAAGATGAGAGAGAACATTAGGGTTTCTGGTTTAGCAGATTAGGGTTTATTTTTTGGGCCTAAACGGGCCATGTAATATATGTATAAATATTTTTGGGCTTTTTATTATATATGATGGACTTTAAGTAATTAAACATTGGGCTTTATTTATATATATATTAGTATTTTGTTTTCTGATTTTCAAAGTTAATAATAATAATAATTAATAATTAATATAATAACAACACACGACAATATTAAATAATATTAATAACATAACACTGATAATACTGATATTATATAGTATATAATAATACGGTAATTATAGTACTAATAATAGGTTATAATAATGGATAGTAATAATAATAACATATAATACTAGCAATAGCTATAAAAACGGTAATAAATATAATGGTAATAATAAAAATATGATAGATAGTAATAATAATAGGTAATAATGATAATAAAGAAGATGACATACTATATTAGTAGTGTTTAGGGTTTTTTCACATAAATGATATAATAATAGATATAATACTAATAGTAATATTTTTTGCTTTTTCTTTCTTGGATTTTAATGACACATTTACATAGTTAATAACTAGACAATAGCCCATATAAGCCCACTATTATAAGACGAAATAAAAAAATGTTAGCCCGGACAAAATTATTGATTACAGTTGCCCCTCTTTGCTTATACTTGTGGAACAAGAATAAAGCAAAGACCATAAGCACTAATTTTGTCCAACTTCCCTGTTTGGGGTGATTTGCTCCTCCGAAGCGGCAGAAACAAAGTGGGTAGCGTCGGCGTGTCCTCCTTGAATGGCAAAGGACAGAGTCGATTCATTCTTCCTAAGCGGTAAAGAATGAACTTCAAATAGCGTGCTTTCCCGGAGCGGCGAAAGCAAACTGGACAGGTTTTCTAGCTCTTCTGTCTAGGGATCCTTGAACTCTTTTGCTCTTAGATCAGGATGCAGCGAGTATGAAATTCTTCGCCTGAAACTACATTTGCTCTTCCGAAGCGGCAGAAACAAAGTCGGTAGCATTGGTATGTCCTCCATGAACGGCAAAGGACAAAGTTGATTCATTCTCCCTAAGCGGCAAAGAATAATCTTCCAATACCGTACTTTCCCGGAGCGGTGAAAGCAAACTGGACAACGTTGGCATGTCCTCCCTGAGCGGCAAAGGACATAGCTGATTCATTCTCCCTATGTGGCAAAGAATAAACTTCCAATAGCGTACTTTCCCGGAGCGGCGAAAGCAAACTGGACAACGTTGGTATGTCCTCCCTGAGCGGCAAAGAATAAACTTCCAATAGCGTACTTTCCCGGAGCGGCGAAAGCAAACTAGACAACGTTGGCATGTCCTCCCTGAGCGGCAAAGGACATAGCTGATTCATTCTCCCTAAGCGGCAAAGAATAAACTTCCAATAGCGTACTTTCCTGGATCGGCGAAAGCAAACTGGACAACGTTGGCATGTCCCTTAGAAAAGATATGATTAAGAAATCGAGTTTTAAGAAAAACTATCCTTTAGGAAGGATACGATTGAGAAATCGGAGTTTTGAGAAAAACATCCTTTAGAAAGGATACGATTGAGAAATCGAGTTTTGAGAAAAACATCCTTTAGAAAGGATACGATTGAGAAATCGAGTTTTAAGAAAAACTATCCTTTATGAAGGATACGATTGAGAAATCAGAGTTTTGAGAAAAACATCCTTTAGAAAGGATACGATTGAGAAATCGAGTTTTAAGAAAAACTATCCTTTAGAAGGGATAGGATTGAGTAATCCGAGTTTTAAGAAAAACATCCTTTAGGAAGGATAGAATTGAGAAATTCGAGTTTTAAGAAAAACATCCTTTAGAAAGGATAACATTGAGAAATTGGTTTTAAGAAAAAAACGTCCTTTAGGAAGGAATGCAATAGAGTTTTGAGAAAACACATCCTTTAGAAAGGATAAAAAAACTAGGGATTAAGAACCTTGATACCAGTCAAAGGATTCTTGAGATCTATTTCTCTTCTCGTAGAGCCGTAGATCCACCCCTTTATCAATCTTCATATACCTGTTCAAAATGAGCAAAATGCTATGGTGGTATGAGTTAGCATGCTCCTAACATAGGGATGTCTAACCATCAATGATGCATGAGCATATTTCATGTCGCAAAGATGCGTATGGTCATGAGAATGCAAAGATGCATGAATTTAGTTTGTCTTTATTCCTTAAGGTCGGCAGTCACCATCTTGAGACTACAACCACTCCTCAGACACATGTCCTGACAAACTTAGCTCTCGTCTGTCGTTGCTCACCATTCTTTCTTTTCAAAACTTCAAAAGACCGTTCTCGATTAGTCTTTGAACTTTATTTTTCAGTGCCCCTCTGGGTACTGATGACTTTACCTCGAGCCATGGTTAGTCCGCTTGTTCATTCCAATATAGGAGACTTATGAAAATGATAAAAATAAACTCATTATGTATATGTATACATTTTAAAGAATCACGACAAGTGATATTTAAGAAAATCAAGTTTTGGGTCTTTGAAAAAAGGTCGACCCGAATGACATTTTCCGAATGTTGCAGGAATGCACATATGAAATCTTTTCTGGGCTATTAGGCTTCCGAGAGGAGCGACTCCCATTCCTAGTTTCTACCCGATTTAAAAGTGGCTCTCTTTAGCTCACTAACTCACCATGCCCCATCATTTCCTCTCTTCTGATCTCAATCAGGCATTAGAAGTGTGGCAATCCTTGAAGAAAGGTTAACCCCGATAGGCGGGATGTGATCTGAAGACAAAATTATCCGTCCGTGTGCGGTCCAAATGGTCTTTTATGGCTTGTAATGTAGGCTAAGGCTTATGGCTACGAAAGAAAAGGTAAATAGGCCCAAACAAGTTTTTAAGGGTGGTGAAACCAAGGATCAAATTTTCCAACTGGAAGTCTCATTATGCTCAGATGAAATGCTATTTCTTTTCTTTATTTCTTTGGCTCGCTCTAGACTGCCCCTTTTTTGGGGTTTTCACCCTAGAGTTTATTTCCTTTCGTCAAATGTAGTTTTGGATCAATTTGCACCGTCGCATTGTATTAGTGCAGGCTTTTGATCAAAGGTGAACAATCTTTCGAGGCTCATCTAAGAAGAGATTCATTTGGATAGGGAATCCTCTTGTTCCTTTTCTTTATTTTCTTCTCTCTCTTCTCAAAATTGCACTTTTCACTTTAGTGCCTTTGCTTTTGATTTCTTCAACTTTTATGTTGGTAACTTTTGACTTGATTTGGGTAGCTCTTTGAGAACCGACTTTTCTTTCGCTGTTTCTTTTTTATGTTTTTGCTGCTCAAACTGCAAGTGTCATCTTTTAATCCCCATTAGTTCACAAGACATCACCCTCATAGCATAATCCGAATCCAATGTCATTTATTTGTCCATAGCCTTATATCTCATCTGCCCCCGGTGTAGGGGTGATCCTTGATTTGGGTTCAATCAAAAGAAAAAAAAAATTAACAGGCTCAAACGAGGACAACAATGGTTTTTTTTCATTTTCTTTCCATGTGAATGGAATTGAAGGAATGCCAAATGTCCTCCCATACACGTATATCAAAATTGGTCTTCATGTGGTAGAAGTTTTAGGGTTATCACTTCATTCAAGGACCTTGAACAACAATGCCCGAGAGGAAAAATTCACTCAATGGGAGTGGCCCATTATTCCTGAACACTCATTGTCATTCCTCTCTTGGCCTAAGTAGAACATAGGGTTTTCATATTTAGTATCCTCACAACATTCGGCTTTTCGGAAGAAAAAAATCTTTTTAAATTGAATTAAAGTTAATCTTACAAAAAGTATATACATGTGTAATAGGAAAACAAGAGTAAGCTTATAATAATAATAAATGAAATGTTTAAAGAATCAATGAATACCAAAATATTTTCTAAATAACAAAATGAAACTCTCGTTATGATAAAAAAATCTACAGCTCAGCTTATTTCTTTTGCATTTTTCCCAAATGCACAGGGATCAACGGATTTGAATTGCCTTTACCGGTAGCCGTTTGCTCCGGGCTAGTTGTATCATTCCCCTGGGTACAATCAGTTTTCACCAATAATGAGAATTGAATTTTTGCAAAGGATTTACTTTCCTTCGACCATTTGTAAAAATGGATTTTCGATGGACATTTGAATTATCCATTGTCTTAAACTTTATCGCGTTTAAGCACGTTGTGCTGGCATTTCTATCGGACTTGTTCAAACATCGCTTCTTCTTTCATGAAGCGATGTAATGTCTCCAATTCACTTTTCTTGAACCGAGACTTGCATTTTTCCCAAATGCACAGGGATTAACGGATTTGAATCGCCTTTACCGGTAGCCGTTTGCTCCGGGCTAGTTGTACCATTCCCCTGGGTACAATCAGTTTTCACCAATAATGAGGATTGGATTTTTGCAAAGGATTTATTTTCCTTCGACCATTTGTAAAAATGGATTTTCGATGGACATTTGAATTATCCATTGTCTTAAACTTTATCGCGTTTAAGCATGTTGTGCTGGCATTTCTATCAGACTTGCTCAAACATCGCTTCTTCTTCCATGAAGCGATGTAATGTCTTCGAAGGTCATACTAGGTTGAGCTTTGAGCAAAGGCTTTGTCTTGACGGGCAGAAGATGCCCCTTGGGGTGGGCTGGATGAGGGGCCGATAACAAGAGGATTCTTAAAGATCGGGGTGGCCGAGTGGTCTCCCGGTTCTTGAGCAACACTCACTCCTTTCAGACCGGACTGTAACAGTTAGGGTATTTCTTTCATCATATCTTGTTGGGGCTTGATGATGGTGCCCCTTAATTCTTGTTGAGTTCGTTCCATCTGACCTCTCAAATCAGCCTCTGGCTTGGCAAAGCTTTCCTCCATTTATTCATTTTAAGAATAAATGCATGTAATGTGTTGTATGCACAACAAGGGTAGGTGATTAAAGGTAATCAAACAGATATGTACAATTGAATGCAAAGATGCATTAAACATTAATTTTATTTGTTTAATGAATGAATGAATGAATGTATGGATGAATGTGTCGTATGTACAACGAAAACATATGATTAAAGGTAATCAATCAAAATGTATAATTGAATGCAAAGGTGCATTGAACATTAATTTTATTTGTATAATGAATGAATGGATGAATGTGTCGTATGTACAACAGGAACATATGATTAAAGGTAATCATACACAATGTATAATGGAATGCAAAGGTGCATAAATACAATGTGTCATGTGGACAACATATGGTTAAGAGTAATTAATCAAAAATGTAATTGAATGCAAAGGTGCACAAATGCAATGTGTCGTATGGACAACATATGGTTAAGAGTAATCAATCAAAATGTAATTGAATGCAAAGGTGCATTGAACATTAATTTCATGAATGCAATGTGTCACATGTACAACATATGGTTAATCAAAATGTATAATTGAATGCAAAGATGCATTGAACATTGATTTATGAATGCAATGTGTCATATGTACAACGGAAACACATGATTAAAGGTAATCAAACCAAATGCATGATTGAAATGCAAAGAGCAACATTGAGTTCGGCAAATATCCTCGTTAAACAACTCATCAATGGGAACCTTGGTCCGTTACAATGATCGGATGAAACCCTCTACATGTAGTTCTTGATCTGGTGTCTAGGTCTACGATTCTCTTCAAGACTCACTCAATCCCTTCTTCTTCCTTGGAATGGTCTTTTGCTAGGAATCATACGTTCTCTCATATCCATGTTAACAAATAGGACAACTCTCGGCCTTGCCCCCAAGTGGTATAGGCGACGAATTATGATTAATCCACTGTCGATATTGGTACTCTTGACTTGCTCTTTAAAAGGGTCTCACTGAGCCTAACCTTCAAAGCGCATCGGGGGTGAGGTCGAAATTCCCTCTGACTTGAAGTATTTTTCCTTGTTCTAGGTTGAGACTTGATTGTCGACTCAAGGCGGCGAAGTGCCCGAGAAACTTTCGATCTTGCCCCAGAAAGCTTGGTTGTTGTTCGGTGTGGTTCTCGCTAATTTCCTTGCAAGACTCGGTATTTCCCAACTGTAATAGTCAAATCAAAGCTGCCAACCGTAGAACAAATGTAGGTTGAACTCCAAAATTCGAAGTAATGATCACTTGCCTGGGACATCTGACAAATAAGTGAGGTGGTCTTCTTTCTTGTCTCGGAAACCAATCCATGTAGTCATTCTCCTTGTGGCTATATTTTCGTCGAGGTCCTTCTCACTATTGTTATAGACCATATTTCCCACTAATCAAATCTTTAATTTCAGACTATTTCCAACTCAATGTGCTCTTTATGCAATGATGAAATATTGATAAGGAAACAAGCGTTTTATTGGCTTGACTCTCTTTTTTAAATATTTCCAAATCTTTAATTTCAGACTATTTCCAACTCATTAGCTTCACTTCGAATTTTAAATATTTTCTATCGATTAAAGGAAACAAGCGTTTTATTGGCTTGACTCTCTTTTTTGTTTGTAAAACAAAAATTCGTCCCCAGCGGAGTCGCCAAACTGTGATAAGGATTTTTTTTCTCTCGAGGAAACCGACTAACTTGAGGCCTTATCACTATTTCACCTCTGAAAAGGGATTTTATTTAAAAAAAGGGGGAAATTCGTATTTTGGAAAATAGTTAAAATTTGGAGTCGCCACCGGCCACTAAGGTAGGCCGGACACCACAAAACCAGAGATTCAATTTAAAACGGGTTCGGGAGTTGGTTACGTGTGGGGAAGGGTTAGCACCCCCATCACGCCCGGAAATCGGTACCAAATAACTTGTTACCTTTTATCGATAAAAATTATTTAGGATCCAAAGTGAACTTAATAAAAATGTTCTCGAATGAAAATATGACTTAAGTAGCACGGGCTGTGTAGAATTGTGGCTTTGGAATTAATTAAACATTTAATTAGAAAGGATGACGGTACACCGGACCATTGACTAAACCGACATCATATAAGACTGACTGCCGTGTTAGTTTAGGGTTCAGATCCCGTACGTCACCTTTATGCATGATGCAAGAAAATAAAGGATGATGCGTGTCATTTTCATTTTTATGCTTCCGCTTACCTAGAGACGGTGAAAATTGATCCGAGTATTCGATCGACATCCATTAAGCTAGGACTGTCGTCTCTCGGATACCGGGGCTAATTAATACCTCTCTTGGGGTAGATTTTTAAGTTAATTAATTATCGAGCAAAATTAAAGAGCCACGTGAATGACAATTAAAATGCATGACAAATATATTCGAACCGTCATAAAAAGCAGATAAAAACACGTATAAAAGAAAACGCATGCACCATACTATACTACGCATCATAAATACATGTTTAAACAAGATATTTTAAAGGCACAAGATCACATATTTGATAAATAACATACACATGCATTTACATTTAATAAAAAGGCAATATGGCAAAATGCATAAAAACATGAGTATAATATAACAAAAGTAAAATGCTAAAAAAACAAACTGGCAGGGACCAGAGTTGTAATAAACCCATTTATAAAAACTGATTAAAGCACAAAATAGGGACTCAATTAAAAGACACGAAAAGCCACGGGGACTAAGAGAGTGATTTTTCCATCCGGAAATCAATTAGGACGGAAATTAGGACTAAATTGAAAACGACCAAAAACACAGAGGGACTGTGGCTGTGATTTTAAAAAGCGGATGGGCCCGGGGCGGTATTATGAAAACACGGGAGGTTTTAAAAAAGAATTAGACCAATTTTTAAAAAGAAAAACGCTATATAAACTCGTTTTAGAAAGCAATTTGGCCCTTTCCTCATTTCCAAACCCTAAAAACAAACAGAGCCTTCCCCTTACTCTCTTAAAACTCTGGCGCCGCAAGTGTTCCGGTCGCCGTTTCCGGCGCCAGAACCCTAAAAGAAAGGTTTTTTTCTGACTTTCCTGAAAACCCAATACCAAAAAAAGGACCTTCGTTTCACTAAACCAAAACAAAAAAAAAACTCTTTTTTTTGAAATCAAAAACCCAAAAAACGATCCCCCTTTCGTGTTCCTCTTCGCCGGCTCACCACACTAGATCTCCGGAGAGATCACTGGGTTTATCACCAGCGAGGAAGGTGAACGGACTTGAGGGAGAAGAAGAGACGCGGAGGTAAAAAATCTTATCCTTTTATTTTTTATACGATTCGAATGGAAATGAAAACAAAGACAATGAAAATACCTCTGAAGACTTTGAGGTTGCTTGTATTGATTGAAGTTTCCGGTTACAAATCCCTCTCAAAACTCTCTGAAAAAACCTCTAATGATCTACGATTACAATTTTTTCTCTGAAATTTTCGAATCAAATCCCCCCTTACATTGCATTTTGCTTCGGCTTTTATAGCCGAAATATTACACTTTTTTCCTTTTTCTAAATACATGATATTGCTGGAAAATATGCTGGTTGATTTGTACGATTCAGTTTGTTGATTGCCTATGAGTTCTGCATTTTCGTTGCGTTTTTGGCTCCATGCATCTTCTGACATCCTTCGTTTTTTGTTTGTTGCATGTGACCCGTGAGGAGAGGGGACCAGAGGGGCATCCAACGGCCGTAGATCGATCCTGAGTGACCGGGCGTGAACGACGCGCGCGCATGGGGCATTCGAGCAGTCGCGCGTGAAGTCGCGTGGGAGATGAACGGTTTTGCCTGGATCTCTCGCACGAGCTGGGTTGTTTCCGGCCATCCGATTGTGCGCTCGATCCAAGGGCTGAGGCTGCGCGGCGCTATGGTTTCCTTGGGGGGCAGCTAGGGCTTCCTTCTCCTGGTGTGATCTGGACCGTCAGATCTAGATCAGATTTGACGGTGGAGAGGGGGTGGCGGCTGCAAAGATGAGAGACAACATTAGGGTTTCTGGTTTAGCAGATTAGGGTTTATTTTTTGGGCCTAAACGGGCCATGTAATATATGTATAAATATTTTGGGCTTTTTATTATATATAATGGACTTTAAGTAATTAAACATTGGGCTTTATTTATATATATATTAGTATTTTGTTTTCTGATTTTCAAAGTTAATAATAATAATAATTAATATAATAACAACACACGACAATATTAAATAATATTAATAACATACACTGATAATACTGATATTATATAGTATATAATAATACGGTAATTATAGTACTAATAATTGGTTATAATAACGGATAGTAATAATAATAACATATAATACTAGCAATAGCTATAAAAACGATAATAAATATAATGGTAATAATAAAAATATGATAGATAGTAATAATAATAGGTAATAATGATAATAAAGAAGATGACATATTATATTAGTATTGTTTAGGGTTTTTTCACATAAATGATATAATAATAGATATAATACTAATAGTAATATTTTTTGCTTTTTCTTTCTTGGATTTTAATGACACATTTACATAGTTAATAACTAGACAATAGCCCATATAAGCCCACTATTATAAGACGAAATAAAAAAATGTTAGCCCGGACAAAATTAGTGATTACAAACCCAATTCTGCAATATGCATTTTTTAATGTTGTTGATGTTTTTACCTTCATCGTCGAGCTTTGGTGATGTTTTGTATCTATTTTGTTTCGAGTCTTTAAATTAGGTTTTTACCTTTTCTTTGCTCTTGTTTATGATCTAGAGGAGTTCGTTTTCGTTTGAGGAATTGGTTTGAATCAAGTTGTAAACTTTTATCTTAAATTTTTTTTATTTATAAATAAAACTGACGTACTCATTTAAAAAATTATAAAAATATGAGACTGAAGAATTATTTTATTTTTTAGCTATCGGATCAACATTTAACAATAAAATGAAACATAATTTAGAGATGAACGTAAAGTTTTAAATAAAAAAAATAATATTAAAACTCAATGTCGCAAAAATAAAGTAACAAATTAAAATTTTTAAAGTTTAAAATAGAATAAGAACCACGGACAGCTTGATAAAAATGAGGACCACGAACATATTTAAACCCAAAAATAAAACTAGGATAAAGTCTAACTTTGTTAAATTGTTCAATTTGGTAACTAAACTTTCAATTGCTTTAGTTTAGGTATTAAACTTTTATTTATTTATGTTACGAATCGGTCACTAAGTCATTAACTGTCATTAATTAGGTGACATGATAATTATAAAAAATTATATAGTTAAACGTTAGGAGTATTTTTTAACATTATGTAAAAATTAAACTCAAGACTAATTTTAGCTTTATATATAGAATGAAAGAATCAAAGAAATTAAAAAAAAAGCGATGAGATTTAAGAAATAGGAGAGAAATATGAGAAAGATCCAAAGAAAAATCAATCAAGAATAGGCTCCAAGCAAGCAAATTTTTTTATATAAAGAAAAATATGGGTTTAAATTAAAAATGATGAGCAATTCCTCTATAGGAGTGCTTAACGAGTTGAGCAGCTCGTGAGCTTCTCGATCTCGATTCGGTCAAAATTTAGTAAATGTTCGACTTAGGTTGACTCAAATCGAACTCGACTTGAGACCTTAACGAGTTGAGTTGAGCAAAGCCTAACTCGACTCGATAAGTTTGCGAGCAACTCGTTAATTTTTAAAGTATTTATGGATTGTTACTTTAGTTTTAATATGTTAGTTTGGTGAGTTTGTGGATTGTTAGTTTGGAATTTAGACTTTGAAAGTGCTTTATACACTCTTTTGATATTTTTTTTGGTTAAATTTGTTACTATATATTAATATTAAGCCCCATATAGTATTGTTAAATTTTACTTTTAGTTAAAAATAAGGTAAGTTTTTAGTGAGTTTAATGAGCAATGAGTCGAGCTTAACGAGCAGCGAGTCGAGTAACAAATTTTTTAACGAGCACGAGTTGAGCACAATTTTAACGAACTTAACGAGCAACGAGTCGAGTCGAACAACAAAATTTTTTAACGAGCACGAGTCGAACATTGTCTAACTCGCGATCGACTCAGTCGATAAGAACCCCTATTCCTCTAATTGTTTGCTTCAAGCTTTCATGATGAGCAATTCCTCTAATTGTTATAAAGACAGCTTTCAGTTTTAAGATTTATAAAGTTAGCTTAATGCAATTTTTGTACTCTAAATTATACGTTTTTTTTAATTTGGTACTTAAACTTTTGGTATAAAGTCAAAAATAGCGTCCAACGTTTGACCTTTTGGTCACTTTAGGCCCTATTTTTTTGTGCAAACAACCAAATAACATTTCATTTTCATTCAAAAATCACCCCCGACGGATGGAAATCGTTAGTCAACTAACGATAAACATCCTTCGATGATGTGACGATGACACATGTATGGAGACGCTGACGTGGCACTTTGCTGACGTGTCATCACAATTTTTTTAAAATAATTTATTTTTATTAAACTTTAACCCAATCAGATACGTGTCACCATGTGATTGGTTTTAAAGCAATTCCTCTAATTGTTATAAAGACAACTTTCAGTTTTGAGATTTATAAGTTGGCTTAATGCAATTTTTGTCCTCTAAATTATACGTCTTTTTTTAATTTGGTACTTACACTTTTGGCATAAAGTCAAAAATGGTCCCCCAATGTTTGACATTTTGATAACTTTAGCTCCTATTTTTTTTTTGTGCAAACAACTACCTAACGTTTCATTTTCATTCAAAAATTACCCTCGACGGATGAAAACCATTAGTCAACTAACGATAAACATCCTTCGATGACGTGACAATGACACATATATGGAGATGCTGACGTGGCACTTTGCTGACGTGGCACTTTGCTGACGTGTCATCATAATTTTTTTAAAATAATTTATTTTTATTAAATTTTAACCCAATCAAATACGTATCACCATGTGATTGGTTTTAAAGCAAAAAATTAATTAAAACTTTAAATTGTAAGGGTTGGGGTTTGAACTTGAGTTTAATGGGTGTAAAGCTATGTGCTTAACCATCAAGCCGAATCCTTATCTTTGTGAATTAACACCAACCTTTGTATATAAACTTGTTAAAATAACATGACTTCTTCTTCTTCTTCTTCTAAGATTATTATTCTTTGACAACATTCTCCATGATTGTTCTTTTGTCTTCCAAGATTTTTATCAAACAAGATTTTTATTTGTGCCTTGAAAAGAAGCAAGTAATTTTCCCTTATTTTGTTTGATAAAAATCTTGGAAGACAAAAATACAATCATAGAGGATGCTGTCAAAGAACAATAATCTTAGAAGAAGAAGAAGCCAAGTTATTCTAACGAGTTTATATACAAAGGTTGGTGTTAACTCGCAAAGATAAGGGGTTGGTCTGATGGTTAGGCACAAAGCCTTACACTCAACAAACCTCGGTTCAAATCCCAACCTTTACAATTTAAGATTTTAATTAATCCTTTGCTCTAAAACTAATCAGATGATGACATATGTGTAAAACCTACGTTTGATTTTGATATAACAAAGTGTTTTAAGGACGAAATTGTAAAACTTGAAATGAATTTTTAAGTCTCTCTAAAGGTTTAAAATTAACAAGGCTTTGTTCTAGTTTGAGAAACTCAAACTCCAAAATATTTTCTAAGTGTTCCAAGGCCAAATTGCTCAAAATCGTCAATGCGTATTGATACCTTTTTTTTACAAACTTGGCCACTGGAGAAAACCGTTTTGATACGCCCCTTACCGTATCAAAAAAGGGTATCGAAACAGATTGCATCTGTATCGATACGCTCTCTCTATAAAATCACATGGAGTTTGAATGGTGTACCGATACGGTCTCACCCGTATCAATACTGTTTTAAAGGTAATTTTAAATTCAAAGCCTTAAATATTTCGACTGTTGTTTGTCAGTTAGTAGGTAACTGATTTTTAAACAGCGTATCGATACACTTTAACTCGTATCGATACAAATTCGTCCAGTGAGCTATATTGGAAAAATTGCATCGAAACGGTCCCCTAACCCGTACCGATACGCCTGTACGCGTATCGATACGCCTGTACGCATACCGATACGCCTGTACGCGTACCGATATGCCTGTACGCGTACCGATACGCCTGTACGCATATCGATACACTTGTACGCGTATCGATACGCCTGTACGCGTACCGATACGCCTGTACGCGTATCGATACGCCTGTACGCGTACCGATATGCCTGTACGCGTACCGATACGCCTGTACACGTACCGATACGCCTGTACGCGTACCGATACGCCTGTACGCGTACCGATACGCCTGTACGCATACCGATACGCCTGTACGCGTATCGATACGCATGTACGCGTACCGATACGCCTGTACGCGTATCGATACGCTTCTCTTGTAATTGTGCAACGACTCTTTCTTTTTTGAGACAAGTATCGATACACCTCTTCGAGTACCGATACGATAGGCTGCAGAAGTGCATTTATGGTGGTGAGAGAGGGTTCCAACGGCTATAATAAATTTCCTAACCACCCAAACAACTATAATTAATGGAGAAGGTATAAAAACAAGTCATTTGAAGACCAGCAACAACCATTGCATCCAAGAGAAACATTTACACAAAAAATCTAAGCTCAAGTGCCTCAATTCTTATTCTTGTAAAAAATCCCAAATTGTATTGAGTATAATTCTTATCTTGTCTTTCAATTTGGGTTGAGTGCTTGTATTCAAAGTGGCAAATTTGTATTGTGAGATATCCTACTGACCTTCAATTTCTTCTTTGTAACCATGTGAGGGTTTGGTCAATTTTGGGTAGAAAATTGACCGGTATTGTAAAGGTTTCCTCCTAAGCCTAGAAAAGAGGAAGATCAATTAGTGAATTATTGGAAAAATCTTTTGTGGGAGCTAAGGTAGTGGATGTAGAGTTCATTTGGAACTTGAACCACTATAATTGCCTTGTTCTTCATTTTTATTCATACCACTTCTCCTACAAAATTTTAAAAACCCAATTCACCCCTCTTGGCTTTGATCAACCCTTTGATCCACTCAACATTTGGTATCAGAGCCTACCTCTTTGAAGGATTAACAACCAAAAGAGGAGATTCTAGGAAGAGTGAGATCATCAACAAAGCAAGCCATGTCATCTACCTCCAGCTCTAGCATGTATGAGTCTGAATCGGTCACCAAACCGCCTTTCTTCAAGAGTGACAACTATCCTTTTTGGAAGAACAGGATGTGTCTCTTCATAAAGTCTAGTGATTATCTTGTTTGGGATGCTATAGAGGATGGTCCCATCATTCCGATGAAGAGAGACGATATAGGAAAAATTGTGCCAAAAAGGAAAATAGAAATGAGTGAAGATGATCGAAAGAAGAATCAAATCAATGACAAGGCTCTTCACATGCTATTTTGTGCTTTTGGACCGGATGTCTACTCCAAAGTTTTTTCCAACGAAAGTGCTAAAAAGCGTGAGATACACTTGAGACAACCTATGAAGGGACAAGCGATGTGAAGGAAACAAAGATTGGAATTCTCAATCTTAGTTATGAGAATTTCAAGATGGAGCCTGACGGAACCGTATCAAAGATGTTTGATCATTTTTCAACCATCGTCAATGGGCTAAAGGGTTTTGGAGAGATCATCTCGGAGGACAAGCTAGTCCGGAAGCTACTATACTCTCTTCTCGAGTATTGGGATGGGAAAAGAACCGCTATCATTGAGGCAAAACACTTAAAGACATTAAAGCTTGATGAGCTAGTTGGCTCTCTCCTAACTCATGAAATCATGAAGCAAGGAAGGTAAGATGAAAAGAAGAAAGAAGAGTGGAGAAGTTCGAGGTAGACAAAAAGAAGAAGCTAGGAATGGCTCTTAAAGCTTCTCTACATGAGGAGAGCACTTCTAGTGAGGAGAAAGATCTTGAAGAATTGGCTATGATAGCCAAAAGATTCTCACGATTTATGAGGTCCAACCGAGGTAGAAAATTTCAAAGAAAGATGGACTTCAAGACCAAGAACAAAGAAGAAGAAAAGGATCCGATCATATGTTATGAGTGCAAGAAACTGGGTCATATTCGTTCCGAGTGTCCTCAAATCAAGAAGAAGGGTTTTGAGAATAAGAAGAAGCTCAAAGCAAAGCTTGCTACTTGGAGTGATGAGGAATCATCCGAGGATGAGGAACAAGAAGTGGCCAACCTTTGCCTCATGGCTCTTGAGGAGGATTCTTCTATGGTAACCTCTAACTCATCTACTTTTGATTTTATGTATGATGAATTACATGAAGCATATGATGAGTTACAAGAGGTGTATGACGAGTTAGTTGAGAAGTATAAGGAGTCCGTTTTGAAAAATAAAAAAGTCATTTCAGATTTGCATGCTAAAATTGATCTAATTTCTCAAGCTAACTTGGAACTTGAGAAAAAGATTTTAGGTCTACAAGATGAACTTGAATACTTTCAAAATGAAAATGTAGATTTAAATAATCTTATTTCTCAATGTAACATTGAACACCAAAAGGTGTTAGATGAGCTCAAAAAGTCTTTCAAGAGTGTTGGTACTTTGAAAAATGAAATACGTGAATCATTTAGAACAAACCAACCTAAAAGAAAGAACTTTAACTACAAATAAAGTGGCTCCTATAGGCATACTAAAACTAAAAGAATTAGAAGTGTGTGGGTTCCTAAGGAACTTGTCAAATCTAATAATGTTGATGCCATGTCACCTTGGATCCCAAGGGAACCAAGCTTTTGGAAGCTAACACTCGTGGACCCAAAATGATTTGGGTACAAAAATCAAAGCTTAATCTCTTTATTTGTAGGGGAAGCATTGCTAGAAGGCCATAGCACAAAGCCAAAACTCATGGTACCTTGATAGTGGATGCTCGAGGCATATGACAGGAGACAAGACTCGATTCAAGGATTTAAAGCCAAAAAGTGGAGGAGTAGTGACATTTGGTGACAACTCCAAAGGCCACATTGAAGATATTGGCTCCATAGGTAATCACTCTATACTCATTGAAAATGTGTTGTATGTCAATGGTCTAAAGTATAATTTATTGAGCATTAGTCAATTGTGTGATAAATGGTTTAATGTTTTATTTGATAAAAATGAATGTAAAATTGTTGACATTAAATCTAAGAGAACAATGCTCATTGGTCATCACATAGGAAACATATATATGGTGCATCTAGATGACATTCATTCATCCCATGCATGTTTTGTTGCTCAAAATGAAAATGATGCATCGTTATGGCATAGGAAACTAGAACATGCTAACATTAGTGTTTTAGAAAAATTAGTTTCCCTAAATCTAGTTAGAGGTTTACCCAAGATTAAGTTCTCAAATGATAAAATATGTGATGCATCCTCTAAGGGTAAACAACATAAATCATCCTTTAAATCCATTAATGATGTCTCTACTAGTAGATGTTTACAATTAATTCATATGGATCTATTTGGGCTAATTAGGACTACTAGCTTGGGTGAAAAATCATATGCTTTGGTGCTTGTTGATGATTAATCTAGATATACTTTGGTTCTCTTTTTAAGCACCAAGGATGAGGCTTTAGAAAACTTCATCACATTTTCAAAAATAACTCAAAATGATCTTGAGCTTAAGATTTCTCACAATAGAAGTGATCATGGAACCGAGTTTCAAAATCTAGTTTTTGAAGAGTTTTTAAATGAAAATGGTATTAGCCACAATTTTTCGGCACCTCGAACTCCTCAACAAAATGAGGTAGTTGAGAGGAAAAATAGGACTTTACAAGAAATAACTAGAACCATGCTTTGTGAAAACAATTTACCTAAATATTTTTGGTCGGAAGCCACTAACACCGCTTGCTATATTATTAACCGAGTAATGATTAGGCCTATTTTAAAGAAAACTCCTTATGAGATTTTAAAATAAAAAAGCCTAACATTAGCTATTTTCATCCTTTTGGTTGCAAGTGTTTTGTTTTAAATAATGGAAAAGACAATTTAGGTAAATTTGATGCAATAAGTGATGAAGCTATTTTTCTAGGTTACTCTTTAAACACTAAAGTTTATCGTGTGTTTAACAAAAGAACTTTAGTTGTAGAGGAATCTATACATGTAGTTTTCTATGATAACCTTCTCCCGAGGAAAGAATCTTGTGATGATGATGATGTAGGAATCCTTGATGCCTTTGATGGAGGACAAACTTCAAAGAAGGATGAGATTCCAACTAAAGAAGATGATGCACAAGATCCCCCTCTTGAAGACTTAAAGGACTTGGCCCTTGAAGAAAAGGAAGTGAGCTACCCAAGGGAGTACAACTATGTCAAAGGTGGTGAAATCTTGAGTGATCCATCCAAGGGGAAACTACTCGCTCTTCTCTTAAAATGCTTAATCATGTTGCATTTATCTCATGCATTGAGCCTAAAAATATTAAAAAAACATTAAAAGATGAATTTTGGATTATGGCCATGCAAGATGAGTTAAATCAATTTGAGATGTAACCCCCTCGTCCCGGTCCGGACGCTTGACCGATCCGAAAGGGCTACACGGGGATAACCGAGGCGAAACCCGTTAAGGCTCCACTTCGGTTACCGACCCAAGAAAAAAATTTCATTTTATTATCTTATCTAGATGTATTGTTATGTCCTATGTGAGAAGAGCAACAACGGAAGGAAACAAACGAGGTAAACAAACAACATCCCACATTAAACATCCTATTTTTATCTTAAACAGCAGGCAGTATCGGAACGCCCATAGGGTGTTCCGATACGCCTTGACTAGGTCCACTGGCCAAAGTCAACCTGGTGAGACCGTTTCGAAACAGGGGTGGCCCGTATCGAAACGACCTTAACGGTAAACTTCTCGTGGTCAACGATACGAAGGCCGTTCCAAAACACTAAAGCCCGTTTCGATACGTTAATTTCTCGTCAAAATCTCAGATTTCCAGTAGCAAAATCGTATCGAAACGGCCCCTAGCGTACCGAAACGCCTGGCCCGAAATAAAGGGACCGTATCGAAACGGGACCAACCGTTTCGAAACGCCCTTTGTCTGCAGATTGGTTTTAGCTGGTTTATGGAAAAATGATGTCCCTAAACCCCACTAAAACCTCACTTAACACATACACAACAACACTAAGACAAACCAAACACAACAAGCATGCTTACACACATCAAACATATCAAAACCATACATTAAAGGAATCATCAAACATCATCTCAACATCCATACATAGCATTCACTGTAACATGCTTCAACAAGGTCAAACACTTAGGCATTCAAGGTAGGCAATTCAAACATGGTTTACAGTCCAAACACGACATCCAAAATCCAAAATAACATAAGCATTTAAAGGAGTCTAACATGCTCCTAAACAACCAACACCAACATACTTCGAAAGCATCAAAGCAACCAATACATATCCCATTGCTTGACTATTACATCCTTTAACTAAAATGTCCATACTTGATAGCTAAGATAGCACCACAAGGCACACTTGGAGGCCCTTTTCTTGCACTAGCAACCCACGAACTATAGATCTGCATTGTCGAACAAAAGTGAGCGTAAGCATAAAGCTTAGTGAGGGTAAGCTCATTAAAACAAACCTCGACAATGCAGGGTCCAAGCACGAGCACAACCAAGGTAGAATGCACGATCTTACCTTCGATCCACATGATCCAATATATCAATGATGCATGCACATAAACTCATAATATTATGTCATGCTCAACAAGCTGAAATCCACATCGTATGTAAACACATAACATCATATATTGGCATCACTTATCAAATCATATTGACACCTAGCTATGACTCGAATACACGAATAACACGTTGGAACTCACATCCAACAACAACCATTACCTTACGGTGGGATTACACTCATTACCGTTCATGCGGAGGGGATTCCACTCATCCTCACGCCCCGTCGATGGGATTACACTCATCATCGACTAACATATATATAAGGAGGTTTTCCGGGTGAACCTGTACTCCATCTTGATGACTACCATCACCAAGACCACGCGCGTATTTAACTCACATGTGCACACTAAACATCCTAATGATCGATCATTTGTACCCAAGCATACTAGTGCCAATATTAAACACATTCCACAATATCATTTCATATCCACTCCCGTGCTTAGCACGTACTCACCATGGTTAACATCATGCACAATCCACATGCATATAACAATGCATCAATCCAAGCCTCAACATACATGTATAACACCATATACATAGCCAAGACAATCACAATTAAACACGAGGCATAAACACATTCAAAGATCAACCATAGTCTCTAACTATAGCTTGGGATTAGACTACCAATCTAATCCCAACTCTAGGTGGTTCTACCAAGCCCAACCTAGTCCACATGCTTGAGCCAAATACTCGAAAACCATTTAAAAACATTTAACAACTCACCTTCACTTCCAAGCTCAACAACCAAGCAACTAAGAACTTCAAGCTTCCGGATTCACTCCCGATGCTTCACCAACACAATCTCTTGCTTCTAAACAATTCAACACAATCAAAACGACCCCAAATCAATTCATACATCAATGTAGCAAACCCGAAACACTACTCAAGCATAAAACACATGAATTCAAGCTATGAACAACCCCCAAAACATCAAACCCGAGCAACCCTCAAACCCAATCCAGAACTCTTGTTTCAAACACTTTTAACACCTCTAAAAGCCTCTAAAACAACCTTCAATCAACATACAACCAAAAGCCCTCAATTTCCAACATAAAACAACCCCAAAACAACCTTAAAACCCTTTTAAAAACCCATCAAAACCCAAATCCGGGAATCTTTATAAAACACTCTAAAATTCATATATGTTAGACTTCTTAGGTTGAAAACAACTTATCTAACATTAATAAATCAATAACTTTGATAAAATCTCATAAAGTCACAACCTTTATCAAAATCCTTGTAAAACCCAAAATATGAAATACTTAGTTTTAATCAAAACTAAAGGTACCAAAATGTAAAGGAAGCCAAGGCCAAGTCAAAAATGCCATTACCTTTTGAAAAGCTTTAAGGATGAAAATGGAAGGGAATGTAATAGTGATTTGGAGAAGAGCTCTCTTCTTTGTCGTTTGAAAGAGAAATTGGGAAGTGAAGAAGAAGAAGACAAGGCTCACTTTTAATTAAAAGGGGTTTTAAATGAAAGTTCATTTATTTATAGATTTGCCATTAATGAGATGGAAAATCTCAATATTTACAAATTCCATGGGAAAATGAGTTTTAAATCCATTTATGTCCAACATAAATATGTTTGTTTTGAAATCACAAGGTCCAAATAATATATTATTATTTTAATTATAAAATCGAGACTCAAAATATTATTTTATTATTATTTCTACACGACCCCCAAACCCAGGTGTTACAACTCTCCCCCACTTAAGGAATTTCGTCCCCGAAATTACCTGACGGAACCAGATACGGAAACTGCTCAAGCATATCAGCTTTCCCCTCCCACGTGGCCTCTTCCACACCTCTATGCCTCAACAACACCTTGACTAACTCTATGGTCTTGCGACGCAACACCTTGCTATCAGAAGCAAGTATCTCAACTGGTTCTTCATTATAAGACAAATCCGGATTCAGTTCTATCTCCTCAACATGCATAACATGAGACATGTCTGATCTATATCTCATAAGCATCGACACATGAAAGACATCGTGGATCTTCTCTAACTCAGAAGGCAATCTCAAACGGTAAGCTACAGGCCCAATCCGCTCAACTATCTCATACGGACTAATGAACCTCGGACTCAACTTGCCTTTCTGGCCAAATCTCATCACCTTCTTCCACGAAGATACTTTCAGAAACACTTTCTCACCCACGTAGATCTCAATCTCTTTTCTCTTCAAATCTGCATAAGACTTCTGACGATCGGAAGCTGCTTTCAAACGGTCACAAATCAACTTTACTTTGTCTGTAGTTCCCTTGAGAATATCCGACATAGGTAACAATCTCTGACTTGTTTCAGCCCAACAGATCGGAGTCCTACATCGTCTACCATACAAAGCCTCATAGGGAGCCATCTGTATACTAGCCTGGTAACTATTGTTATAAGCAAACTCAACTAAGGGCAAGTGCTTCTCCCAAGAACCCTGGAAGTCAATCACACAACAATGAAGCATATCCTCTAAAATCTGTATCACTCGCTTTGACTGTCCATCGGACTGCGGATGATAAGAAGTACTGAAATGCAAACGGCTACCTAAAGAACTATGCAAACAACTCCAGAACCTCGAAGTGAATCTCGGATCTCTGTCTGAAACAATAGACTTCGAAACTCCATGAAGTCTCACAATCTCGCGAATGTACAAATTCGCCAACTCGTCTAAAGAATCTGTAGTGTTCACTGCTAAGAAGTGAGCACACTTAGTGAATCTATCAACTATCACCCAAACAGAATTCTTCTTCGAAGGAGACAACGGTAACCCTGACACGAAGTCCATGGTGATCCTCTCTCATTTCCATTCCGGAATCTTCAAAGGCTGTAACAAACCTGAAGGAACCTGATGTTCTGCCTTCACTCTCTGACAAACCATACAACGACTCACATACTCGGCTACATCCTTCTTCAAACCAACCTAGAAGTAATCATTCTTCAAGTCACGGTACATCTTGGTACTACCCGGATGCATCGAAAAAAGACTCGAATGTGCTTCGTTCAAGTCAGACGTCTCAACTCAACATCTTCAGGTACTACAACTCTGTCTCTCAAACACAACACATTCTCACTACTGAAGCTATACTCGGTTGGTCTACCTTCGGTTATGTCCTGAACATGAGGAACTAAAGACACATCTTGCAACTGCTTCTCTCTGATCAACTGAATCAAGGAATGCTTTACTTGCAACTCTGTGATCAAACCACCATCACCGGATACACTCAATCTAGCAAACATAGCTCGCAACTAAACTACAACTTTTCTGCTCAAAGCATCGGCTACTACATTTGCCTTACCCAGATGGTACTCTATGGTCAAATCAAAATCTTTCAACAGCTCAAGCCATCTTCTCTATCTCAAGTTCAACTCTCTCCGAGTCATCAAATACTTCAAGATCTTATGATCGGTGTAAACTATACACTTCTCACCATACAAGTAATGACGCCAAATTTTCAATGCAAACACAACTGTGGCTAACTCTATGTCGTGAGTAGGATAGTTCTTCTCGTGTACCTTCAACTGTCTCGAAGCATAGGCAACAACTCTTCTTTCTTGCATTAGGACACACCCTAAACCTATGTAGGAAGCATCACTATAGATCACAAACTCTTTACCTGAAACTGATTGTACTAATACTGGAGCATTTGTCAAAGCTTCTTTCAATTTCTCAAAAGCCTTCTGTCTCGCATCTGACCACTCAAAGTTGACTCCTTTTTGCAACAATTTATTCAAAGAAGCAGCTACTTTAGAGAAGCCATCAACAAATCTCCTATAGTAACCGGCTAATCCTAGGAAACTCCTAATCTCAGTCACAGATTTAGGTTGTTTCCACTCAAAATTAGTCTCAATCTTCGTCGGATCGACACGGATACCTTTAGCTGAAACAACATGGCCAAGAAACACAACCTCTCGAATCCAGAACTCACACTTACTAAGCTTCGCATACAACTGATTGCTCAACAATCTCTGTAGAACAAGTCTCAAGTGCTCATCATGCTCTTCTTCTGATCTCGAGTACACAAGGATATCATCTATGAAAACAACTACAAAACGGTCTAGATAGTCTCTGAAAACTTTGTTCATCATATCCATGAATGCTGCAAGTGCATTCGTGAGCCCAAACAACATCACAAGGAACTCATAGTGACCATATCTAGTCCTAAAAGCTGTTTTCGGAACATCACACTCTTTTACTTTCAACTAATAGTACCATGACCTCAAATCTATCTTCGAGAACACTAAAGCACCCCTCAACTAATCAAACAAGTCATCTATTCGAGGCAACATATACTTGTTCTTCATTGTCAATTGGTTCAACTGCCTGTAGTCAATACACATTCGCATACTGCCATCTTTCTTCTTTACAAACAACACATGAGCACCCCAAGGCGAACTACTAGGCCTAATGAAACCATGCTCCAATAACTCTTGAAGCTGACTCTTCAATTCTTTCAATTCTTTCGGAGCCATACGATACGAAGCTATAGAAACTGGAGTAGACCCTGAAACAGTCTCAATTACAAACTCTACATCTCTGTCAGGAGGCAAACCTGGTAACTCCTCAGGAAATACATCCAGAAAGTCACAAACTGTTATGATGTCTTTCGGTCTAGCCTCACTCATATTCAGATTCATCACATAAGCTAAGTAAGCCCCACATCCGGAATCCAACAACATATGATCCTCTAAAGCTGACACAACATAAGACAAGAACTTAACGTTCTCGCCCACTACTACTACCTCGTAATCATCAGAAAGTTTCAAAGCAATTCTCTTTGTCTCAAAGTCTACACTAGCTCTGTGCTCAACTAACCAGTCATATGCATACCTACATCTAAGATCTCAACAGGTATATCTAACTTCCGTGCATGCTCACTCAAAATGTAGGAATGCGTAGAACCCGAATCAACCAAGGAAAGCAAAGACATAGACTGTAACTCAAAATTACCTGCTATCACATCTGTGTCGTTCCTGACCTCTCTCTGAGCATAAACTCTCGCTGGTCCACCTGCCTCTGGCTGTACGACCACAACATGAGCAAGGTTCCTCTGAGCATCTACCCTAGGAGCATCAGCCCCAAGCTGGAAGTAGCCACGACCGCGCCCACGACCTCTCTGATAATCTATCTCTCTCGCAGGAGCCTATGCTATGTTTGGTGCCTGTGCCGCATGATGCGGACACTCCCTCTTGAAGTGGTCCCTCGAACCACAGTTCCAACAAGCATAAAAGTTACCCCAACACTCTCTAGAATGATGTCTCCCACAACGTGTACACTAGGGCAAACGCCCTCCAGCTAGAAGTAGCCACGACCGCGCCCACGACCTCTCTGATAATCTATCTCTCTCGCAGGAGCCTATGCTATGTTCGGTGCCTGTGCCGCCTGATGCGGACACTCCCTTCTGAAGTGGTCCCTCGAACCACAGTCCCAACAAGCATGAAAGTTACCCCAACACTCTCTAGAATGATGTCTCCCACAACGTGTACACTCAGGCAAACGCCCTCCAGCTCTATGGCCCTGGTGGCCTCTACCCTGGTGGCCACCGCCACATCTATGGTCAAACTGCTGTCCGCCACCCCGATGCCTCTTGGCATCACCACGGTCAAAGCTATTGTGTCTCTTTCCAGAACTAGATCCTCCTAAACGCTTGGTCAGCCCCAAGCTGTGCTCAATGTCCTTGGCTCTAGCAACCAAGACATCAAAATCTGAATAATCTGAACCTAAGGTATACCTCTTAACTTCCTCATGAAGCCCATATCTGAAATGGTTACAACTGTCCCTCTCAGTAAAAACCAACTCTGGAGCATACTGACTCAAATGAACAAAACGGATCTCGTAGTCAGTCACAGAAGCATCTCCCTGAACAAGAGCCATGAACTCTCATTTCTTCTCATCAAGATATCTCGTTCCTAAGTACCTCTTCCAGAAAGCAAACTCAAAGAAATCCCATCCAATCTCAGCCTCAGGAACCCCAGTAGTAATGGTGACCCACCAGGTGTAGGCATCACCCTGTAGCAAAGAAATCACACAGCCCAATCTGCGAGCACCAACGCAACCCATCTGAGCTAAAATATGGACAATCTTCTCCAACCACAACTCGGATCTCTCCGGTATAGACCCTCTGAACTCTTCTGCCCCTAGGCTATGGAGCCTCTCCAACGGTAAACTAGTATCATCACCTCTAGGCTGAGCTGCATCTCGAGCCCCGTCAACTGCGGCCTAAAATGCTCCCGCTATAGCTTGTACAAGCGGAGCCATGTCTATTCCAGCAGGACCTTGGCCACCCTGGCCAACCTAAGGTCCCTCTATCTCAGCTCCAGCCTCGCCTCCAACTCCAAGCTGAGGAGGTAGTGGTGGTGGAGGTGGTGGAGGAGCTCTAACTCCAGCAGCAAGCTCTCCCACATGAGTCTCAACTCCAACCACCATCTCATTAACATGAGCCGCAACACGTGGTTCCTGACGAACCACTCTCGGTCTACCTCTAGGCCTCGACATCACGCTCACAAACAACAACTACAACCACAACAACAAACACATACAAGATTGGGTTAGCAAGGCAAGGGTTCCAAGTTGCTCAAGTATGTTCCCTCACTTTAAAATCCTTTTTCCGATATAATAGTAGCAATGAGACTCTAGACAACATGCTTCAAACAAAACAACATACATACATGCTCACTAGAGGTGGGCAAGATCGAGTACCCGACCAATTTGTCCAGAATTGGTCCCGGTAACCACCAGTTCCTGAAAATTAGAATCAGTCCCGGTCAGACAGGGTCTAAGGTTTCAAGAACCGGTCCCGGTACCAGTGGGAACCGGTACCAATACTGAGTACCCGATTAATTAGTTTATTACTAATAAAATTTGAGCAGTAGTGGAAAAAATTCAACTATCAATAATAATATTAAATAACAAAGTCAAAATATTGTAGGCTTGAAGGTTAAAGTCTTAAAACGAGTGATACTCATAATATTCATATATAAAGAGAGAGAATAAACTAAAAAACTCTATCTATTGCAAGCAAGACCACTAGAAAGTTCGATAAAGAGAAATAAAGGAGCGCATTCAATTGTTTCCAACCTCTTTAACGTCATTCAGTACCCAACCAGTACCAGGTACCCGTTACTCGTCTCGGTCCCATTGGGTACCCACCGGGTACCGGGTCCAAAAAAATCAAGATCCAGTCCTGGTCCCAGTCGCAACCGGGACCTAAATTTTTGATCTAGTGCCGGTCCCACCGGAACCAATTTCGGGTAAAAATCCACCGGGTCTGGGACCGAGACCGGGTAATTGGGTTTTTTGCTCACCCCTAATGCTCACACAGGCATATAGCAAGGCATACTTGATAAACAAGCAAACATGCATCAAGCATACTTGACAAGCAAGAAACCACCGTGCATTTTCAATAGAAGAACTTAACTTACCTCACTTACTTGCCCAAGGTCTCGAAAACCTTAGGCTCTGATACCAACAAGTGTAACCCCCTCGTCTCGGTCTGGACGCTTGATCGATCTGAAAGGGCTACACGGGGATAACCAAGGCGAAACCTGTTAAGGCTCCACTTCGGTTACCGACCCAAGAAAAACTTTTCATTTTATTATCTTATCTAGATGTATTGTTATGTCCTATGTGAGAAGAGCAACAGTGGAAGGAAACAAACGAGGTAAACAAACAACAACCCATATTAAACAACCCATTTTTATCTTAAACAGCAGGCCGTATCGGAACGCCCATAGGGTGTTTCGATATGCCTCGACTAAGTCAACTAGCCAAAGTCAACCTGGTGAGACCGTTTCGAAACAGTGGTGGCCCGTATCGATACGACCTCAACGGTCAACTTCTCGTGGTCAACGATACGAAGGCCGTTCCGAAACACTAAAGCCCGTTTCGATACGTTAATTTCTCGTCAAAATCTCAGATTTCCAGTAGCAAAATCGTATCGAAACGACCCCATAGCGTACCGAAACGCCTGGCCCGAAAAAAAGGGACCGTATCGAAACGGGACCAACCGTTCCGAAACGCCCTTTGTCTGCAGATTGGTTTTAGCTGGTTTATGGCACAAGGATGTCCCTAAACCCCACTAAAACCTCACTTAACACACACACAACAACACTAAGACAAACCAAACACAACAAGCATGCTTACACACATCAAACATATCAAAACCATACATTAAAGGAATCATCAAACATCATCTCAACATCCATACATAGCATTCACTGTAACATGCTTCAACAATGTCAAACACTTAGGCATTCAAGGTAGGCAATTCAAACATGGTTTACAATCCAAACACGACATCCAAAAGCCAAAACAACATAAGCATTTAAAGGAGTCTAACATGCTCCTAAACAACCAACACCAACATACTTCAAAAGCATCAAAGCAACCAATACATAACCCATTGCTTGACTATTACATCCTTTAACTAAAATGTCCATACTTGATAGCTAAGATAGCACCACAAGGCACACTTGGAGGCCCCCTTCTTGCACTAGCAACCCACGAACTACGGATCTGCATTGTCGAACAAAAGAGAGCGTAAGCATAAAGCTTAGTGAGGGTAAGCTCATTAAAACAAACCTCGACAATGCAGGGTCCAAGCACGAGCACAACCAAGGTAGAATGCATGATCTTACCTTCGTTCCACATGAGCTAATATATCAATGATGCATGCACATAAACTCATAATATTATGCCATGCTCAACAAGCTCAAATCCACATCGTATGTAAACACATAACATCATATATTGGCATCACTTATCACATCATATTGGCACCGAGCTATGAATCGAATACATGGATAACATGTTGGAACTCACATCTAACAACAATCATTACCTTACGGTGGGATTACACTCATCACCGTTCACACGGAGGGGATTCCAATCATCCTTACGCCCCTTCGATGGGATTACACTCATCATCGACTAACATATATATAAGGAGGTTTTCTGGGCGAACCTGTACTCTAACTTAATGACTACCATCACCAAGACCACGCGCGCATTTGACTCACGTGTGCACACTAAACATCCTAATGATCGATCATTTGTACCCAATCATACTAGTGCCAGTATTAAACACATTCCACAATATCATTTCATATCCACTCTCGTGCTTAGCAAGTACTCACCATGATTAACATAATGCACAATCTACATGCATATAACAATGCATCAATCCAAGCCTCAACATACATGTATAACACCATATACATAGCCAACACAATCACAATTAAACACGAGGCATAAACACATTCAAAGATCAACCATAGTCTCTAACTATAGCTTGAGATTAGACTACCAGTCTAATCACAACTCTAGGTGGGTCTACCAAGCCCAACCTACTCCATATGCTTGAACCAAAAACTCGAAAACCATTTAAAAACGTTTAACCACTCACCTTTACTTCCAAGCTCAACAACCAAGCAACCAAGACCTTCAAGCTTCCGGATTCACTCCCGATGCTTCACCAACACAATCTTTTGCTTCTAAAGAACTCAACACAATCAAAACGACCCCAAATCAATTCATACATCAATGTAGCAAACCCGGAACACTACTCAAGCATAAAACACATGAATTCAAGCTATGAACAACCCTCAAAACATCAAACCCAATCCAAAACTCTTGTTTCAAACACTTTTAACACCTCTAAAAGCCTCCAAAACAACCTTCAACCAACATACAACCAAAAGCCCTCAATTTCCAACATAAAACAACCCCAAAAACAACCTTAAAACCCTTCTAAAAACCCATCAAAACCCAAATCCGGGAATATTTATAAAACACTATAAAATTCATCTATGTTGGACTTCTTAGGTTGAAAACCACTTATCTAACATTAATAAATCAATAGCTTTGATAAAATCTCATAAAGTCACAACCTTTATCAAAATCCTTGTAAAACCCAAAATATGAAATACATAGTTTTAATCAAAACTAAAGGTACCAAAATGTAAAAGAAGCCAAGGCCAAGTCAAAAATGCCATTACCTTTTGAAAAGCTTTAAGGATGAATATGGAAGGGAATGGAATAGTGATTTGGAGAAGAGCTCTCTTCTTTGTCGTTTGAAAGAGAAATGGGGAAGTGAAGAAGAAGAAGAAGACAAGGCTCACTTTTAATTAAAAGGGGTTTTAAATGAAAGTTCATTTATTTACAGATTTGCCATTAATGAGATGGCAAATCTCAATATTTACAAATTCCATGGGAAAATGAGTTTTAAATCCATTTAAGTCCAACATAAAAATGTTTGTTTTGAAATCACAAAGTCCAAATAATATATTATTATTTTAATTATAAAACCGAGACTCAAAATATTATTTTATTATTATTTCCACCCGACCCCCAAACCCGGGTGTTACATGAGAGGAGTAATGTATGAACATTAGTTAAAGGCCTAGAAATCAATCTACTATAGGAACTAAATGGGTATTTAGGAATAAACTAGATGAGAGTGGTAACATAGTGAGAAACAAAGCTAGACTAGTTGCTTAAGATTACACTCAAGAAGAGGGAATAGATTTTGATGAAACCTATGCACCCGTAGCTATAATGGAAGCTATTAGTATGTTGCTTGCATATGCATGTTATCATAATTTCATGCATTTTCAAATGGATGTAAAAAGTGCATTTTTAAATGGTTTTATAAATGAAGAAGTGTATGTGGAACAACCATCGGGTTTTGAGGATTCAAAATTTCCAAATCATGTTTTAAGCTAACCAAAGCCCTTTATGGTTTAAAACAAGCTCCTAGAGCTTGATATGAAAGGCTTTCAAACTTTTTGATTGAAAAAGGTAAGGTGGACACTACACTTTTCATAAAAAGATATCAGAATGACATCTTAGTAGTGCAAATATATGTTGATGATATTATTTTTGGCTCTACTAATGAATGTTATTGCAAAGAGTTTGCTAAGTTAATGCAAGGTGAATTTGAGATGAGCATGATGAGGGAGCGCTCATTCTTTTTGGGACTCCAAATCAAACAATTGAAGGATGTCACCTTCATAAATCAAGCTAAGTACATCAAGGATATGCTCAAGAAGTCTGGCTTGGAGAATGCAAAGCCTCAAGTCACACCAATGAGCTCATCTACAAAGCTTGACAAAGATGAAGGAGGTAAGTGTATTGACTCTAAGCTTTATTGCTCTATGATTGGATCATTGCTTTACCTTATCGCAAGTAGACTAGATATATTGTTTAGTGTTTGCTTGTGTGCTAGGTTTCAAGCTAGTCCTAGAGAGTCTTAACTTATAGCCGTTAAAAGGATCGTTAGGTGCCTTAGAGATACCCCTTGTTTAGGTATTTGGTACCCTAGAGACTCAACCTTTAACCTTCAAGCTTATTCGGATGCAGATTATGGGGGTTGTAAAATTGATAGGAAAAGTACTTCCGACACTTGCCAATTCTTAGGTAGTATGCTCATATCTTGATTCTTTCAGAAACAAAATAGTGTAGCTCTATCTACCACCGAAGCCGAGTACATATCCTTATGGAGTTGTTGTGCTCAAGTCCTTTGGATGAATCAACAACTCTTAGATTATGGAGTTAAAGTAGAAACCATACCCCTTAAGTGTGACAACATTAGTGCTATATGCCCAACCAAAAATCTCATCCAACACTCTAGAACCAAAAACATAGAGATAAGTCATCATTTCATTAGAGATCATGTCCTTAAACAAGATGTGGTCATAGAGTATGTTGACACCTTGAACCAACTAGCGGACATTTTTACCAAACCTCTAGACAAAGAGCGTTTTTGGTCCCTTAAGAGAGAGTTAGGTCTAACTAGCCTATCTTGGCCCTTTAGGACTCTTTTGAGGTTAAAAGTTGCTTGATCGTATGAAAAAGCATGTTTGTGTTTTGATAATCTTGATAGAAACCATGCTTGTAGCTAGGGGGAGTATGCTTCTATAGAACATGTTTTGATATGCTCATACATCATTTGCATACATTTAGAAGATGTTAAAGTCGAGCCTTTGGTTGTTCTAAAGACCAAAAATGCATTTATGGGCATAGAGTATCGATACGGCCTTATGCGTATCGATACAAGTACTTCATTAGCTTTCCAAATTGCATTTTCTCTCTTGCGGGTATCGATACGGTTAAATCCATTTCGATACGAGTTGTGAGCATTTCGATACGGATCCCATCCGCTTCGATACGGTTCCTTGATACGTGGTTTCGGGGAATTACCTTTGTACCTCCGTATCGATACACCCTTTAGGTGTATCGATACGCTATCGCGCAAACAACAATTAATTGGCATTAAAAGAGTTTCACTTTTACCAAAACTTCTATTTCAAAACCCTAGCTGATTTTCCTCTATAAAAAGCCTCTCAATCCCTCATATTTTCACCACAAAACTTAAAATCTCTTGAGGGTTCTTCAAAATCAAGCCAAGTCTTAAGGCTCTCCATCAATTTGGTGCAAAATCTTCATTCATTCCTCCCTATCTCAATATCAAGGTATAAAAACCTCATTTTCTTTCTATTTTCTTTATGATTTTCGTTTTTAAATTTTTTTTGTTTTTGTTCTTTCAAAAGATTTTATCAAACTTTTTTTTTATTTTGTTTTGCTTTTCAATTTTTTTACCTTGATTATTGATTTATCCATGGGTTGAATGAGAAAAATAATGCATACACATTATTTTGATCAATTTCTCTAGACTATAGAACCTAAAAAGAGAACACGTACTACAAGCAAAGTTGGTGAAGGATCGAATCCCGGCGATGGCACTCGTCCGAATTTGACTCTTATCTATCAAGGGTGCTTTAGGACTCCCGGCGAACCCAACTACTTTCGATCGTTTCAAAATTACAAAATTTGACCGAAGAGGGTAATTTCCATTCCTTTTCTCAACTCAGAGCGTTTTAAGTTTGTCTATCTACCTTTGCTTCACGAATGGAAATTTATGGAGTTTCTTCAAATCCCTAGGTTTTTTCTTTCAAAATTTGGTTTTGATATTTTATGCCAATGCTAAGTGTGTTGCCGATGCCTTGGGTAATGTCGTTTCCATTAACTCCTTTCTCATAGGCAAGAAGATTGACGTTGATGTTCAATCTCTTTGTGATGTTTTTATGTTTGAGGGTGAGGGTATCGAAGATGAAAATTCTCTTGGACATGTTTTGGGGGGTTCCGTGACCGTTCTAAATGCTCAAGACCGCATCCTACACTTGATGATCACTTGGTGGTTCAGGTCTTCAGGAGGGAAATACTCAACCATCCGCCAAGTTGATGACTTTTGGATTTGGTGCTTTCGCCAGAGACAACAACCTAACCTTGCTCGCATCATGTTTGCAGAGATTGTCTTTCTCGTGCAACATCGTCACACATCTCTTGTCACTTCATTCACCTATGGCACCGCTTTGAGCTATTTCTTCACTAAGAAGGAGATTGATTGCTCTCATGATTATCCGATAAGTCTTACTGATCCTATTGATGAAAGGTCTCTTTCTCGGGGCAAGTTTCACTACTTCAATGGTATTGGCTTCGCCTTTTCGAGCATCCTAGTGATGCCATTCCCGAAGAGATTGCAAATCCTACAGTGGTTGCTCAAGCACCTCCTCCTCCATCCATGGATTCTCTCATGGCCTACCTCAATGAACAATTCAAAGGCTTACGCACGGGAATTGCTTCTATGGATCAAGTCATGAATTCAGGGTTTGCTGCCATTGATACACGCTTCACATGCCTAGAAGATCGCATGACAAATGTGAAGATGTATCTCTTCTATTGAGGCCGAGCACAATTCGATGAATATCTCTCTCACGGCCTTTCATGATGAGTGGCGTCAATCAACGAGGAATGATGATGCCCATGACGATGAAGATGAAGATAATGAAGATGGTGATGGAAACGAGTAGTAGATTTATCTTTGCATCTCATTCATGTCATTTTAGGATCTTTATTTATGCACTTTGAATTATGTTCTTAGGATTAAGTTTACCATTTAAAACCTATGCTTTGATTATTGTTATTTGGATTTTCATTTGATGTTTCTTTATTTTATGAAACTTATGATTATCTATTAAATGTTGTTTGGTTATTGATTATGCCTTTATAACATATGTCTCTTATTTTTGATCTAACAAAAAGGGGGAGAGGGAAGTTTACAAAGTTCACTCACTTATCTTAAAATTTACCTAGCTAACATTAAGGGAGAGTTTTTCTTACAAAGTGTTTTTCAAAAGACTTAAAAATTTTAAGCTTTGGTTTTGTTATATCAAATAGGGGGAGATTGTAAAACCTATGTTTGATTTTGATATAACAAAATGTTTTAAGGACTAAATTGTAAAACTTGAAATGAATTTTTAAGTCCATCTAAAGGTTTAAAATCAACAAGGCTTTGTTCTAGTTTGAAAAACTCAAACTCCAAAATATTTTCTAAGTGTTCCAAGGCCAAATTGCTCAAAATCGTCAATGCGTATCGATACGCTTCTTACCGTATCGACACCTTTTTTACAAACTTGGCCACTGGAGAAAATCGTTTCGATACGCCTCTTACCGTATCAAAATAGGGTATCGAAACAAATTGCATCTGTATCGATACACTCTCTCTATAAAATCACACAGAGTTTGAATGGTGTACCGATACGGTCTCACTCGTATCGATACGGTTTTAAAGGTAATTTTAAATTCAGAGCCTTAAATATTTCGACCGTTGTTTGTCAGTTAGTAGGTAACTAATTTTTAAACAGCGTATCGATACACTTTAACTCGTATCAATACGAATTCGTCCAGTGAGCTATGTTGGAAAAATTGCATCGATACGATCTTGCCCGTATCTAAACGGTCCCCTAACCCGTACCGATACGCCTGTACGCGTATCGATACACCACTCTTGTAATTGTGCAACGACTCTTTCTTTTTTGAGACAGGTATCGATACGCCTCTTCGAGTACCGATACGGTAGGCTGCATAAGTGCATTTATGTTGGTAAGAGAGGGTTCCAACGGCTATAATCAATTCCCTAACCACCCAAATGGCTAGAATTAATGGAGAAGGTATAAAAACAAGTCATTTGAAGATCAGCAACAACCATTGCATCCAAGAGAAACATCTACACAAAAAATCCAAGCTCAAGTGCCTAATTACTTATTCTTGCAAAAAACCCAAATTGTATTGAGTACAATTCTTATCTTGTCTTTCAATTTGAGTTGAGTGCTTGTATTAAAAGGGGCAAATTTGTATTGTGAGATATCCTACTTGCCTTCAATTTCTTCTTTGTAACCAAGTGAGAGTTTGGTCAATTTTGGGTAGAAAATTGACCGGCATTGTAAAAGTTTCTCCTAAGCCTAGAAAAGAGGAAGATCAATTAGTGAATTGTTGGAAAATCCTTAGTGGGAGCTAAGGTAGTGAATATAGAGTTCATTTGAAACTTTAACCACTATAATTGCCTTGTTCTTCATTTTTATTTATACTTCTCCTACAAAATTTTAAAAACTCAATTCACCCCCTTTTGACTTTGATCAATCCCTTGATCCACTCAACAATATGTCACTATCTGATTGAGTTAAAATTTAATTAAAAATAAATTATTATTTAAAAAAAATCGTGATGACACGTTAGCAAAGTGTCACGTCAGCGTCTCTATACAATGTGATTGTCATATTATATAAGGGATCGAGGAGTTACTCCACTTAACAACCTTCAACAGCTGAGTTACTATTTTATTACAAAACATAAAGTTTAATTGTCATTTTGTAATATTTTAAAGTTTGATTACCGTTTTATTTTTTAACAAAGTCCAATGACCATTTGTAAACTTTAATTTTTTTATTTTGCCTTTTAAATTGCACCCTAACCTTACTACTGAGATTATTTTATTGAATTTGAATGCCTAACGGATTATATTGAACATTGGACAAGTGGAATTTTTAGGGATGAACATATGATTTAACTGAACAAATCAAATGAAAAAAAATAAAAAGTATTAAAATTGACGAGTCTTATTTTATTGACCAAAATTAATTTATTTTTTTTAAATCAAATAAAATGAAATGAAATGTAACTTGAATAGTATAGATTTTTCGAATTAAATTAATAAAAATTAAACAAATCAAATTAGAACATTATCCTGATTAAATTCTAAGCTATATAGCATATACGATTTATCAAAATTTGTAATTGAATATCACAATTTATATGGTACGTCAAAATTTGTATACTAAGTGAACGTAGATGTAGAGCAGCAGAAAGTTACAGTCTCAGGAAGTGTAGATTCGGCAACATTGATCAAGAAATTGGTTAGAGCTGGTAAACATGCTGAGGTTTGTTCTCAGAAATTGAACCAAAAGCAAAACAACTGTATCAAAGAAGACAAGATCAACAACAACAAAGGCCAAAAACAGAAGCAAAATAAGTTTCCCACTTTCATGTCTGAGGAAGACGATGGTTTCATGTATGATTATGATGCAAAGAAAGGTGTTGGAATTGGAAACATTGCTGCAGCCTCTAGCAATTTATGGTAAAATGAACAAGAGAGATATGGAGAGAGAAGAGAAAAAGAAAAATGGATGGATAGAAACCAAATCAATACCAAGATTTTGCCAGACGGATAACAAACTCGACGAAAAAATGAACAATTGGGATTAAAATGAACAAAAAATAAAATTTGATACATATAATGTGTAATTTACCCCTTTATAAATCAATAATGTCGAGATCACATAATTTTATTAATTTAAAGAGGTATTAATAAATCGATAAATTAACAATTTATTAATTTAAAGAGATTTTTTTTCGATTCAACGAACCTATATTATTCTTCATGAATAAAATATACATTGTATTGACTAATTGAATGATGTTAATGAACAATGTCACTAATTAAATATAACAACTCTTTACATTTTTTTTATTGCAGTATGAGAACACAACACCAGAATTTTTAGATGCAGTAAGTAAAGTTAGAGATGAAATAAAACTAAATTTAAATTTCAGGAAAAAACAAACAACAATAAAATCATATTTTACTATGTTGTCCTAGATATATTTGTGTTTTATAGAGTTATTAATTTATTATATTGAAGAGACCATAAAATTATATAAGGGTGTTCCGAAAATTATTGGCCATGTTTGGTAAATAATGATTTGAGCTAAAAATAGAGGTTTAACCGGTCAAATCCGCTAATTTAGATGTTTGATGAATAACGAATTGGAATAGCAGATTGGGGTGAAACCTCTAGTTTGAAAAAAAACCCGCTAATAGGAGCTTTTTAAAATTAGAAGTTTTGATATAAGAGCTATAAAGACATTTTATCCTTAACAATAATCAAAAGTCTCCAAATAACCTAAATTTAACATTTTCTATTTTAATTCTTTACACTCACGTATTTACATTGTGAGATTTGTAAATTAGTATTTTTTTTTATTTTTTTTATTTTTATTCTCACATATTTATATTTATTCAAATTTAATAATAAATTAAATTATATAAATAGTAAATTAATGTATAGATCTTTCAAATATGCTTAGTAATGTTATATTAAAAATTATTTTTCATAATCTAATTAATATTGTACGAACTAATTTACCTCAGTGGTTAAGGGAATAATTATTGTTCCTAGAGGTCACAGGTTCGAGCACTAGCAGCTGCAGCTAGGGGTGTGCAAAACCGGGTTCGGTTAACCATTAGCAAATTATTTCGGTTAACCGATAAGTTCGGGTCACTAAATTTTCGACCCTAAACCGTATTCATTCAACCGGTTAACCGTTTAGTCGGTTAACCGAAAAATTCGGTTCGGTTCGGTTCGGTTCGGGTAACGGTTTTTTATTTTGTTTATTAAAAATATAAATTTTAATAATATGTTAGAAAAAAGTACATACTTTTTAAAATCGACACATGATATTATTATCTTTTCTAATACTAGCAAGTTAAACACTTAAATTTGATAAAATAAAATTATAGTTTTACTTTTGGGGAATGAGAAAATAAAATAAAATTTAATTTTTTTAATATAAAATAATAAAATAACATATAATATAATAATATATATTATATAATCGGTCGGTTCGGTTACCCGGTTTATCCCAAAACCGTAAACCGTAACCGAACCGGTTTCTTTTAAAAAAATAAAAACCCGAACCGAAACCGAATTTTTTGGTTCGGTTAACCAATTTTTCGGTTCGGTTTTTTCGGGTTTCGGAATCGGTTTCGGTTTTTCGGTTTTTTTGCACACCCCTAGCTGCAGCATGGTGATTGAGCATGCAATGTTAAATGGTTGAGAGTATATGCAGAAAACTATCAATTATCAATTAATTTTACGAAACACTTTTATGCAATCAACTAATAAAATTCTTTAGTCAACTAATGCAACTAGTCATTATATTATTAATTTATTAAAATTAGAATCTTATTAACTTACTAAGTTTGGTCTTTCTTTTTTGAACCAAATACCAATATGCTCTTAGAAATTAGATATTTTGTTTATTAAAAAAAATTGAGATATTTTGGTATTAATTTATAACCAATTGAAATGGGATCACCATAAACCAAAGCTAAAAAAATACATCATGATCCACTAAGTCGGTAACAGATTTAAGGTATTTTTGAGGTTCAAAGAGTAAAACTCTTCTGCCTCTAACCATGTTTCTATTTATGTTTCTTGTTAAAAAAATACTTAAAATTAAATTAGAAAGCCTAACCTTAAATTTCAAATCCTAAACCCTACATCCTAAAAATACACTCTACTCTAAATTCTCTATACTTTAACCCTAAACCCAAATCTTAAACTCTAAACCTAAGACCTAAACTCCATAATTTTATTATGGACACGTATATTACATAAATTCAAATTGATGTCTTCCTTAACATATTCATATTTTAAAAACAATATCTTGTCGGGGTTTTCTTGGCTTGCCTTCCAATAACCCAAGACGTGCTCGAAAAACGGCCCAAACGAAACGATTCCACGGCAGAACTTGTCGAAAGCTTCATCCAGTCTTTGGTTTTGTTTGTAAGCTTGTCAATGAAAAGCCAAAGAGAAGTGAACATATCCATGGGGTTTCTACATATGTGGGAATCTTTGATGGAAGTGGGCAGAGAAGCATAAGGGATGTGGGTGGACAAAAGCCGTGGAATGTAAACACAAATAGTTGGAAATGCCTCTGGACAGAAATCACAGGTTTTAAACCACCAAAAGCCTTGATAGTTGATATAGATAAAGGCTCGTTCCACTGACCCAACCTTCTTCTTTAGGGAGGGTTTGCACCAGTTCTTCAAGTAGACATTATATGTGTACCAAATTAATTGGTTTTACACTTCATTATCATGTACGAATCGTGCACATTATTCAAGCTTGTCTCTGTAGATGATGCAGGGACTATGGTCCGAATCAGGCATGTGCAATCAAAAAACTATTTAAGGATAATAGACGGAACTTGGCCCGTGACATGTTCACGATCATTGATTCTGCCAAAGTATGTGGCGTTCAAGGGGACTGATGATTTGTATCTATGTCTTCGTGACGTTGACGGCCCACCGTCTTTGCAGTTCTGCACGGCAATCGAGACTTTTATGACTAAAGACGGGAAACTTCACATCAAGCCCGCTTCTTCCGATAATTTTGTAGGCACAGTTCGGATTCGGTTTTGCCGGATTCTGATTACACTAGCAACATTAACCACATGGACACCTTGTTCCGCCCCGTCAAAGTTAATGATAACATAATAGCTCCTCTCAACTTGGGCAACAACTAATTCTGCACACGCGATGCAAAGATGAGTTGCATTAGTGCACAAGGTAGGATTACCGATACAATTTAATGATATAGCCATTACCTTGTTTGTTTTATTGGAACCAATATTTTGAAAAGTGGTTATATCGTACCAATACGCTCTTAGGCATACCGATACAATTTTTCAATGGCTTATTTCTCAAATTCTAGTAAGCAAAACTGGTACTGATACAATATGAATTGTATCAGTGCGCCATTGTAAAATTGACTTCTCGTACCGATACCCCTTTGTACAACGACTCTTTCTTCTTACATCAGGTATCAATATCGAAGCCCGAGTACCGATACCGAGAGTTGGCAGACAACATTCATTGCAGGAAAAATGGTCTCCAATGGCTATAATTATGATCTCAGCTACCTAAACTATTAGAAATCAATAAGGGGATATATATTCAAGTCTCCAAAGCTACAACAACTATTGAACAAGTCTTAAGCATTCAAGCACAAATCCAACATTCTTGAGCCTATTAGAGTCAAAACTTTGCAACCCACTTGAGTGGTCTTTCTTGTAATCATTTTATTCAAGTTTTAGGTTGAGTGAACTTGTAATTGGGCAAACAAATTACATTTGAGATGATTTTTAGTTTGCTATTTAATTTCTTGTAAAAAAGAGTGTTTGATCAAAGTTTTATGTTAGAAAGCTTTGATTGTGTAAAAGGTTGCATTCTTAGACTAGAAAAGGGGAATAATTCTTAGTGAATTTGTGAAATTTCTTAGTAGGAAGCTAAAGCAATAGATGTAGACCTTGTTAGAAGGTTGAACCACTATAACTTCCTCGTGTCTCATTTTTATCATCCCATTTGCTTCCCTTTAATTTTTAAATTGCCAATTCACCCCTCTTGACCAAATCACATTGATTGATCATCCTAACAATTGGTATTTGAGCTTAACTCATTGGAAGGATTAACATCCTCTTGAGACAATTCGAAGGTGATTCAATTAACAAACAATCAAGCCATGACCTCTACTTCCGAGAACAACCATTACAATTCTCAATCCATCACTAAACCTCCTTATTTCAATGGGGATAACTATCCTCATTGGGAGAATAAGATGAAGTTCTTCATCAAATCCAACGACTACCACCTTTAGGATGTTGTAGAAGAAGGGCCATTCATTCTCATGATAATTGAAGGAGAACGACACATCCCAAAGACAAGACAAGACAAGAGTATACCGATGATGATTGGAGGAAGATGCAAGTCAACGAAAAAGCCATGCATATCTTGTTTTGTGCTCTTGGACCGGATGAGTATTCCAAGATGTCTTCTTGCACGAGTGCAAAGGGGATATGTGACAAGCTCGAGACCACCTATGAAGACACCAATGATGTCAATGAGACCAAGATTTGACTCCTCAACTTGAGCTATGCGAACTTTAAAATGGAACCAGATAAGGGTATCACCAAGATGTTCGATAGATTCTCTTTAATCGTCAAAGAGCTTAAAGGTCTAGGAGAAATTACTCGAGAAAACAAGCTTGTTCGGAAGCTCATCTACTCTCATCCCAAGTCATGAGATGGAGAGAGAACCACCATCATAGAAGCCAAGGATCTCAAGACCTTAAAGCTCGATGCACTCATGGGTTCTCTTATTACTCATGAGATTATGAAGGAAGGAAGAGAACAAGAAAAGAAGAGAGAAGAGAATAAGATGGAGAAGAACGAAGTGGAGAAGAAAAAGATTAGAATTGCTCTCAAAGCTTCACAAGAGGAGAGCGATTCTAGTGAGGAGGAAGATGAAGAATTATCTATGCTAGTCAAAAGGTTCACTCAGTTCATGAAATCGAACCGGGGAAGAAAGTTCCATCGAAGAGAGGATTTCAAGAATAATAACAAAGAGAAAGAGACGGATCAAATAGTTTTCTATGAGTGCAAGAAACCAGGGCACATCAAGTTCGAGTGTCCCCAACTAAAGAAAATGAGCTTTGGGAAGAAGAAGCTCATGGCTCATGTTTCTACTTGGAGTGATGAGGAATCATCCAATGAAGAGGAGCAAGAAGTGGCTAATCCTTGTCTCATGGAACTCGAATAGGATCTTAAGGTAACCTCTAACTCATGTACTTTTGAATTTACATTTGATGAGCTTCAAGAAGCTTATGATGAATTACAAGAGGTATATGATGAGTTGGTGGAGAAGTATAAAGAGTCGCTTTTGAAAAACAAGAAAACGATTTCAAATTTAAAAAACCAAAATGATTCCTTAACAAAAACTAACTCGGAACTTGAGAAGAAGGTTCTTGGTTTACAACAAAAACAAAATGATTTTGAAAAGAAAAATCAAGATTTGAACAACCTTCTCTCCAAAGTTCATGATGATCACCAAAGGGAAGTTAGCGATCTCAAAGCTTCCTTAAGCAAAGTTGGGAAATCTAGTTTTGAAAAAAAGGACAATCTTGAAAATCTAACTATGTGAAAAGGAACTTTAATGGCTGCAAGCAAATAGGCTTCTAAAGGCCCTCATATGGTAAGCGGGTTAGAAGTGTTTGGATTCCTAAGGAACTTGTCACTTCTAATGACACTAATGTTGTTACTTCTTGGATTCCCAAGGGAACTAAGATCTTGAGAGCTAATACTCATGGACCCAAAATGATTTGGGTACCAAAAATCAGGACTTAATCTTTGTTTGTAAGGGGAGCATTGTTACAAGGCCAAAGCTTCATGTACAAATTCATGGTACCTTGATAGTGAATGCTCGAGACACATGACCGGTGACAAGAGTCAGTTCTTGGAGCTAAAACCAAAGAGTGGAGTAGTGACTTTCGGTGACAACTCCAAAGGCCACATTGGAGGAATTTGTTTCATTGGTAATCACTATTCTATCCTTATTGATAATGTTTTATATTGCAACGGTCTTAAACACAACCTTTTGAGCATAAGCCAACTTTGTGATAAAGGTTTCAATGTTCTTTTTGATTTAAATGGTTGCAAAGTTATCAACATTGAAACTAACAAAATTGTGCTTATTGGTAATCGCATAGGAAACATATACATGGTGCATTTAGATGACATTCATATTTCCAATGCATGTTTTATTGCCAAAGATGAACATGATTTGTGGTTATGGCATACAAATCTAGGGCATGCAAGCATAAGTGTTTTAGAAAAAATGATTTTAAATGATCTTGTAAAAGGTTTGCCAAAAATAAAGTTTTCATATGATAAAATTTTGTGATGCTTGTACAAAAGGCAAACATAAAAGAGTTTCTTTTAAACCTATTAATGATGTTTCTACAAGTAGAGTTTTATAATTGATCCACATGGATCTTTTTGGCCCTATTAGAACAATGAGCTTGGGTAAAAATCATATGCATTTGTTTTAGTTGATGACTACTTTAGATTTAATTGGGTTCTATTTTTTAAGTAACAAGGATGGGACTTTAGAAAAATTCATCACATTTTAAAAAATAACTCAAAATGATATTGGTCACTCTATTTCTCACATTAGAATTGATCATGGAACCGAATTTCAAAATCTAGGTTTTGAGGATTTTTTTAACTCAAATGGTATAAGCCATAATTTTTCTGCTCCTCTCACACTGTTGCGTGCTTTAAGTGCTCCACAATTGATGCAAGTGTATTTACCACAAGTTATAGTATATAATAGATACTGTCTCCACATGGATTAGTGCTACTTCAGGAATCTAATTTCTCGCACTAAAAAGATAAAAACACAATTTGGTGATTGTAGGAGTTCTAATTAACAAGTAAAATAAAGAGCGATTAAATAAAAAAAGATGTGACCGAGTAAGAGAGAATAGGATGTGTTATCGTGAGTCATGGAGTGGTAGTTGAATGGATCGTCTTGGTAATTGAGTGCAAGAGAATCTCAATTGCCTTGGCAATTGGCAACAGTCGGATTGCCTGGGCAACTGGTGGAGCGATTGCCTGAGCAACTGATGGAGCGATTGTTTGGGCAACTGGGCGACAACCTTCAAGGTTCGGCGAAACGTTCTTCAATAGTTTCTCCTTATCCCTAATTCAAAACACTAGTTAATTGTACATGCCTTGATAATACATCCCTGCGTGAACCAAGGGTGGACAACAACCGATCTTGCACTCCTTTTAGCTGTTGAAATTCGCAACTTATCTCTAAGTCGAATTAGTCTTCACCATCGATTGATTGAATTAATATCATGCTCATCCGTTTCTTGAATCTAACTCTCCTGATATTAGATAAATGGATAAATTCATGAGATCCTCTCCCAATTCACTCGCAAACAAAATTGAGAACCAAGAATGAACAAACCTTGAATTAAAATTGCAAACTCAAATACCTAAACAAACCCAGTCATTCTCACAACCACTAAAACACAATAACCCAATTAAAATAAAGTTTAGTTCATGGTTGGGTTCAAAAGAAACAAAAAAATAAAATATCCTTAGCATGAATCTAATTGAACAAGAAGGAAGAAGAAGATGATATCGAGCACCATCCTTATCTCGTCTCTCTTTCTAACCGAACATCTCCAAGGGTTGCAGCTAGGTCTTCTTTATATAGGAGATGACTAGGTCAAAGTCTTTCTTGAGGAGGAAGTTAAGTTGGAATTAAATAGCATTAAAGAGATCAATCTCTTTTAATATCTTAAAACTCTTGGAATTTAATCTTCCTTTGACCTCTTCATGGAACTTCAACTTCTTTAGGATTTATCCTTGTCGTTCATGATTATTTGAATTGTATGGATTTCATCCCCAAAGAAATCGCCAGTTTCCTTTTCTTCTTTACTAGTTACTTCAACAACTTCCAGCTTCCACGGGCAATTATCCAGCACGCATAAAATAACCTCCAGCAGTACCCTTTTTCCACCAAAATTAACCAAAACATGATATCGAACACAACCACAAAGGAAACAATGCAAAGATGCATGAATGACTAAAAATGCAACTAATATGAGCCTAAGTCTAACAATAATATGAGTAAAAAGGGTAATAAAATAGTACTTTTGAACACTTAACACACCCCAAACTCGAACTATTGCTTGTCCTCAAGCAATGCAAACTAACAATTACCTACCAAAACTTTAATCATCAAAGACATGATTCAAACTTGAATTCAATCATCAGAACTGTGGCACAAAGTATTATCACCTTTTAATTTTTTGGATAGCACAAAAATTACTCGGAATCAAACTATAATGCTCGTGACAATGTGTGTGCGTAGTTGTGTACAAGTTGATTTTCAAGATTCTATGTCAACAATAGGTTTTTAATAATTTAATTGCTGGGGTATTTATTTTTGTTTTCACTAGAGCCAATTTCGGGCACCTCTAGCGATTCATTAATGTGCATTAACTACTAGAGACGATTTCGGGCACCTTTAGCAAGAAATTAACTTTTAATTTTCAATTTTAATTTGCCCAAATTTTAAGCAACATAAGTTCACTAAGTTTCTATCAATCAACAAGTCACAACCGTGTCAATGATATTTAGCATCATAACAAGATTCTAAGTTCTTTTCATGCAATCCTAAAACTATAGGTTCTTTCAATTAAGTGCAGTGGCAAAAATTCATCATTGGATATTCAACAAGTCTTAAGTAATTAAATCAAATCAAAGGCATGACAAGTAACTTATGCAACCTATATGCGATTACTAAAGATTAATGCAACTAAACATGAAAGTAACTAGAAACAAACACCCCCAAACTCGAGAGAAACATTGTCCCCAATGCATGCAAAATGAAATAAAGGTAAAAGAAAATAAATTGAATTAAAACGAGTTAGTCGGAGAGGTCGTCACCTCAAATGATGAGTTTTCTTCGTGCTGTTTGCTTGATTATTTTTCCGGTCCGCGGTGGTTGAATACTTGTTGCCGGTACCGCATCAATAGCATCAGTGTGTCAAGGAGCAGAATATTTCTTTAGTTTGATCTATGTTTGCCGAGGCAGGTTCACTTGCTTGAGCATCCATAGTTGCCGAAGCAATTGTTGTTTCCTGGGTAGTGGTTGGTGCAGGGGATTTTTTTGAGTGGATCAAATTAATCGATATGGTCAAGAGGGGGGTGAATTGGAACTTTTAAAAATGAAGGGAGCAAAAGAAACAATTAAAAATGAATAACAAGGCACTTATAGTGGTTCAAGCTTCTAAACAAGCTACACATCCACTACCTTAGCTCTCATTAAGGATTTTCAAAAAACTCTTCACTAATTTGTTCTTCTACTTTTCTAGGCTAAGTAGACAACCTTTACAAATTCAATCTTTCTACCCAAAGATTGAATTACAAGACTCTCAATTACAAAGAATAAGAGGCAATTTGAAATGTATCTCCAACAAGACTAATATATTGCCCAATTACAAACCAACACTCACCAAACTTAAAAAGAAAAATAAACAATTGAGAATTTTACAAGTTGGGTACACAATTTGAATCTAATAGGCTCAAGGGTTTGGAATAAATGTTTTGATGTTGCTTGAAGGTTCAAAAGTTGTTGATGTAGCTTTTGAGACTTGTTTTTATACCTTTGCATTGAATTCTATCTGTTTGGGCGGTTGATGTCATTAATCTACCCGTTGGACTGCATTTTCTCGCAATAAATGCTCATTAACTACACACCGTATCGGTACACTTTGTGACCGTATTGGTACCTATCTCAAAGAAGAAAGAGCCATTGTGACTGAAAAACAGAGCGTATCGATACGTGGGGAGGGCGAATCAGTACGGTATAAAGGGGCGTATCGATACGATTTTTGTTAACTGGAATCTTGATTTGTGTTTTGACAAAAAATATATCGGTATGCTATCTACGCGTATCGATACGGTTCAACGACCATTTAAAAATTTAGGATTCTAATAACTAACAAGCCAACGCTTGAAAATTAAATGTAAAGATTTGCAAAGGTCAGCATATCATATCGATACGGTGACATACCGTATCGGTACACTATAGCATTAAAATATTTTACTTTGAAAAACCGTATCGATACTGTCCCGATGAGTATCAATACACTATAGCTTAAAGTCTTACCCAACTGATTATCGTATTAATACATGATTAAACCGTATCGGTACACTATGGTCGATTAAAATTCCAGTAACGAAAATCCGTATCGATACGTTATAAGGGTATAGATATGCCTGTGCGTTTTGTTGAAATTTGGCTTGAAAATACTTGAAAAGACTTACTGAAAATTGAACCTTTTAATTTTTTTTGTCTTGAAAGAGTACTTGGTTCAAAATTCTTGTCAATTAAGTGAGTCTTTGAAATACTTAAAAAATTATTGTATTTTTCAATTAAGTCCCTAAAGTAATTTGTTATATTAAAATCAATTTAGGTTTCACAATCTCCCCCTTTTTGATATAACAAAACCAAGTAAAAAAATTTAAGTTTTGAAAACTTTGAAAAGCTTACTCCCCCTTAATTTAAGATAGGTTTTCAAAAAATGATTTTCAAAAATTAGCTCTCTTACACTTATCTTCTCCCTCCTTGTGTTAGATCAAACTTAATCAATGCATAAAATAGGGATAATAGACATAAAGCACAATTTAAAGCATAAATAAGCAACATAATAGCATTAAGCAAGAAATATTCAAAGCAAATAATAGTTCAAACATAATTCCAAACTCATGTCCTAAAAAGATAAAACAAAGCATAGGTTCTTAAAGATAAAACATAGGTGCATAAAATAGAAGTCTAAATGATATGGCATGATATGCAAAGCTACTCGTCCCCACCATCGTCTTTATCCTCTTCCTCTTCATCATCATGACTTGGTTAAGGTTTCCGAGTGTGATTAAGCCAAGCACCATGGAAGGCGGTGAGAGAGACATCCACGAACTTTTTTTGAAGTCCAATGGCCTTGACTTGATCCTTCAAGGATGTGAAGCGAGTGTCAAGGTCATTGACTTGATCCTCCAATGATGTGAAGCGAGTATAAATGGCAGCAAATCCAGAATTCATGTTGTTGAATTTCTCATTGAGAAACATCATGAGGGTATCCATGGAAGATTGAGCAATAGGAGCACCTTGTGGACCTTGTGGAGCCACCGATTGATCATCTTGGCGAGGAGCTCGAGGAACACGAACCCATTCATTGTTGATGTATTGAAGAGTGTCCACGAGTTCTATATTTTGTACACATTCATGCCCTTATTATTGTTGTTCTTAAGCTCATTTAGGCATATTTAAGTGCATTGCATGCATTATAACAATATCTTCTTTTGTACCATACTTTTATTGAATACAGCTAAGAGAGGAGAGAAGAGGACAGAAATCTGGAACTAAAGAAGTTGTACTGAAGTAGTTCCAGATGCCGCCAAGGATGCTACTAAAGTAGCATTGCTGCCAAGTGTCACCTAGGCAGGAGTTACACCGACTTAGCCAAGATGGGTCGCGATTTAAAGAGAGAAAATTCCTAAGCCCAATGAGCCCAGTCTTGCAATATTCTGAAGCCTGTAGCGGCCAGTAGAGCTGATCCAAGATCGATAAGTAGGAGCACTTATCCTTACTTGCAGAGGAAGGCAACGTCCAAAGAGTCCATATATAAGTAATAAAGGAGTCTGCATTTAATGTAATTTACTTTTAGAACTCCTACTTCAAGGAGGACTCAAACTTAGGCCATGAGCCCTATATATACCCAATGTATGTAAGGGTATAGGGCATGCATATACATAGGCATATCTCGGATAGCACTTCGCATATCTGAGGACGAGAGGGTAGATGGGGGGATAGTTAGATAGGTTGGAGATGTTGGGGGTCGCGGGCCAACTTTCCTAGGGTTAGACGCGTGTATGTAAAGTAGTTTGAGGGAAACTATTGTATAGTTTTGAGTTGTTTTCAATAAAATTCTGAGTTTGCTTAATCTATGCTCTTTGTTCGTTCAATTAGTTTACACCAGTCAGTTGAAGAGAAAATCCATTTGTCATGCACGAAAGTGCAAGGCTCACGAAAGGGTTAAGCACGACCACAACCTTCAAAGGCGTGACTAACTTGGTTCTACACTAGTCCACAAGTTTCAGTGGCTAAAAGGGATTACCAATCGAGTTGACTAATTTGGTTCCACAATAGTCCTCAAGTTAGCATCTCGAGCATCCTAACCTAGAAATAGGAGGGATCACTGTTGACTATCCTGCCGAACTTGGAATGTATGCCAGACTTGCCGCTAGGACTTCTTTCCGTTCCACCTGCCGAGACAGTACACTTCTGCAGTGGCAGTGACCTGCTGCGGCCGCTTGACAGGGTCGTAGTTTGCCGCTCGCCATCCCGCCGAGGTAGCAAATCATGGCAGCACAAAAACATGCTCAGACTATTCTCCTCACGTTCTTCACTTTGCTTTCTCCTCTACTCTGAATTCTTTTTGCAATCTTTGCTTCCAAGATTTTCTTTGCTTTATTTTTTACATTCTCTCTTTTCTTTCTTTAGGAAATACAACCATCCCACAAACTATGGCCTCATCACAACAACCCGCCGCCACCTCCAAAACTTCATACCAAAGGTTCTTGAAACCTGCTAACGAGGAGACGTACAATAAATTCTACAGAGAAAGGAAACTATGGGAGGAGATGGGCTTCCAATACACCCAGTCTGATGGTGATTTTGGGTTGGAAACCTTCATATTCGAAAGAATCCACAATATGGACTGGGACCAATTTATCCAGCAGCCAAAATGAATTAACATCAACCATGTGCGAGAGTTTTACGCCCACCGGCCAAACCTAGAGAGTCCTTTTGTCTATGTCTGGGGAGAAGGTGTCAAGTTCATTGATGACATGATCAACAACTTTTACAGCATAGAGGTCAGCGGCAACTCGCATGAAGAATAGGAATCATATTGACAGGGGCCAACTACAACAAGATCAAGAAGAAGCTCTGTAAGCCAAACACCAAATGGCTGACAGGCAAGAACAATGGGTCAGTCAACCGCCGAGACTTGCTGCCAGAGGCAACCTTGTGGAGTTACTTTGTCTAGCGTCGCCTGATGCCCACCTCGTACGGATCGACAGTAAACAGGCCATGACTCCCCCTTATCTGCAACATCATGAAGGGGCGACATATCAACGCCGGCGAAGTAATAATACATGAGATATATGCCCACGCAGAAAAGCCAAATGCCAAAGGTCCATTTTTCTTCCCTACACTCATCACTGGCCCGTGTGCCAATTTTAGCGTGCCGATGCACCCAAAAGACAAAATTCTTCCTACCAAGGAAGGATGGACAAGAAGGGTACACCAACAGATGATGCATAGAACGGAGCCAGACACACCTTTCACTGCCCAGCCGCCGTCCCAAGCTGCCGCCACCCCAGCCGCAGCAGGCAGTACTGAAGCTGCCCTCCCGTCCGAGGTGATCCCTTTACTGCGCTGCCTAGTGGAAAGCTGTTAGAGGATTGAGCACAAATATGTGATATTCACCAAATATGTAGCGGACGTGTATAAGGCCTTTGTTGCCTACCTGCTGGATAAGTATCAGGACGCCGATCCATAGTTTCCTGCCTTTACCATGAAGTTAGCAGCTTCCAAGCCAATCCAGATCACTCCAAGACCAGCTGCTGCTCCTGCCGCCGACGACAGCGAGGGGCCGCACCGTCTCCCCAAGAGAAGAACCTCTCCCACCCCTATCCAACCATACGACCTATCTTCCTCATCAGAATCAGAGAAGGATGAGGTAACCACTACTGCCTCCCCAGTAGCCAAAACGGCCGCTGCCAAGGACACCGGCTACTCAGACATGGAGATTTCAGACTCCCATGACGACGAACTGGCAGAGGCAACCAGAAAGAAAAAGCGGCCAGCAACAGAGCCTCAGAGTGGATAAGCTGAAAGATAATAAAAAAAGCCCACCCCCAGTCGCATCCAGCCGATGCGTAGCTCAAAGAAGAGCCCATCGGAAAGACCATCCGCTACGCGCCACCTAGTCCCACCTACCTCCTCATAATCTTCCTTTGACTTGGCAGCAACAGAGTGGAACTCCCTCAATTTATAGCACCATTTTTCTTTTCTTTTCCTTTTCCTTTTTATGTTTTATTTTCTTTCCTTTTTATGTTTTATTTTCTGTTTTGTAATTTTTCTTTTTATATTTCATGTTTTGTTTTTATTTTTTGTTTTGTAGAGGCATTGAGGACAATGCCAACATTGAGTTTGGGGGGAATTAGTCCTATTTGTTTTAGGTTCATTTAGTAGAATTTAGACGCATATGTAAATTCTGCCCCTAGCACTTAATGAAATAGAAATCTTTAGCTTTAAAACTTGTGCCTATGACAGCTTAACCGACTACTTATATTTGCACCTTTCTAAAAATTTTAAATTTAACTATGGGGAGAAGCATGAAAAACACTTAGAAAGTTTTTCTTTTCTGCCAATTATCTTTAATCATGTATGTTTAATGCTGAATTTTTGCTTGAATTTTGAGTTTAACACTGCCTGCCTGCCTTGAGGTAAGAAATCAAGTTAAAGGCTAATGTTTCTATTAATTTTGTGCTAAGGGCAAGTTTACTAGTTAGGTTGCATTCCTTGAGGAAAAGCAATAGTTTGAGTTTGGGGTGTGTGTAGAGTGTCTACGGGTTCTATATTTTGTACACATTCATGCCCTTATTATTACTTTTCTTAAGCTCATTTAGGCATATTTAGGTGCATTGCATGCATTATAACAATATCTTCTCTTGTACCATGCTTTTATTGAATATTTTATGTTAGGTTGAGAAAAGTTACTATTTTAGTTAGTTTATATTTTCAGGTGCTATAGCTAGGAGAGGAGAGGACATGAAGCCGGAACTAAAGGAGTTGTACCGAAGCAGTTCCAGATGCCGCCAAGGACGCTACCGAAGCAGTATTGCCACCAAATGCCGCCCGGGCAGGAGTTACACCGACTTAGCCAAGATGGGTCGCGATTTAAAGAGAGAAAATTCCTAAGCCCAATAAGCCCAGTCTTGCAATTTTCTGAAGCCTGTAGCGGCCGGTAGAGCTGATCCAAGATCGATAAGTAGGAGCACTTATCCTTACTTGCAGAGGAAGGCAACGTCCAAAGAGTCCATATTTAAGTAATAAAGGAGTCTGCATTTAATGTAATTTACTTTTAGAACTCCTACTTCAAGGAGGACTCAAACTTAGGCCATGAACCCTATATATACCCAATGTATGTAAGGGTATAGGGGCATGCATATACATAGGCATATCACGGATAGCACTTCTCATATCCGAGGACGAGAGGATAGATGGGGGTATAGTTAGATAAGTTGGAGATGTTGGGGGTCGCGGCCCAACTCTCCTAGGGTTAGACGCGTGTATGTAAAGTAGTTTGAGGGAAACGATTGTATAGTTTTGAATTATTTTCAATAAAATTCTAAGTTTGCTTAATCTATGCTCTTTGTTCGTTCAATTAGTCTACACGAGTCAGTTGAAGAGAAAATCTATTTGTCGGGCACGAAAGTGCAAGGCTCACGAAAGGGTTAAGCACGGTCACAACTTGCAAAGGCGTGACTAACTTGGTTTCACACTAGTCCACAAGTTTCAGCGGCTAAAAGGGATTACCAACTGAGTTGACTAATTTCGTTCCACACTAGTCCTCAAGTTAGCATCTCGAGCATCCTAACCTAGAAATAGGATGGATCACTGTCGACTATCCTGCCGAACTTGGAATGTCTACTAGACTTGCCGCCATGACTTCTTTTCGTTCCACCCACTGAGACAGTACACTCCTACAGTGGCAGTGACCTGTTACGGCCGCATGACAGGGTTGTAGTTTTCTGCCCGCCATCCTGCCGAGGCAGCAAATCATTGCAGAACAAAACATGCTCAACCTATACAATGCAGTCCACAGGCTACTAAGCTTCACTTGCCTTACCCAGCCTATAGCCCAAATCTCTCCCTATCATCTCTCTCATCATCACTATCTTCATCTTTACTTGTGTTTTTATATTTCCACATCATGAGATTTAATTATGCATTTACTAAATCTTTGTGCACTAAACCATTCATAAGAGTTGCTCTAATCCCTGTGGGAGACGATATCTTTTATACTATAACTTGAGAAGAGTGTGCACTTGCGCTCATAAATGGAGAACACCCAAACACTCTACATGTACGTATAGTGAGCACGGGTAGGGGAGCGCTCATCAATAGTGTGACCAAAGGTTTCGGGCTAGTCATAGGCACAATCAATCCTAAGGGAATGAAACAAGTGATTCAAAGCCGATGAATAGTAAAAGAATTTGACTTGGTCCTTGTGACGGTGTTGGACAAGATAGATAAGATTGGCAAACATAATTTGACAAAGATTTGGGTGCTTACCCTTACGAAAACAACGAAGCCAAAAATCCTCCACTTGGAGAATAGTTGAAAATTTTCCACCCGAACGATGAATAAGCCAAGAGATAATAAGGTGAAGTATACGGTCTTGGGAATTTAAAATAGTGACGGAACCAAGAGGACCATAACTTAAAGAGTTTTCATCATCAATCCCAATATTTTCAAAACCAAAGTCTTGACAAAAAACGTTTTGATCGATTCGAAAGGTTGTGCCCATAAGATGAGTTCAATAGTAACAACATGTTCTCTATTAGCATCATGAATACACTTGGCATTTGAAGAGAAGATTATGACAAGATTCCGATATGAAATCGGGGATATGCTCAAAAAGTCCATAAGTTTCCATGTTAGAAACAAACCAAGATATTCAAATTTAAAATGTTCAGAATTTTAAAAAGGAATTGAGACAACACGTTCTTCCCTAACAGTAAAACCTTAAAAAAGCTTATAACGAGTCAAATCCATAGGAGTAGGAAAACTATGATAGATTATGTAAGGGAGGTTTGGTTTAAGGTTACCCTAATTATCTTCGATAGGATTAGAAGAGGTAGAGGCTAAATATCTTCTCGCTCTCTTTTTAGGTGCCGTAAACCTGAAAACAACATCAAAACAATTCGAACATGTATGCAATTATCATCACATTTAATCCAAGGATAAATTCCAATAATTCAAGGTATTGATAAAAACACTATATTTTATAGGTTAAAAATATATACAAGTATAGAAGAAAATCTTGGTGAATAGAATTTTGAGAAACATAATTGAAAAATATATGGTATAATTTTATATTCGAATAAAAAAATTCAGATTTTAAAGATTCTTTTGCAAAAACTTGAAAACCCATAATATATGTATATGTTTTATACAAAAATCAACTTAAAACAACCAAAGAAATTAAAAAAAAAATTAAAAAGAAAAGAAAAGGGTGTATACCTTGATTTATGGAGAATGGATGAATGATGAGATGAGAATGCACAAAATTGCTAACAAAGCTTGGCTTTGATGTGTTGATGAAAATCCCTCAAAGAATTTTAGGTTTTGTGCGAAAAATTGAAGAGATTTAAGGGGATTTTATAGTGTTTTTTTATTAGGGTTTTTAGGTAAAAAAGGATGTTTGAGTTTTAATGAAAAGTTGATTCCTTTTAAAAGCCAAAATTAAAGTTTCAGCCGAAACCGTATTGGTACGCTTACATAGCGTATCGATACGCCTTGCCACAATTTTAAATTATTTTTAAATACCGTATTGATAAGCGTGATCGTATCGATACAATTTTCATTATATCACTTCCCATTGACGAACCCGTATCGATACACATATAGTCGTATCGATACGCTATTGCCAGAAAATGCATTTTGGACAATTTTAAGTCTAAAAATTCAACTTTGAATGACCCTAAATGCATGTGAATCATATATGAGTAAGATTTAAGGACTAAAACTGATGCATACTTCCCCTAGCAACAAACATAGGCGCATTAAGAAGCAAAATCACATAAGCATGATCATCATTTAAAATTCAAGCAAAATTTTGCACTTAAAAGCTCTAAAAAGGTCAAGATAGGCTAGTTAGACCTAACTCCCTCATAAGAGTCCAAAAATGCTATTTATCTAAAGGTTTGATAAATATGTTCGCTAATTGGTTCAAAGTATCAACACATTCTAGAACTACATCATTTTTCAAGATATGATCTCTAATGAAATGATGTCTAATTTCTATATGTTTGGTTCTAGAGTGTTGGATGGGATTCTTAGTGAGACAAATGGCACTAGTGTTGTCACACTTAAGGGGTATGGTATCTACTTGAACACCATAATCTAAAAGATGGTGCTTCATCCAAAGAACTTGAGCACAACAACTCCCTAAGGATATGTACTCCGCTTCGGTGGTAGATAAGGCTACGCTATTTTGTTTCTTAGAGAACCAAGATACGAGCATACTACCTATGAATTGACATGTTCCAGAGGTACTTTTCCTATCTATATTACATCCCCCATAATCCGCATCGGAGAAAGCATGAAGGTCAAAGGAAGAGTCTCTAGGATACCAAAGACCTAAACAAGGTGTATCTTTAAGGTATCTAAAGGTTCTCTTATTAGCAACTAGGTGTAATTCTCTAGGACTAGCTTGAAACCTAGCACATAAACAAACACGAAACCCGATATCGGGTCTACTTGCGGTAAGGTAAACGAAAGATCCAATCATGGAACGATAAAGCTTAGAATCAACACACTTACCTCCTTCATCCTTGTCAAGCTTAATTGATGAGCTCATAGGAGTGGCTTGAGGCTTCACATTCTCCAAGCCAAACTTCTTAAGCATATCCTTGATGTATTTAGATTGATTAATGGAGGTGCCATCTTTCCTTTGCTTGATTTAGAGCCCCCAAAAAATGAGAGCCCTCCCATCATGCTTGTAGGGCGTGTAGGTGTTCCCTTTTTGTGAGAGCACAAGTGCACACTCCAGCCATGTTATAGTATAAAAGATGTCGAATCCCATGATGATTGGTCAACTTGGTTCGATTTGTAGTTCATGCACAAGGTAAAGTAAAAACACAAGTAAAGTGATTGTTGAGAAGAAAAGTAAAATAAATTAAAGCACAAGTAATAAAAGAGGTGATTCAGGTTGATAATCTGCCGCTTAGTGTGAAACTGCGTATAATAGGCTAAGTTGTTCTGCACTGCCACGATATGCTGCCTCGGCTGGTACTGGCGGATTGAGGCTGCAACCCTTTCGCCGCCGCAGCGGATCTCTACACTTGCAACTTTCGTTATCTCGACATGTGAGATGGGGAGAATTCCTATCGGCAAGTCTGGCAGATACTCCAAGTTCGACAGAGCAATTCTAATATGATACTTCCTATGTCTAGGCAAGGATTATATCACCACGTGATGCATGCAATACCTAGCAATCTCAGCATAAACCTAACACAGGCAGTCGACGTTTGGTTACTCTTTTTAGCCGCTTAAACTCAAAATTATGTCTAAGCTGAATTAGTCAACACCTCGACATGATGAGACCGTACTTAATTATTTCGTGAGTCTTACACTTTCGTGCCCAAAAAATGGATTTCTTCAATTGGACTTTTGGAACTAATTGAAGAAGTGAAGATCATGAATTAAGTAAACTTGAAATATTTTATTGAAACAACTAAAAAACCTAATACAACCGTCTCACAACTAATTTACAACATAACCCTTAACCCAAGAGAAGTTTAGAACATGGCAGCGGCAAAGAGAACTAAGCTATGTCTATAGAAAACCTAAGATGATTTGAGCTAGGAGTACAATGGGTATTTATAGAAAAATAACTAGGTTAAGTCTTCCTTAAAGTAGAAGTCCTCAAAAGCAGCTTTCCACCTTTAATGTGACTTTAAACTTTGACTTCTTTGAGTTGAATGTGGACTTTATCTCGTTTGCCTTACTCCGCAAGTAATCTTGAGATTTCACTTCAACGGCTCTACCCGCTGCTACAAACGTCGAAAAATCGAGTGGATGGTGGCGATAGACACAAAATTTTTAGCTCTACAAATCGCATTCCGGTTATTCAACTCCATAGTTTGCTGCTATGGGCAGCAAGGTCAGCGGCAACATTACTCGACAACAACTCTCTTCAACTGGAGTTACGTCAGTACAACTCCTTGGTTTGTTGCCTCATCATTACATCCTCAGCTCCTCTTTCCCACTTTCAGCTTTTAGTACCTAAAACCAAGAATATATTAAAATAGTATCTCTTATTTGCCAAATAAAATATAATTTATAAAAACAAGGTAAAGCGAAGGAATGCTGTAAAATGCAATGCATGAACCTAACTATGCCTAAAATGAGCTCAAAAACAATAATAAAATGAGGTGGAATATGTACGAAATATAGGACTTGTGGAAACTTTACACACCCCCAAACTCGAACTATTGCTTGTCCTCAAGCAATGCAACCTAATATACTTGCTCTAATAATAATAAAAAAGATAAACTTGTATTCAACTTGATTTCATGCCTCGAGGCTGTGGCACCTATATTGAATTAGTGAAGGGAAATAAAGCAAGAAAATAACTCAGAATTAGATTTCTCATGCTAGTGTAGTGTGTGCATGTCTGTGTACAAACTGAATATTCAGAATAAAAAAAAAGATGCTGTTACAATTTAAAGGTTTCTACCGAGGCAACACAGTTAAGCACATTAATTTAATCATGGCATTGAGAGCTTCAGCTTATCACAACTACTCTTCTAGGTCTGAAGTTAAGATTTGAGTAAACTACAAAACCCCGAACCCTTGAAGTAGAGTCATCCTGTGAAGACTTTAATTCACTCATGCTAATTTGTCTGTCATTTTAAGGCTTTCAGTTTCATGGACTTTGATAGCAGCGGAGTGTCCTCGCACATGATTCTTCCTAGAGCCTGTTGCGGGCACCTCTAGGGTAAAACAACATTTTTTTCCTTGTTTTCACTTATGTTGTTGTGGCAGTGCTGTATTGTTCTGTTTCTTTTGCCTGCCTTGGCGGCTACCTGCAATCATTGTTAGAATTTTTAAAAGATTTCTAAAAATAAGCAAACAATTTTCATCAGATCTTCTAACACATTCAGCAAGTAACATAGGTGTTGACAGTTTTAGGCAAAAAGAAAAAAAATTCTAAGTCATTTCATGCTTTTAATTTGGTGAGAAAATAAATTAATCGGCTATCCTATCATAGGCACAAGTTATATAACAAAATTTTCTTTTCCGATTATTACTAAGGCAAGTACAATGCAACATATATACAACTAAGTATGCCTTGACAAAAGATGCGAAAGCTATCCCCAGACTCGAGATGGGCATTGCCCTCAATGCACAAAATGAAAGAAAATAAATACAAGAGATAAATAAAAGAAAACATAAAAGAATAAAAATAAAATAAAGAAAAGGAACAGAAACAACTAAAAGTTGGCTGATGGTTGAAAGGGGCCTTGAGTCTTTTCTGCTGAGGAGGAGGAAGAGGTGTGGATGACGAAGCGGCGGCTGATAGATGTCTTGGCGGTAGCCTTAGCCGGTGAAGTTTTTTCTTTTCGCAACGGTTGGACTCTTTTGGCGTATGTTGTGGATGGTTTCGAACAGGGCAGGCTCTAAATCAAGGTCTCATGTTTGCTGTGTGTAATGGAAACCTTGCTCCTCCCAGACTGTCTGCTTAGAGAATTGATCTCTATATCTTTCCTTGTCCGCCTTGGTGCAAAATTTCTTGTACTTGGGTTTGGGTTGTGATGTTGATGCCATATGGAATGGTTGTAAGTAACTGAAACTAGAAAGAAAAACAGTTAGGAAGTAGTGGGAGCAAGAGGATGATATCAAGGAGGTGAAAGTAAAGTGAATGAATTGATTGAGAGGCGTTTAAATAGGGGTTGCCGAGAAGTGTTGTGGCAGCAATAAGTGCCCAACGGTCTAGTTGTCTGGCGCACGTTACAGGATTTCTACCTGTAATTTTCAGAGCCATTGGTAGCTAGCCGTTGGCGGTCAACGAGTCGTTACGCATTGCTGCGCTAGGCTACCACGTGCTGTCTCAACGGCATGATGGGCGGGCTCCTTGCTGGGCCCTCTTCTTGGTCCGGCTCTTTTTATTTTTAAACCTGAAATAAAAATAAAGACAAAAATAAAAATACAAGTAATTATATAATTTCTGAAAATAAAGATCCGGAAACAAATCTAATTCGAAAAAAATATGTGTAGAACTAATGTTTTGATATAATAATTGAAAAATATTTTGGACTGATTTAAAAAGTATTTAAAACATTTCCAAAGTCCAAACAACTTGAAATTATGTTTAGGGAAGCTTTTAAAAGGGATTTACATGTTTTTCAAAGCAACACTTCACAAAACCGTCTAGGCGTTTCGAAACGCCCTAAGGTGTTTCGAAACAGGGGATTCGAGTAGCAAAAACGTTTCGATACGAGTATCGAAACAAGCTTTCCCTGGATGAGGATTTTGCCCAGCGTTTCGAAACGGGCTTTGCCGTTTCGATACGCCTACGTGGCATGGACCACAACGGTCATAAACCCCGACAGCTATTTCCCAACTAACATTTAAATACATGGCGTTTCGATACGGGTCTAGGCATTTTGATACGTGTTCCGAAACAGCCAGAGGGCGCTCCGAAACGGGTGCCTTGTCAGACTGCAACGGCTCATTCTACTTAAAGGGTGTTTCGAAACGGGTTCGTGTGTTTCGAAACAAGGAGCTGCAGAACTGCATTTATGGCGGGAATTAAAGTCCTCAACGACTCCAATTCAATCCCAACGGCTAGCAACGGCTATAAACTCATCAAGGAGTATAAAAGGGACCTCCAAGCATCAATTAAAGGGTAATGCTCATATTGTCAATCAACAAATGATCAAGAATTGTCTTATTGCCTAAATTGTCATTTATTATATAGACAATCACTAGTGAGCCAAATTTGTCAAATTTGCTCAAGTGTTTTAGGTTTTGGGTTAGTGCTTAATTGTGCAAACAAACACCTATTAGAGGGTTTTAAGTTTGCTTCTTGTTTCTCTTTGTAAAAGAGGGTTTCGATCAAGGCTTTGGGTAGAAAGCTTGATCAGTGTAAAGGGTTTCCTCCTAAGCCTAGAAAAGGGGATGAATCAATAGTGGATTGATTGGAAATCCTTAGTGGGGAGCTAAGATAGTGGATGTAGACATTGGTTAGAAGGTTGAACCACTATAAATCTTTGTGTCACATTTCATTTTAGCTTCCACAACCCTTCCACCCAAAAATCCACCTCTCCACCACTTGGTGAGCTACATCGGTTGAATGAATCGAGCACCACACAACTCAACAATATGAAACTCTAATCCTAATGCAAAAAAATAAATAAAAATAAAACAAAAATTAGGTTATGTTGGGAGGTGCATTTCCCAAACATAACCACTTCCTGAGGGTTTTGTGTTTGGCTTTTCATCTAGGTATGTTCTTCCTCTCCTTAGGTGGCTCCCCTCTGTTCCTTCAAGTGCTGCGTCACTGGGTCCCTTAGCCTTCCCTTTGGTCTGTCACGGCAGCTGCTACCCTGGCTTGGTTCTATGCTGATTTTTGCAGCTCTTTCATCTGGGCATCCTTTTTCTTTTTCTGAGGGCTGTAGCACATTCATCTTGATGCTCTGGTCGTCTACCCTCATTGGTAGCTGTTGTCTCTGTCTGGAACTGCATTAGTACAGCTCCTCAGTTTGCTGCCTCAACATCATATCCTTAGTTCCTCTCGCCTTCTGTCAGCCTCTAGTACCTGAAACTAAAACTAAACTAAAACAATACATTTTCTTTACCGAATAATAGAAAATCAATACAAAGCATGGTAGAGTAAAGAATACTGTAAATGCAATGCATGAACCTAATTATGCCTAATATGTACTAAAAATAGAAATAATATGAGATGGAATGTGCATGACATGTAGTACTTATAGGCACTTTACATCACGATTTATTGATTTGGCACCTATGAAGTTGAAAGTATGCAAAAAATGTGATCATAAGCTTAGAATAGCTTTATGTTGATTAAAGGATGAAATGAATACTATATAGTGGATTGCTTGTGAATAGAATCAATTTTGAATAATTGCTTGCCTAGAAGGTTAATGAATAAGCTTGATTATCTTCTTAAATGTTTATATATGCCTTGAAAATGTGAGACTAGCTTTCTAACTACTCACCCTATTACCTTACAGGAGAGATTGACTGTTGGTCGAGCTTGGAGAAGTTTTTGCAAGGTCACCAAAGCAATCAAAGTATGTTTAGTTTTGTTAAACTAACTTCTAGAAGGTGGCACTAGTTTAAGTGTTAGGCTTATGAGTTTGAGCATTTTGGGGTTTGTAAATATTAAAGTAACAACGTTCGTATATGACTTGTTGGCATAATATGTGCTTATGGTTTGGTTGATTGTTCTGTCATGGTTACTAGTTTTCGAATTGAAATGATTAAATGAAATGGTTGATATGGATTACTTGAATGCTAATTTATGTATGAATGATTGTGTTGTATGTGTTCCCTAGCATGTATTGTTATGATAGGTTGAATAGGAATTATTTAAGGTACATTTCGATCATGTAAGGAAAAACTTGGAACGACCATTTGTTATGTACTTGAAGTCATGCATGATTTGAGCTTTACTTAGTTCTAATCTTGAATTGTTATGTAGGCATTGTTCTTATTACAACCTTGTATACAAAGCATTACCTGTAGGAAAGGTTCTTAATAGACTTGGCCTATATTAGGAAATGCCTTGAAATTTTTGTCTAATAGTTAGTTCTTGAAATCCCAACTAATTAAACTCTTGTTTTAAATGAATAAGATGAACTAGAAAACCATATAGGTTCGAATTAGATTCTAAACAGGTAGTGTAACAACTAGCTTTTAAAATGACTAGGCTTCTTAGTAAGAATCCAAGAAAGTTTATAAGTTAGATAAGCTGTTAGCAAATTGTTGTGTTTACAACAGTGTCATTCGAACTGCTTGAAAATTTGTTTATATGGTTTCATGTGCTTATAAAAATTGCTTATTCTTTTGAGTTCCACCTTTTCGCATGAACACACACATAATGATACAAGTTTTAGTTGATCCTGGTGACTTTCTTGATTATTTTATTTTTAAGGTCCTCAATGGTTACCTTCTCTTGTTCGATCTCTAACTTGGTAGGCAAGTTAGTCTGTCTACTCCTAGAATTGTATCATCTTCTAGGCTCGGGTTGGGGTATTACAATTTGGTAATCAGAGCTAAGGTTTAGTCGATCCTAGGACTAAATCAATTATGTCAGTAGTTATGTAAGTTCCAGGTAGGAGTTGAATTAATTCTGTTGGTTACCTTGTTCAATAATTTCCCTTGAATGTTAATTTCAGATATCTGATACACATCTAGCCTGGGATGAAGATAGTCTGGGATGAAGATAGCCTGGATGGCTCTTCCAATGAAGGAGGTAGTATTAGATTAGATCAGAAGCAAGCAGACCCTGCAAAGGCTGCAGAACCACATCCTGAAGCTCATCAACCCATCCAAATTCAGAAAGAATGCATGCTCAACATGAATGAGATGTTTAACCAACTAGTCAACAATCTGAAGTAAAACAATCCTCTTGAACCTGTAGTAGTCAAATCTAGGGATCCTATTGATAAGTTGGCTCAGCATCGACCCTATACATTTTTGGGAACTGATGATGAGAACCCAGAAGCAGCTGAATACTGGTTGGAGACTACCATTAGAATTCTAACAAAACAACTCCAATGTTTAGATAATCATAAGTTGGAATGTGTTGCGGCCTTACTTGCCGATGAAGCATTGAACTAGTGGGAAACTACAATCCTTACTACTCCCTAAGATTCTGTTACATGGGAATTATTTTTGAAAGTATTCTGGAAGAAGTACGTAAGTGAACAGTACTTGGTAGAGAGAAGAAGACGTTTCTTGCACCTGAAGCGAGGTGGTAGACCTGTAGAACAATACATTAGTGACTTCTGCAAGTATTGTAAGTACAAGGCTGAATACATCAAGAAGGAGGAAGATAAATGCAAAATGTTCATTGAAGGGTTGAACAATGAATTGAGCCCGATGTTTACGGCTCTTAGAATAACCGACTTCCAGGACATGGTGAACCGAGTGATCGCTACGGAATCTAGATTGAAAGTTGCGGATAATAGAAAAATGAGCTATTCTAAGAAAGAGAAAAGATCTCAGAATGATAACAAACCTCATTGTCCTTCCAAGAAGCCGAAAAGTGAAGGAGGAAACTTCTCTGGTTATGTTGCTTCTCTGAGGGGTAACTGTGAAACCAATGTTTGATTTTGATATAACAAAGTGTTTTTAGGATTAAATTGAAAAACTTGAAATAGATTTTTAAGTCCCTCAAAAGGTTTCAAATCAACAAGGCTTTACTCTAGTTTGAAAAACTCAAACTCTAAAATATTTTCTAAGTATTCCAAGGCCAAACTATTAAAAATTGCATATGCGTATCGATGTGATCCTTGTCGTATTGATACTTTTTTTACAAACTTGGCCATTGGAGAGATTTGTTTCGATACTCTCCTTACCGTATCGAAACAGGGTATCAAAACATATTGTATCTGTATCGATACGCTCTCTCTATAAAATCACATTGAGTTTAAATGGTGTACCGATACAGTGTCTCCCATATCGATACAGATTTAAAGTAATTTTACCGTTGGTGTCAGTTGGTAGGTAACAAACTTTTAAAGAGTTGGTTAACCTGTACCGATACGCTCTTACCCGTATCAATACGAATTCTTCTAGTGAGCTTTGTGGGAGAAATTGCATCAATACGGTCTTGCCCGTACCGAAACACTTCCCTAACCCATACCGATATGCCTACACGCATATCGATACACCCCTCTTGTAATTGTGCAATGGCTCTTTCTGTTTTGAGACAGGTATCAATACGGATCCTCGCGTACCGATACGAAAGGCTGCAAAAGTACATTTATGGTGGAAAGCGAGGGTCCCAACGACTATAATCAATACCCTAACCACCCAAATGGCTAGAAATAATGAAGAAGATATAAAATCAAGCCTATTGAAGACCAGTAACAACTATTGCATCCAAGAGAAACATCTATTCAAAAATCCAAGCTCAAAGTGCCTAATTTCTCATTCTTGTAAAATCCCAAATTGTGTTGTGTGTAATTCCAATCTTGAATTCCAATTTGGGTTGGGTGCTTGTATCAAAAAGGGCAAATTTGTATTGAGAGATATTCTACTTGCCTTAAAATTCTTCTTTGTATCCTAGTGAGGGTTTGGTCAAATTTTGGGTAGAAAATTTGACCGGTATTGTAAAGGTTACCTCCTAAGCCTAGAAAAGGGGATGAGCAATTAGTGGTAGCTAAGGTAGTGGATGTAGAGTTCATTTGGAACTTGAACCACTCTAAATTGACTTGTTCTTCAATTTTAGTCATTCCACTTTCTCCAACAAAATTTTAAAAACCCAATTCACCCCCTCTTGGCTTTGATCAATCTATTGATCTACTCAACAATTGGTATCAGAGCCTACCTCTTTAAAGGATTAACAACTGAAAGAGGAGATTCTAGGAAGAGCGTGATCATCTACAACACAAGCCATGACATCTACCTCCGGCTCTAGCATGTACGAGTCTCAATCTATCACAAACCTCATTTCTTCAACGGTGACAACTATCTTTTTTGGAAGAACCGAATGCGTCTCATCATAAAATCTAGTGATTATCTTGTTTGGGATGCTATAGAGGATGGTCCCATTATCCCGATGAAAAGAGACGATGAAGGAAGACTTGTGCCAAAAAGGAAAAATAAAATGAGTGAAGATGATAGAAAGATGCTTCAAATCAACGACAACGCTCTTCATACGCTATTTTGTGCCTTTGGACCCGATATCTACTCCAAAGTTTCTTCCATCGAAAGTGCTAAGGATGTGTGGGATACACTTGAAACTACATATGAAAGAACAAGCGATGTGAAGGAAACAAAGATTGGAATTCTCAATCTTAGCTATGATAAATTCAAGATGGAGCCCGACAAAACTGTTTCAAAGATGTTTGATCATTTTTCAACAATCATAAATGCGCTAAAGGATTTTAGAGAGATCATCCCAGAGGACAAGCTAGTCTGGAAGCTACTCTACTCACTTCACGAGTCTTGGGATGGGAAAAGAACCGTTATCTGTTGAGTTGATCAAACAATTGCAAATGGCCAAGAGGGGGGGGGTGAATTGGCAATAAAATTTTTGGTGGGAAGAATGAGTGAAAAATAAAAATTTACACAAGTATTTATAGTGGTTCAAGTTCTCCCAATGAACTCTACATCCACTACCTTATTTCCCACTAAGGATTTTCAACCAATTCACTACTTGAATTCTTCCCATTTTCTTGGATAAGGAGGTAACCTTACAAATTCGATTAAGCTTTCTACCCAAAGCTTAATCCACTCAATTTACAAGAGAAGTTTTGGTAAACTCAAATGATTCCTTTCAAAGGATAAATGTCTACCCAATTACAATTTCAATCACCCCAAACTCACAATACAAAATGACAATTGAAGAACACTAGAGTTGGGGTACAAGAATTTGACTTTGAATAGCACAAGGGTTTGGATTTTTGCTTTGATGATGCTTGTAGGTTCAATAGTTGTTGCTGACCTTCAAATGACTTCAATTTATATCTCTTCTATTAATTCTAGCCATTTGGGTGGTTGGGAACTTGAATAGAGCCGTTAGAACCCTCTCTCACCACCATAAATGCAATTCTGCAGCTACCTGTATCGGTACTCGGGGAACCGTATCGGTATCTGTCTCAAAAAAGAAAGAGCCGTTGTATGTAATAAATAAGGGGCATCGAAACGCATGTAGGCATATCGATACGGGGTATCGAAACGGCTAAAACCGTATCGATACCTTTTTCTCAACTTAGCTCACTGTCGATTTCCGTTTTGATACGAGGGTTTACCGTATCGATACGGGTCAACTACCAATTTAAAATTTGGTTACCTAACCAACTGACACCAACGGTCGAAATATTTAAAAGACTTGAATTAACAATTTGTTAAAACTGCATCGATACAGGTGATGTCGTATCGGTACGCCATTCAAACTCTTTTATACTTTTACGAAGGAGCGTATCGATACAGATTGAATATGTTTCGATACGGTGTATCGATACGGTTAAGTGCGTATCGAAACGAGTTCCGGTAGTAACCAACTTTGTAAAAAAGGTATCGATACGGCTGGAAGCGTATCGATACACCTGGACGGTTTTCAATAGTTTGGCCTTGGAACACTTAGAAAATATTTTGAGTTTGAGTTTTTCAAATCAGTTTTAAAGTGTTGGTGATTTAAAACTTATTAAGGGACTTATAAAACAATTTTAAGTTTTTCAAATTGATCCTTAAATATTTAATTATATCAAAATCAAACATAGGTTTTACAATCTCCCCCTTTTTGATATAACAAAACTAAAACTTAAAATTTTTGACACTTTGAAAAACTTTGCAAAGTTAACTCCCCCTTAATATAAGCTAGGTAGCTTTTAAGTTAAAATCAAAATTTTTAAAGTGTTGTGAGCTAGCTTATCTCCCCCTTTTTGTTAGATCAAAAATATTGAGACAATATATAAGTGCATAACATAGGCAAAGGTATAAATAGGCAACATAAATATTATTAAGCATATCATCAATCTCAAAAATCCAACAAAAACGTAAAATCAAAGCACAAGTTTAAAAGTAAAGCAAACTTAGACCTAAGAACATAAATAAAAAATTCATAAATAGAAATATCCTAGATGATATGCATGAGATGCAAGGAGAAGCAACTAGGCATCATCATCGCCTTCTTCATCATCTTCCTCTTCATCGACAATGGGAGCATTATTCCTCATGCTATTACGCCACTCATCATGGAAGGCGGAGAGGGAAATATTCAAGGAGTGGTGACCGCCTTCAAGAGAGGTTAGGCGATTCTCCATGTTCGTCATCCTTGTGTCAAAAGTTGTTTCAAGAGCGGTAAGACGATTTCCCATATCCGTGCGCAACCCGATGAATTGCTCATTGAGGAATGTCATAAGAGCATCCATGGAGGGTTGAGGAGGAGGTGGAGGAGCTTGATCACCTTGAGGTTCTTCAAATTGTGCCGCGGCCTCGGGTGGTAGCTTGGAAAGACGTAGCCAATACCACTAAAATAATGGAACTTACCCCGTGCTAGAGAGCGTTCATCGATAGGATCGATGAGGGGAGTTGGATAGTCAAACGAGCAATCAATATCCTTTTTTATAAAGAAATAGCTTAAGGTCGTACCATAGGTAAAAGAGGTGACGAGAGAGGTGTGGAGATGTTGCACAAGATAGACAATCTCCGCAAATATGATTCGAGCAATGTTTGGACGCTTTCGCTCACGGAAGCAAAGGATCCAAAAATCATCCACTTGACGGATGGTAGAGTATTTTCCTCCGGAAGGCCTAAACCACCAAGACACCATCAAATGGAGGATCTGATCTTGAGCATTGAGGGTGGTTACGGAGCCACTAAGAACATGGCCTAAAGCATTCTCATCATCAAGGCCTTCATCCTCCAAATTAAAAACTTCACATATAGATTTAACATCAAGGAGAATTTTCTTGCCCATGAGATAAGAACTAATGCCGGTAACAACCCCATTGCGAGAACAACATTTGGCATTAGTGTTAAAGATCAAAACTAAAAGACGGTAATAAAAACCGGGAATGGAGAGAAAATCCATGAAATTCCAACGTTGGAGAAAGGAAGATATTCAAATTTGAACCGCTCCGAGTTAAGAAAAGGAATAGATATTACCCTTTCCGGACGAATCTTGTAGTTTTCGAATTTTCGAAAATATGTGAGAGATCCGGGAGATTCAAAGGAATGTTCATAGATTTGGGTGTAGTTTGGACGTGCAACCTCTCCGGGATTGGATGATTCACCGGTTTGAGAAACCCGCGATCTCTTCCAAGATTCCTTCGGTGCCATGAACTAAAACAAAATCATGCATTTAGATTCTTTCATTGAAGGTAAAGATCAAGGTAAAAAAAATTTTAAAATAAAATTTGAAGAAAAGAATTTGGAAAACAAAATTGTTGTTAAGAAGATGAACACAAAAACAAAAACAAAACAAAAAAAATTGAAAAAGAAAAAAGAAAGAGTTTTACCTTGATAGAGATTTGAGAGAATGAAGAAAAATCTAGCACTAAATTTGATGAGAAAGATTTTAGAGCTTTGCTTGATGGAAACCCTCTTTAAGATTTTGAGTTGTGGTGTGAAAATATGAGGGAGGAAGAGCCTTTTTATAGGCAAAAACGGCTAGGGTTTTTAGGGTTTGAAGAATTTTAGTTTTGGTAAAAGTTGAAGACTTTAAATGCCAAATTAAAAGTTGTCTGTGCAATCGAGTATCGATACGCCTGAAGGTGTATCGATACGGGGGTAGAAACGTCATTTCCTTAAAAATTTCCGTTAGAGAATCGTATCGAAATGTATGAGATCCGTATTGAAACGATTGAAGCTCGTATCGATACGGGTTTAATCGTATCGATACCCGTTTAAGGCAAAAAGAGGTCTGGGAAGCTTAATGAAGTACTCGTATTGATACGCGTATATCCGTATCGATACTCTATACCCAGAAATACCTCTTTAGGCCTAAAGAACAACCATAGGCTCGATTTAAACATCTCCTAAAGGTATGCAAATGATGAATGAGTAGTTCTAAACATATTTTAATAGAATCATACTCCCCCTAACTATAGGCATGAATATTTTCTAGAGTTGCAACACACAAAACACGCAATTTCACAAGATCAAGCAATTTTAAGCACAAAGAGGTCCTAAAAGGTCAAGATAGGCTAGCTAGACCTAACTCTCTCCTAAGGGACAAAAAACGCTCTTTATCTAAAGGTTTTGTAAATATATCCGCTAATTGGTTCAAGGTGTCAACATATTCTATAACAACATCATTTTTCAAAACATGATCTCTAATGAAATGATGTCGAATTTCTATGTGTTTAGTTCTAGAGTGTTGGATGGGATTCTTAGTAAGACAAATGGCACTAGTGTTGTCACACTTAAGGGGTATGGTTTCTACTTCAACACCATAATCTAAGAGTTGTTGCTTCATCCAAAGGACTTGAGAACAACAACTCCATAAGGATATGTACTCCGCTTCGGTGGTAGATACGGCTACGCTATTTTGTTTCTTAGAGAACCAAGATACGAGCATACTACCTAAAAATTGGCATGTCCCGGAAGTACTTTTCCTATCTATCTTACATCCCCCATAATCCGCATCCGAATAAGCATGAAGGCTAAAGGAAGAATCTTTAGGATACCAAAGGCCTAAAGTAGGTGTGTCTCTAAGGTATCTAAAAATTCTCTTAAAGGCAACTAAGTGTGATTCTCTAGGACTAGCTTGAAACCTAGCACACAAGCAAACACTAAACATAATATCCGGTCTACTTGCGGTAAGGTAAAGCAAAGAACCTATCATGGATCTATAAAGCTTAGAATCAACACACTTACCTCCTTCATCTTTGTCAAGCTTTATGGAAGAGCTCATAGGAGTGGCTTGAGGTTTTGCATTCTCCAAGCCAAACTTTTTGATCATATCATTCACGTACTTAGCTTGATTTATGAAGGTGCCATCTTTCCTTTGTTTGATTTGGAGTCCCAAAAAGAATGAGAGCTCCCCCATCATGCTCATCTCGAACTCACCTTGCATTAGCTTAGAAAATTCTTTACAATAACACTCATTAGTAGAACCAAAAATGATATCATCAACATAAATTTGAACTACTAAGATGTCATTGTTATATCTTTTTATGAAGAGTGTAGTATCCACCTTTCCCTTTTCAAAACCCTTTTCAATTAAGAAATTTGAAAGTCTCTCATACCAAGCTCTAGGAGCTTGTTTTAAACCATAGAGAGCTTTTGTAAGTTTAAACACATGATTTGAAAATTTTGAATCCTCAAAACCCGGTGGTTGTTCAACATATACTTCTTCATTTATAAAACCATTTAATAAGGCACTTTTCACATCCATTTGAAAAAGCTTGAAATTATGATAACATGCAAATGCAAGCAACATCCTAATAGCTTCCATTCTAGCTACGGGTGCATGGGTCTCATCAAAATCAATTCCCTCTTCTTGGGTATAGCCTTGAGCAACAAGCCTAGCCTTGTTTCTCACTATATTATCACTTTCATCTAATTTATTCCTAAAAAACCCATTTTGTACCTATAGTAGATTGATTATTAGGCCTTTCAACTAATGTCCAAACTTTACTCCTCTCAAATTGATTTAATTCCTCTTGCATGGCCAAAATCCAAAAATCATCTTTTAAAGCTTCTTTAATATTTTTAGGCTCAATGCATGAAAGAAATGCAACATGATTCATTAATTTGAGAGAGGATCTAGTGGTTACCCCCTTGGATGGATCACCCAAGATTTCACCACCTTTGACATAGTTTAACTCCCTTGGGTAAGACACCTCCCTTCCCTCAAGAGCCAAGTCCTTCAAGGCTTCAAGAGGTGGATCTTGTGCATCCTCATCTTTAGTTGGAACCTCATCCACCTTTGATGTTTGTCCTCCATCAATGGCATCAAGGATTCCTACATCATCATCATCACAAGATTCCTTCCTCGGAAGGAGGTTATCATCGAAAACAACATGTATAGACTCTTCAACTACTAGAGTTCTTTTATTAAATACATGATAGGGTTTAGAGTTTAAGGAGTACCCTAAGAAAATAGCTTCATCACTTTTAGCATCAAATTTACCTAAGTTTTCTTTACCATTATTTAAAACAAAACACTTGCAACCAAAAGGATGAAAATAGCTAATGTTAGGCTTCTTAGATTTTAAAATCTCCTAAGGTGTTTTCTTCAAAATTGGCCTAATCATTACTCGATTTATAATATAGCAAGCGGTATTTGTGGCTTCCGCCCAAAAATATTTAGGTAAATTATTTTCGCAAAGCATGGTTCTAGCCATTTCTTCTAAAGTTCGATTTTTCCTCTCAACTACCCCATTTTGTTGAGGAGTGCGAGGTGCGGAAAAATTGTGGCTAATCTCATTTTCATTTAAAAATTCATCGAAACCTAGATTTTGAAATTTGGTTCTATGATCACTTCTAATGTGAGAAATTTTAAGTTCAAGATCATTTTGAGTTATTTTAGAAAATGTGATGAATTTTTCTAAAGCCTCATCTTTTGTACTTAAGAATAGAACCCAAGTAAACCTAGAATAGTCATCTACAAGCACAAAAGCATATGATTTTCCACCCAAGCTCATTGTTCTAATAGGCCCAAAAAGATCCATATGAATCAATTGTAAACATCTACTAGTAGAGACATCATTAATGGATTTAAAAGAGGTTCTATGTTGTTTACCCCTTGAGCATGCATCACAAATTTTATCATTAGAAAATTTAAGTTTGAGTAAACCTCTAACTAGATTAAGGGAAATTAATTTTTCTAAGACACTCATGCTAGCATGTCCTAATTTTCTATGCCAAAGCCATGAGTCATGTTCATCATGTGCAACTAAGCATGTATGAGATGAATGAATGTCATCTAGATGCACCATGTAAATGTTCCCTATGCGATGACCAATGAGCATTAGTTCATTTGTTTTAATGTTTACAATTTTGCAACCACTTTTATCAAATAAAACATTAAAACCCTTGTCACACAATTGACTAATACTCAACAAGTTATGCTTAAGACCGTTGACATACAAAACATTTTCAATGAAAATAGAAGAGTGATTACCAATGGAGCTTATTCCTTCAATGTGGCCTTTGGAGTTGACACCGAAAGTTACCATTCCACCACTCTTTGGCTTTAGTTCCACAAATCTACTCTTGTCATCGGTCATGTGTCTTGAGCATCCACTATCAAGGTACCAAGAATTTTTGCTTGAAGCTTTAGCCTTGTAGCAATGCTCCCCCTACAAACAAAGAAATTAGGCCTTGATTTTTGGTACCCAAATCATTTTGGGTCCATGAGTGTTAGCCTTCAAAATTTTGGTTCCCTTAGGAATCCAAGAAGCAATAGCATTCATGTTATTAGAAATAATGAGTTCCTTAGGAACCCAAACACTCCTAACTCTTTGACCTCTAGATTGCTTATTAAAATTTCTTTGTTTAGGAATAAATGATTTTCTTTTTACATATTGGGATTTAGAATGATTTCCTTTTTCAAAATTGTTTTTCCCAATAGCAATGGATGTTTTAAGATTATCGACTTCCTTTGTGTGATAATCTTGAAAACCGGAAAGACGTTTTTCAAGTTCAAGTTTTTTGTTTTAAGATCATTTGAAAGATTTACTAAAAACAAAACTTTCTTTTCCAATTCGGAGTTAGCTTTAGAATATGTCTCATTTTGATTTTTCAAATCGGAAATGGTTTTCTTGTTTTTCAAAATGGATTCCTTGTATTTTCCTACTAACTCATTGTAAACCTCTTGCAATTCATCATAAGCATCTTGAAGTTCATTAAAAGTAAAATCGAAATCGGATACGTTAGAATTTACCTTTGGTTCATCATCAATGGCCATGAGACATAGATTTTCCACTTCCTCCTCTTCCTCGGATGACTCATCGTCACTCCAAGTTGCTATTTGAGCTTTGATCTTGTTCTTCTTCCCAAAGCTCTTCCTCTTCAATTGAGGACATTCGGAACGAATGTGACCCGGTTTCTTGCAATTATAGCAAGTGATTTGGTTCTTCTCCTCTTCCTTACTCTTACTCTTGAAGTCTCCCTTTCTAATAAACTTTCTTCCACGATTTGACTTCATGAATCGAGTAAAACATTTGGCCAACATAGCCATCTCCTCATCTTCATCCTCACTTGAATCACTTTCTTGATGTGAAGCTTTTAGAGCGATTCCCACTTTCTTCTTCTCAACCTCCTTCTTCTCAACTATTTTCTTCTCTTCTTCTCTTTCCTTCCTCATAATCTCATGGGTGAGTAGAGATCCAACAAGAGCATCAAGCTTGAGAGTTTTCAAATCTCTAGCTTCAATAATAGTCGTTCTCTTGCCATCCCATGACTCCGGAAGAGAGTACAACAATTTTCTCACTAGTTTGTCTTCGGGGATGATCTCGTCAAACCCTTTCAATCCGTTGACAATGATCGAGAATCGATTGAAGACACCTTGGAGTAGATATCCAGACCAAGTGCACAAAATATCACATGGAGGGCTTTGTCATTCACTTGCATCCTTCTTCTTTCATCATCCGTCATCTCGGCTTTTACCTTTGGGATGAGTCTTTCTCCATCTCTCTTCATGGGAATGTATGGACCTTCTTCAACCACATCCCACACCATGTAGTTGGTAGACTTGATGAAAAGCCTCATCCTATTCTTCCAATATGGGTAGTTATCCCCATTGAAGAATGGTGGCTTGGTGGTGGATTGGGACTCATAGTTGGAGGTGGATGCCATTGCTTGACAAGTTGTTGATCAAACTCTCCTAGAATCGACTCAAGAGGGTTGTAATCCTTCCAACGAGTGTAGCTCTGATATCAATTTTTGAGTTGATCAAACAATTGCAAATGGCCAAGAGGGGGTGAATTGACAATAAAAATTTTGGTGGGAAGAATGAGTTAAAAATAAAATTGACACAAGTAGTTATAGTGGTTCAAGTTCTCCAAATGAACTCTACATCCACTACCTTAGTTCCCACTAAGGATTTTCAACCAATTCACTACTTGAATTCTTCCCCTTTTCTTGGATGAGGAGGTAACCTTACAAATTCGATTAAGCTTTCTACCCAAAGCTTAATCCACTCAATTTACAAGAGAAGTTTTGGTAAACTCAAATAATTCCTCTCAAAGGATAAATGTCTACCCAATTACAATTTCAATCATCCCAAACTCACAATACAAAATGACAATTGAAGAACACTAGAGTTGGGTACAAGAATTTGACTTTGAATAGCACAAGGGTTTGGATTTTTGCTTTGATGATGCTTGTAGGTTCAATAGTTGTTGCTGACCTTCAAAGGACTTCAATTTATACCTCCTCTATTAATTCTAGCCGTTTGGGTGGTTGGGAACTTGAGTAGAGCCGTTGGAACCCTCTCTCACCACCATAAATGCACTTCTGCAGCTACCCGTATCGGTACTCGGGGAGCTGTATCGATACCTGTCTCAGAAAAGAAAGAGCCGTTGTGTGAAATAAATAAGGGGTATCAAAACGCATGTAGGCGTATCGATACGGGGTATCGAAACGGCTAAGACCGTATCGATACCTTTTTCTCAACTTAGCTTACTGTCGATTTCCGTTTCGATACGAGGGTTTACCGTATCGATACAAGTCAACTTCCAATTTAAAATTTGGTTACCTAACCAACTGACACCAACAGTCGAAATATTTAAAAGACTTGAATTAAAAATTTGTTAAAACCGTATCGATACGGGTGATGTCGTATCGGTACGCCATTCAAACTCTTTTAGACTTTTACGAAGGAGCGTATCGATACAGATTGAATCTTTTTCGATACAGTGTTTCGATTCAGTTAAGTGCGTATCAAAACGAGTTCCGGTAGTAGCCAACTTTGTAAAAAAGGTATCGATACGGCTGGAAGCGTATCGATACACTTGGACGGTTTTCAATAGTTTGGCCTTGGAACACTTAGAAAATATTTTGAGTTTGAGTTTTTCAAATCAGTTTTAAAGTGTTGGTGATTTAAAACTTATTAAGGGACTTATAAAACAATTTTAAGTTTTTCAAATTGATCCTTAAAGATTTAATTATATCAAAATCAAACATAGGTTTTACACTATCATTGAGGCAAAGAATTTGAAGACACTAAAGCTTGATGAGCTAGTTGGTTCTCTCCTAACTCATGAAATCATGAAGCAAGGGAAGATGAAAGGAAGAAGGAAGAAAGAAGAGTGGAGAAGCTTGAGGTAGACAAGAAAAAGAAACTAGGAGTGGCTCTTAAAGCTTCTCTACATAAAGAGAGCACTTCTAGTGAGGAGGAAGATTTTGAAGAATTGGCTATGATAGCCAAGAGATTCTCACGGTTAATGAGGTCCAACCGGGGTAGGAAGTTTCAAAGAAAGATGGACTTCAAGACCAAAGAAGAAGAAGAATAAAAGGATATGATCATATGCTATGAGTGCAAGAAATCGGGTCATATTCGTTCCGAGTGTCCTCAACTCTAGAAGAAGGGATTTGAGAAGAAGAGGAAGCTCAAAGCTAAGCTTGCTACTTGGAGTGATGAGGAGTCATCCGAGGATGTGGAACAAAAAGTGGCCAACCTTTGCCTCATGGCTCTTAAGGAGGATTCTTCAATGGTAACCTCTAAATCATCTACTTTTGATTTTACATTTGATTAATTGCATGAAGCTTATGATGAGTTACAAGAGGTGTATAATGAGTTAGTTGAGAAGTATAAGGATTCCGTTTTAAAAAAAATAAAAAGATCATTTTGGATTTAAATGCTAAAAATGATTTAGTTTCTCAAGCTAACTTGAAATTTGAGAAAAGGGATTTTAAGTCTACAAGATGAACTTGAATTCTTTCAAAATGAAAATGTAGATTTAAATAATCTTATTTCTCAATGTAACATTGAACACCAAAAGGTGTTAGATGAGCCTAATGAGCTCAAAAAGTCTTTCAAGAGTGTTGGTAATTTGAAAAATGAAATAGGTGAATCATCTAGAACAAACCAACCTAAGAGAAAGAACAATACTACAAACAAAATGGCTCCTATAGGCATAATAGAACTAAAAGAATTAGAAGTGTATGGGTTCTTAAGGAACTTGTCAAATCTAATAATGTTGATTCCATGTCAACTTTGATTCCTAAGGGAACCAAACTTTTGGGAGCTAACACTCTTGGACCCAAAATGATTTGAGTACCAAAAATCAAAGTTTAATCTCTTTGTTTGTAGGAGGAGCATTGCTACAAGGCCAAAGCACAAAGCCAAAACTCATGGTACCTTGATAGTGGATGCTCGAGGCACATGACCGGAGACAAGAGTCGATTCATGGATTTAAAGCCAAAAAGTGTAAGAGTAGTGACATTTGGTGACAACTCCAAAGGCCACATTGAAGGTATTGGCTCCATAGGTAATCACTCTACTATACTCATTGAAAATGTATTGTATGTCGGTGGTCTAAAACACAATTTATTGAGCATTAGTCAATTGTGTGATAAAAGGTTTAATGTTTTATTTGATAAAAATGGATGTAAAATTGTTGACATTAAATCAAATAAAATAATGCTCATTGGTCATCGCATAGGTAACATTTATATGGTGCATCTAGATGACATTCATTCATCCCATGCATGTTTTGTTGCTCAAAATGAAAACGATGCATGATTATGGCATAAGAAACTAAGACATGCTGGCATTAGTGTTTTACAAAAATTAGTTTCCCTAAATCTAGTTAGAGGTTTACCCAAGATTAGGTTCTCAAATGATAAAATATGTGATGCATGCTCTAAGGGTAAACAACATAAATCATCCTTTAAATCCATTAATGATGTCTCTACTAGTAGATGTTTACAATTAATTCATATGGATCTATTTGGGCCAATTAGGACTACTAGCTTGGGTGGAAAATCATATGCCTTTGTGCTTGTTGATGATTACTCTAGATATATTTGGCTTCTCTTTTTAAGCACCAAGGATGAGGCTTTAGAAAACTTCATCACATTTTCAAAAATAACTCAATGATCTTGAGCTTAAGATTTCTCACATTAGAAGTGATCATGAAATCGAGTTTCAAAATCTAGGTTTTGAAGAGTTTTTAAATGAAAATGGTATTAGCCACAATTTTTTGGCACCTCGAACTCCTCAACAAAATGGGGTAGTTGAGAGGGAAAATAGGAATTTACAAGAAATGGCTAGAACCATGCTTTGTGAAAATAATTTACCTAAATATTTTTGGGCGGAAGCCACTAACACCGCTTGCTATATCATAAACCAATTAATGATTAGGCATATTTTAAAGAAAACTCCTTATGAGATTTTAAAATCGAAAAAGCCTAAAATTAGTTATTTTCATCCTTTTGGTTGCAAGTGTTTTGTTTTAAATAATGGAACAGAAAATTTAGGTAAATTCGATGCAAAAAGTGATGAAGCTATTTTTCTAGGTTACTCTTTAAACTCTAAAGCTTATCGTGTGTTTAACAAAAGAACTTCAAAGGAGTACAAACTTCAAAGGAGGATGATATTCCAACTAAAGAAGAAGATGCCCAAGATCCACCTCTTGAAGCCTTGAAGGACTTGGCTCTTGAGGAAAAGGAAGTGAGCTACCCAAGGGAGTACAACTATGTCAAAAGTGGTGAAATCTTGGGTGATTCATCCAAGGGGGTAACTACTAGATTTTCTCTCAAACTCATGAATCATGTTGCTTTTATCTCATGCATTGAGCCTAAGAACATTAAAGAAGCATTAAAAGATGATTTTTGGATTATGGCTATGCAAGAAGAGTTAAACCAATTTGAGAGAAGTAATGTATGGACATTAGTTGAAAGGCCTAGTAATCAATCTACTATAGGAACTAAATGGGTATTTAGGAATAAACTAGATGAGAGTGGTAACATTCTTAGAAACAAAGCTAGATTATTTGCTCAAGGTTACACTCAAGAAGAGGAAATAGATTTTGATGAAACCTATGCACCCGTAGCTAGAATGAAAGCTATTATGATGTTGCTTGCATATGCATGTTATCATAATTTCAAGATTTTTCAAATGGACGTGAAATGTGCATTTTTAAATGGTTTTATAAATATAAGAAGTGTATATGGAACAACCACCAGGTTTTGAGGATTCAAAATTTTCAAATCATATTTTTACGCTAACCAAAGCACTTTATGGTTTAAAACAAGCTCCTAAAGCTTGGTATGAAAGGCTTTCAAACTTTTTGATTGAAAAAGGTAAGGTGGACACTACACTTTTCATAAAAAGATATAAATATGACATCTTAGTAGTGCAAATATATGTTGATGATATTATTTTTGGATCTACTAATGAGTTTCATTGCAAAGAGTTTGCTAAGTTAATGCAAGGTGAATTCGAGTTGAGCAAGATGGGGGAGCTCTCATTCTTTTTGGGACTCCTAATCAAACAAAACCTTTATTAATCAAGCAAAGTACGTGAAAGATATGCTCAAGAAGTTTGGCTTGGAGCAAGCAAAGCCTCAAGCTACACCATTGAGCTCATCTACCAAGATTGACAAAGATGAAGGAGGTAATTGTGTTGACTCTAAGCTTTATCACTCTATGATTGGATCTTTGTTTTACCTTACCGCAAGTAGACCATATATATTGTTTAGTGTTTGCTTGTGTGCTAGGTTTCAAGCTAGTCCTAGAGAGTCTCACCTTATAGCCGTTAAAAGAATCTTTAGGTACCTTAGATATACTCCTTGTCTAGGTCTTTGGTACCCTAGAGACTCAACCTTCAACCTTCATGCTTATTCGGATGCGGATTATGGGGGATGCAAAATTGATAGAAAAAGTACTTCAGGAATTTGCCAATTCTTAGGTAGTATGCTTATATCTTGGTTCTCTAAGAAACAAAACAATGTAATTCTATCTACCACCGAAGCCGAGTACATATCCTTAGGGAGTTGTTGTGCTCAAGTCCTTTGGATGAAGTAACAACTCTTAGATTATGGAGTTAAAGTTGAAACCATACCCCTTAAGTGTGATAACACTAGTGCTATATGCTTAACCAAAAATCCCATCCAACACTCTAGAACTGAACATATAGAAATAAGACATTGTTTCATTAGAGATCATGTCCTTAAGCAAGATGTTGTTATAGAGTATGTTGACACCTTGAACCAACTAGCGGACATTTTTACCAAACCTCTAGACAAAGAGCGCTTTTGGTCCCTTAGGAGAGAGTTATGTTTAACTAGCCTACCTTGACCCTTTAGGACTCTCTTTGATGTTAAAATTGATTGAATTTGTGAAAGTGCATGTTTATGTGTTGTTGATCTTGATAGAAACCATGCTTATAGCTAGGGGAGTATGCTTCTATTAAAATATGCTTAGATCTGCTCATTCATCAATTGCATTCATTTAGGAGGTGTTAAAGTTGAGCCAATGGTTGTTCTGAAAGCCAAAAATGCATTTCTGGGCATAGGGTATCGATACGGCCTTATGCGTATCGATACACGTACTTCATTAGTTTACCAGACTGTATTTTCTCTCTTGCGAGTATTTATACGGTTAAACTTGTTTCGATATGATATGTGAGCGTTTCGATACGGATACCATCCATTTCGATACGAACCTTTGACACACGGTTCCATGGAATTACCATTTTACTCCCGTATTGATACACCCTTTGGCATATCGATACTCGATTGCGCAGACAACTACTTAATGGCATTAAAAGAGTTTTACTTTTACCAAAACTAAAATTTCAAATCCCTAGTCGATTTCCCTCTATAAAAAGCCTTTCAATCCCTCATATTTTCACCACAAAACTAAAAATCTCTTGAGGGTTTTTCAACATCAAGCAAAGTTTTTAAAGCTCTCCATCAATTTGGTGCAAGTTCTTCATCCATTCCTCTCTATATCAATATCAAGGTATAAATTTCTTTTTATCTTTTTATTTTCTTTGTGATTTTCGTTTTAAATTCTTTTTTTTCTCTTTCAAAAACAAACTTTATCAAAAAAAATTAACCTTGATTATTGATTTTCCATGGGTTGAATGAGAAAAATAATGCATACACATTGTTTTGATCAATTTCTCTAGACAATGGCACCCAAAAAGAGAGCACGTACTAGAGAAGTTGGTGAAGCATCCAATCCCGGAGATGGTACTCGCCCTAATTTGACTCTTATCTATCAAAGGTTCTTTCGAACTACCGGGGAACTCAATTACTTCGCTCTTTTCAAAATTACAAAATCTGACTTGAGAGAGTAATTTCTATTCCTTTTCTTAATTCAGAGCGCTTCAAGTTTGTCTACTTACCTTTGCTCCAAGAATGGAAATGTATGGATTTTCTACAAATCCCGAGCTTTTTCTTTCGCAATTTGGTTTTGATATTTTATGCTAATGCCAAGTGTGTTGCCGACCCCTCGGGTAATGTTATTGCCGTTAACTTCCATCTCATTGGCAAAAAGATTAGCGTAGATGTTCCATCTCTTTGTGTTGTTTTTAAGTTAGAGGATGAGGGCATCGAAGATGAGAATTCTCTTGGCCATGTCTTGGGGGGTTCCGTTACCGTTCTCAATGCTCAAGATTGAATTCTTCACTTGATGATTACTTGGTTGTTTAGACCTTCGGCAGGGAAATATTCAACCATCCGCCAAGTTGATGACTTTTGGATTCGGTGCTTTCGCCAGAGACAACAACCTAATCTTGCTCGCATCATGTTTGCGGAGACTGTCTATCTCGTGCAACATCGTCACACAACTCTTGTCACTTCATTCACATATGGCACTGCTTTGAGATATTTCTTCACTCAAAAGGAGATTGATTACTCTCACGACTATCCTACACCCTCACCGATCCCATTGATGAGAGATCTCTTTCTAAGGGGAAGTTTCATTACTTTAATGGTAGTTGTCTTCGTCTCTCTGGGCTTCCTAGCGATGTGATTCCCGAAGAGATTGTCAATTCTCAAGCTCCTCCTCCTCCATCCATAGATGCTCTTATGACTTTTCTCAATGAACAATTAACGGGCCTACGTACGGGGATTGCTTCTATGGATCAAGTCATGAATTCGGGGTTTGCCGTCATAGGCACACGCTTCACAAGCCTAGAAGATCGTATGACAAATGTGGAGAAGCATATCTCATCTATTGAGGTCGGCCATAATTCAATGAACATCTCTCTCACGGCCTTTCATGATGAATGGCGTCAATCTAGGAGGAATGATGATGATGCCAATGAATATGGCGATGAAGATGGCGATGAAGAAGAGTAGTAGATTGTCTTTGCATTCCATTCATGTCATTTAGGATTTATAGTTTATGCACGTTGGCTTATGTTCTTAAGATTAAGTTTGCATTCTAAAACCTATGCTTTGATTATTGTTGTTTGGATTTTATTTTTGACGTTTCTTCATTTATGAACTTAATGCTTATCTATTATATGTCGATTGGTTATTGTTTATCCCCTTTGCCTATGTCTCTTATTTTTTATCTAACAAAAAGGGGGAGAGGGAACAAACTCACTTAAATTTTTAACTTAAATTTTATCTAGCTAACATTAAGGGGGAGTTGTTTTCCAAAGTCTTAAAAGTTTCAAGTTTTCGTTTTGTTATATCAAAAAGGGGGAGATTGTAAAACCTATGTTTGATTTTTGATATAACAAAGTGTTTTAAGGATTAAATTGAAAAACTTGAAATAGATTTTTAAGTCCCTCAAAAGGTTTCAAATCAACAAGGCTTTACTCTAGTTTGAAAAACTCAAACTCTAAAATATTTTCAAAGTGTTCTAAGGCCAAACTATTGAAAATTGCATATGTGTATCGATACGCTCCTTGTCGTATCGATACCTTTTTTATAAACTTGGTCACTGGAGAGATTCGTTTCGATACGCCCCTTACCATATCGAAACAGGGTATTGAAATAGATTGTATCTGTATCGATACAATCTCTCTATAAAATCACACTTAGTTTGAATGGTGTAACGATACAATGTCTCCCATATCGATACGCGTATCGATACACCCCTCTTGTAATTGTGCAACGACTCTTTCTGTTTTGAGACAGGTATCGATACGAATCGTCGCATACCGATACGATAGGATGTAGAAGTGCATTTATGGTGGAAAGAGAGGGTCCCAATGGCTATAATCAATACCCTAACCACCCAAAACTAGAATTAATAGAGAAGGTATAAAATCAAGCCTATTGAAGACCAGCAACAACTATTGCATCCAAGAGAAACATCTATACAAAAGTCCAAGTTCAAAGTGCCTAATTTCTCATTCTTGTAAAATCCCAAATTGTGTTGTGTGTAATTCCAATCTTGTATTCCAATTTGGGTTGAATGCTTGTATCAAAAAGGGCAAATTTTTATTGAGAGATATTCTACTTGCCTTAAAATTCTTCTTTGTATCCTAGTGAGAGTTTGGTCAAATTTTGGGAAGAAAATTTGACTGGTATTGTAAAGGTTACCTCCTAAGCCTAGAAAAGAGGAAGAGCTATTAGGGGATTGTTGGAAAATCCTTAGTTGTAGCTAAGGTAGTGGATGTAGAGTTCATTTGGAACTTGAACCACTCTAAATTGCATTGTTCTTCAATTTTAGTCATTCCACTTTCTCCAACAAAATTTTAAAAGCCCAATTCACCCCATCTTGGCTTTGAACAATCCATTGATCCACTCAACAGTAACTTTATCCCAAAGCCTCAAACAATAATCAAATCCCCTGCTCTAGCAATCTCTATCAATAGCTCGGGAAATTTGGGTTGGGATCCACAATCTCAACATTGCAACATCTGTCAAAATTATCACTCTGGTCAGTGTAGGAGCAATCCAATGCTTGTTTTCAGTGTGGGAGTCTGGATCACTATGTTTGGGATTGTCCTCAATCTTTAGAATAGCCCTCGGTCAAGGTGGCTTCCAATTCGAATCAAGCTTTACCTCCCGGGGGAAGAGGGTTGATACCAGATCAGTCCGGAAACTCGGGGAGGACTCGAGGTCAAGCTTCTGCTAGTACTCACCAAGAGTCTTGGGCCCCTGCTCGAGTATATCACATTCGGAATAGGGATGAAGAAAAAGCACTTGAAGTCATAGCAGATATTGTTGAATTAAATGAAAACTTTGTCTATGCTTTAATCGATTCGTGATCTACTCATTCATTTATTTGTTCTCCCTTGCTTGTGAAGTTAAATCTGAAATCTGAAACTGTGAGCGAAGGGCTTGTAGTTTCGAACCCTATAGGAGGAATTGTAACTATAAATCTCTTTTGTAGAAATTGTCCCCTATACATCCAAAACATTCCTTTTCCTATTGATCTTTATATACTACACATTTGTGAGTTTGATCTGATTTTGGGTTTAGATTGGTTAGGGAAACACCAGGCTTAGGTTGACTGTCAAAATCAAAGACTTTTTCTCCGAGGTCTAGGTAAAGAATCCATCCTTTTGATTGATAAGAAACCCACCTCAATTTTTGTTTCTATGATCAAATGAGATGAATTTGAATTCGTCCTAAAATCTATTCCAACTGTATCTGAATTCCTTGATGTTTTTCTTGAGGAACTCTCGGGACTACCATCGAGCCGTGAAGTAGAATTCAAAATTGAGAATCAATAGAGAATCAACCCTATATCCATCATCCCTTACATAATGGATCCTTTTGAATTGAAAGAGCTTCAGAAGCAATTATAAGATAAAAGATTCATTCGACCAAGTTCATCTCCTTAGGGAGCCCCGACGCTCTTTGTCAAAAAGAAAGATGAATCGATGAGATTGTGCATAGATTACTGACAACTTAATCAAGTTATGATTAAGAATAAGTACTCACTTCCGAGAATTAAAGATTTGTTTGATCAATTGAAGGGTGCTTCGATCTTTTCCAAGATCGATCTTAGATCGAGATAATACCAGATGAAGGTCAAGGAATCAGACATACCTAAAACGGCTTTTAAGAGTCGATATGGCCACTACGAGTTCCTTGTAATACCTTTTGGTCTGACAAACACCCCGACCGCATTTATGGATTTAATGAATCGAGTCATCAAAACCTACTTGGATAAATTTGTTGTGGTCTTCATAGATGATATCCTCATCTACTCAAAGGATGAATATGAGCATACGAAACATCTTAAGTTCGTGTTGCAATCACTAAGAGATAATCAACTCTACGCCAAATTTGACAAGTGCGAATTCTGGTTACCTGAAGTTTCCTTTCTCAGACACGTGATCTCAGCCGAGGGAATTAAGGTCAACCCAAAGAAGATCCATTTAGAGATAGAGTGGAGACCTCCGAGGAATATTAGTGAAGTCTGAAGCTTCCTTGGCTTGGCTGGATATTATCGGAGATTTGTTAAGGGGTATTCGATTCTGGCCGCACCCCTAACGAAACTTCTTCGTAAAGACATGTCATTGTTTGGCCTGAAGAACAATAGAGGAGCTTTAATCAATTAAAGGAACTCTTTATCCGAGCTCTAGTATTGACTTAACCAGAATCAGGGAAAGAATATATGGTGTTTAGTGATGCTTCTTGTTTGGGTTTGGGTTTTGTTTTGATGCAAGAAGATAAGATGGTTGCCCATGCTTCTCGAAAATTGAAGTCCCATGAATTAAATTACCCAATCCACGATCTAGAACTTGTCGTAGTGATCGTTGCCTTAAAAATATGGAGGCACTACTTGTACGGGGAAAATGTTATCTATATACAGATAAAAAAGTCTAAAATACCTCCTAACTCAAATGGAACTTAATGTTAGGCAAAGAAGGTGGATTGAACTTCTCAAAGACTATGATTTAATCATATATTACCACCCGAGAAAGGCCAATGCGGTGGTTGATGCACTCAGTCACCAACATTCATGTGGTAAGAATTTGATTTAAATCAAACATTCCCCTAGTCTCATTCGAAATTTGTCTATATATGTCATCTAAAATATTTCCTTGTGAACCAATGTAACTTCATCATCTATCAATGATCACTTTCGAATGGTTAAGAAGAAAGGGACTCTAGCTTTTATTCGAATCCAGTCTGAGATATTATCAAGAATCCGAAGGTTACAACAATCAGATCCTTAATTAAAAGAAATTAAGTCTAAGCTAGAAGAAAATTCTAAGTCTAATTTTGCTCTAAAAGAGAATGGATTACTCTATTTTAGGAAGAGGATGTGTGTTCCTAATAATTCTAATCTAAGAAGAGAAGTCTTGCATGAAGCCCACAACAGTTCTTTTTCAATACATCATGGTTCAGTAAATATGTATAGAGATTTGAAAAGCCTCTAATGTGTAACCCCCTAAACCCAACCTAGAAGAAAATACCAAATTTAAGAAGCCACGTTTGAAAACTTAATCATCAAGAAATTCAATTTTAGAAATTATACTTTAACTTAAAATAAAATAACAGTGATTTAATAAATATCTTATAGTAAATAAAAATAAAAATATCATAATAAATATTAGATTGTTTATATAAAATCTCTAGAATAAAATTATAGTAAAAGAATTCTAGAAAAATAATTCCAAAACATATTTATTCTCAAAATATGAAATTACATCAATGTTTCAAAATAATAGTTAATAATATGAATAACTAAAAATAGTTTCGCACTGAATAATAAAATAACCAGATAAAATATGAGATCCTCCAAGTACCACGTCGCTTAAAGTCCAAAGGTATTTGTAAGAGAAAACTATGGGGGAGTAAGCTAAAGAGCTTAGTGTGTCTCTAAAGTGCAAGAAAAACCATAAACACAAACACAAATTTTTTTATAAAATCTTTAAGTTCAAAACAGTGATGATTCACAACACAAACGATTTAATTTAATAAACACAATGCAATGTACCCAACTACAGCGCACCAATCGATAAGAGGAAAGTTCCCCAGAACTCTTCACTACATCACACCAATCGGTAAGTGGTCGAAACCACAAGCTTCCACCGTACAATCCCAACCCATGCACACAACGGTATAAAATCACATGTTTACAAGTCACAACACAAAGTCCGATAAATCCTATATTTCATAGTTCGATGAATCCGACGAACACAATTCGATAAACTTGATGTTTAGTTAAATCAAAAATCAAGTATGAATGCATGGAAAATTCATCATGCCACATCACATGTAAAAATATGCATATGATATAAAACAATGTCACGCGGTAAAAATCATTATTATATAGCACAGTAAGAAAACACACCTTAGCCAAAACAAACTCAACCCACTGAATTATGTGATTTTCCATGATTAGAAGTATTGGATCCAATTGTATTGGTATCGGACTAAATTTCGGGTTGAAGGGATTAACGAACAAGAAAGAGTAAAGAGCGGTGAAGATTAAAAGATAAGAATTTTACAAATCAATAAGGGATTTTGGCGACATGAAATTATATAAAAAAGTAGGGTTCTTGGGGTGACCTTATTTGAACTATATGTATTTATAGAGAGAGAGAGTTGGGCGGTGGTATGTTATTAGTAATTGATTAGGTTTAGAATTACTATATATATATAAACCATATAATAATAATAATAATAATAATAATAATAATAATAATAATAATAATAATAATAATAATAATAATAATAATAATAATAATAATAAGTTTAAGATTATAAAAATTACAAAGATGAGAGTGAGCGGCGACGGGATGGAGCAATGGCGGAAGGGGTCACAAGGAAGAAGGGTGTGGACGTTGTTCATATCCAATCTACCGGACTAACTACATTGGAAAGGCGTTTGGCATGTGTTTGATCGCCATGGAGAAGTGGTCGATGTGTTTGTGCCTACGAAGTGATCGAGGGATGGAACACGATTTGGGTTCGTGAGGATGGGTTCGAAGGAGGATGCTGATAGGGTAATTGGGATGTTTAATGGATTCTGGTTATATTGATCGAAAAGTAAGGTGTCAATGGCGAGGAGTGAAGGATGATCTGTGTATTGGCAACGGAAGAATCGGAGATCTGATTCAAAGCAGGTAAGTGATCAATTAAGGGGATTGAATCAATAGAGTGATATGCAATTCAGGAATCAGTCGAGGGTGAATAACATTAGGGAATTTGTTGGAGCCACGCGGAAGGGGGTTGTTGTTGACGAGGGTGTCGGGGAAAAACAACATAAGCAAGCAGTGGGTGTAATTGATAAAGAGAAGTGGGAAATTCTTCAGGCGCGTGTGTTAGGTTTCTGCCGTAAGCCAAGCCATATTGCGGATTTAGCTAAAGAATTCCAAAGAGCTAATCTTAAGGGGTTCTCGGTGATGCGAGTTGCAGGTTCACTAATTCTGTTGATGTTTGAGAGCACGAAAACGCGGACTGAAATGCTAGCTTCGGGAAGACTTGACCTGTGGTTGGAAAATACAATGGTATGGTCGCTGGAAATGGCATTACCAAACAGGCGAACGTGGTTATCGGTTAACGCCATGCCAATTCATGTGTGGTCAGAAGAAACTTTTAAGAATATTGCGGCAATTTGGGGAGACTTGGTTCGAATTGATATGGAGACATTAGCTCCTTCTTCATTTGAGCGATCACATTTTCAAATTGAAACGGATTGGAATTATCACATTGATGAGACTGTGGAATTTAAGGTGGGGGAAACATCATTCTTTATTAGAGTCACTAAATTTGAAGAAGAGATAGGGCCGAAGTGTGATTGTTGCTGCGAATTGGAATCAAGTTCGGGCAGGGAGGAGAAATTATGTGGTAAATAGGTGGAATGGAAGTCGAATTCAGTTTTCAATGAACGGGATGATACATCTGGTGAGACCATTGTGCCAAAATCTTTTACATATGAGGAGCCTGTTGCGTGTCAAAAGTCATATCTCAATGTAGTGCAAGTGTACACAACGCAAGTAGTAAAGTGATACTTGGAGTATCGGATATCGTCTCCACATGGACTAGAAATAGCTTTATCCTTGAATTGCTGCACGAGAGAAAAAGAGTTTAAAATGTTTGGAAAGTAATATTGAAGAATAATGAATATAAAAGATAAAATATTCAGGTTTAAAAGATAGGTCAGTATTGATTTTGCTCGGTAGTGCAGGTGTTGCACTGAAGAGAAATTCTTGTTTTGTCATCGTCCCTGTCGCGGCAGCACCTGTCGCGGCAGAAGTCTGTTGTTGTCGCAGCAACGATCACACAACTCTGTACTTCAAGCTTGGAAAGAATCTCTACTGTGACTTGTCGTATCCCTAGGTCCAAGTACTGTTGATGAACACTTCTTGGGATGATACCTCCCGGCGTGAATCAAAGGGTGAACACCAAAGTTGTTGAATTCTTCCTTAGCCATTTAACCTCGTCCTATCCCTAGGTCTGAGATAGTTCAACCATAAACTGGAGAACCAGCACTTACTCCTTTCGTATACTTACTCTCCCGATATTAAGTAAATGGATAATCTTACAATGCTCTCCTGATACTCTTGCAAGATGTTGAAACCAGAATAAGTAACTTGAAGTTTTATTTCTTTGAATAGAAAAATCCTAAAACATTACAATCTTTGCAACTACTTTACAGAATCAACCCTTAGTCCTAGGGGAAGTTTTAAAACATGATGAGAGGGGGAAAACGACAAGGGTTTTAGGGAAGACGGCTAGAGATGAGATATCTTTCCCTAGGTCAAATTACATGCCTTTATATAGGCCTTGGGTTCAAGTTTTCTATTAAGGTAAGAATACAAGTTCAAACTAAAGTACAACTCTATTTAAGATTAAATCTTTTGAGTAGATGCCTTCAATCCGTCCTCTTTTCTTGCTTTGGGTTTCTTCCTTGAACTTTGGGCTTGGCCTTCATTCTGATCTAGGGCTCAGAAAAATATAAGAGTGGTCTACGACAGCCCGGCTTGAATTCCTCTATCTGTCGAGCTCCACTTCACTTTTCCCTTTTACCAACATTGTCGTCATGGCTGACACGGCAGTGGCCATGGCAGCATCTTGTTTCTCGACTCCAGTCCTGTGTTCCAGCTCTGCTCCTTCGCTGTCCTGAGTCTGCCACAACAGATACCTGCAAAAGTATCCAAAATCAGTAGTAACTGTGCTATTTCATTTAATTGTGATGTATATGCAAAACTTTACCTAAATGCAATGAATTATGCTTGAATGCATCAGAAATATGGGTTAAATAAGGGGTAAAATATAGAACTTTTACACACTCAATAGAGCCACCTGTATCATTGGGCAATGTCGTGGTTGAGAAGAGCTACCTTGAGAGGATTTGGGAGGATAACAAGCAGGTAGATTGGAGGGTGAAGGAGACGACGAGTTGGATGGAGGATGAGAACATTGGGATGTTGAGTCAATGGGTGGAGAATCGATCAAGTTGCGACGTGCTGTGTAGTATAGACGTGATTGACCATGAGTGTGATAATCTGTGTAAGGGAGCGCGGGAAACGGAGGTTGAGTCGAGCCCGATTGCGGATGGGCCACGAGATGAATTGCCTAGGGTTAATAAAGCAAGACTAATAGAGTGGAATGGAGAACGTAGGAGGATAAGGCAGCTCTCTAAAATTGTATCTTGTGCCGCGCCACTGGAAGAAATGATAACAACCGACAAGGCACCAAAGCGCGGTCAAGGTCGTCCACGAAAGAACAGGCCGGAGGAGAAAGTTGAATCGATCGATATCGCGAATGGATCCCTATCCGATTCTGATTTTATGTGTCGCAAACTGGCGATTTTGAGGGAGGCACAAGAGACTGTAAACTTGGGAAAATTAATCGGTGTTGTTACTAAAGGAAGGGAGGAGGCAATTGTAAAGGATATCGCACGCTTGATAGAGGCGCGCGAGCACAAGTCCTAGCTAAATTATGAAGTTGTTGTCGTGGAACGTAAGGCGGTTAGGAGTGCCATTAAAACGAAGGTCGATCCGGCGTGTTCTACGACAACAAAGATGGGTTTTGGCTCTCCTACTAGAGACCAAGACGAAGTGTGTGACGGAAAGGTTAGTGCGACAATTATGGTATTCGGATGTATTTGAGTCTATTTTTGTGCCTTCGGAAGGTAAATCAGGTGGGGTTTTGGCAATTTGGGACTCTACGGGATTCAAGGCTAACATGATAGAAATAAGGAAGAACATGGTAGTGATTGAAGGTCGATGGATTCGGGAGGATTGGTCGTGTGGGATATTAGGTGTATATGCTCCTTGTGCTTTAGCTGAGCAGTTTGGTTACTGGGATGAAATATTTGATGTTTTGGCATCTTGTGGGATTGAATGGTGCATTGGTGGCGACTTCAATATGGTGAAGAACCAAGCAGAGTGACGAGGTTGCATGCATTTGAGTAAAGGTACAGATGTCTTTTGTGAATTTATTGAACATGCTGCTTTATTGGATGTTCCGATGCGAGGGAAAAGGTTTACATGGTTTGGACCGGGTAGGAAATGTAGTCGATTAGATAGATTCTTAGTGACAAATGGTTGGATACAACATTTCGCTTCACTTGTGGTGGTGAATCTTCCGAAAGAGCTATCGGATCACTCACCTATAGTGCTGGAAAGTGATGTGCAGGATAATGGCCTGAAGCCTTTTCGGTTTTTAAATGCGTGGCTCACTGATATGTCGTTGCTGGAACAAGAGTGGAAGAGATTATCGGTGGGGGAGAGAGGACTTTCGATTAATGTTAAACTTAATGGATTAAAAGATATGTTAAAGGGGTGGAATATAGAGTATTTTGGGGATGTTGATAAACAGTACGCAACTTTGACACAATGCATTGAGAGATTATATGCACAAATTGGTGATGGTGAATCGTCAACGGCTGTGGAGTTGGAGCGTAGAGAGTTGCATTCGAAGCTGTGGAAAGTGGCTCAGTTGCGAGAGTCGTTGTGGCGTCAAAAATCAAGAGCGATTTGGTTGGCCGAGGGTGATCACAATACTAGTTACTTCCACAAGGCATCGAAGATTAGAAAAATGCATAACATGGTAACGGGATTAAAATTTGAGGGTGCTTGGGTTACGTTGTCGAGGAGACTAAAAGTGTTGGTACGAAGGGAGTTCAGGAAGCATTTTGATCGACCTAGAACTACAAGCACATTATTTCCGGAGGTAGAGTTCTTTCATTTATCAAATGAGAAACGGTTGTCGCTTGAAAGAAATTTTTCTGAGGATGAGGTAAAGGCGGCACTTTGGAGTAGCGAGGGGGCAAAGGCATCGGGACCGAATGGTTTCACTTTCGAATTCTTTAAGAAAGGGTGGTCGTTTCTTAAAGAGGATGTGATGCGTTTTGTAGAGGGGTTTTATGAAATGGGTCATTTTTCTAAAGGGGCTAACTCAGCCTTTGTGGTGTTAATTGTGAAGAAAGACAATTCGCGGGTAATCGAGGATTATCACCCAATTTGCCTGTTGAACTCGCTTTATAAAATCTTGGCGAAGTGTTTGGTGAAGAGGCTTCAAATGGTGCTGCCTATGCTTATTAGTGATGTGCAAGCGACGTTTATTAGTGGGAGACAGATTCTAGAGGGATACTTTTGGCGAATGAGGTCAAACACTCAATGAAGAAGAGCCGTTTTGCCAATGGTGGGTTAATCTTAAAGTTAGATTGTGCTAAGGCTTATGATTATATCAGCTGGAAATGTTTGGGTCATGTCTTGATGTGGATGGGTTTTGGAGAGAGATGGTGTCAGTGGATTAGAGAATGCGTTGAGTCGGCGCGTTTATCGGTTCTTATCAATGGTAGTCCGACAAAAGAATTCCTTATGCGGAAGGGGCTTCGACAAGGTGATCCGCTCTCCTCTCTTTTGTTTGTGATGGTGGCTGAGGTACTTCATCAATTCATATTGAATGCCGAGAATTTGGGACTTATTGAGGGTGTTCGTGTGGCGGGGGATGTTTTTCTTTCGCATCTCCAATTGCGGATGACACGATTTTGTTCGTTCAAGGGGAGTTGGAATGTGCGCGTAACTTGAAAAGGGTTGCAAATTAAGTATGAGAAATCTTGTATTTTCGGGGTTGGAATTTAGGAGTCAGTGCTAGTGCAACTTGCGGATGTTATGGGTTGTCCGAGGGGATCGCTTCCAATTCGTTATTTGGGGATTCCGTTGGGAGTTCCACCACGGGGGATGGAGGTATGGGACCCTTTGGTGCAGCGATTCTGTAAAAGATTAGCAAGGTAGAAGCGTGATTCGTTATCGTTTGCAGGACAATTAATTTTAGTAAACTCAGTGTTATCAGCTCTACTTGTGCACTACATGGGAGTATTTTTAATTCCACGGCGGATTATTTTGAAAATTGATCGCATTCGCAGGAACTTTCTTTGGGGTGGCAAGGAGGAGCGATCAAAACTCAGTAGAGTGAACTAGGAAGTGGCGTGCAGGCCGAAACGCTTATGGGGTTTGGGGTGGTGAACTTGCATTCTCAGAACTTAGCGTTACTTGCTAAATGGGTGTGGCGGTATGCCCAAGGGAAGGGCTCTTTATGGAAGGCAATCATAGTCGCTAAATATGGTGCGAAGATTTTGACTTGGCGGATTCATTTTAGGGGAAAGTTGCATATGTCGGCAATGTGGAAGCAAATTGTTGAAGTACAACATGATGAGCATGTGGATAGATTTTTAAATGCAGCTCAATTCACGTGGATTTTGAGAGATGGCTCGTGCATTCTTTTTTGGCATGATTGTTGGTGCCTTCCAGAGCCATTAAAGTTTGTGTTTCTGAGGCTGTTTGCTTTGGCGATCGACAAGATGGCGAGAGTCTGTGATTATTTGATTGTGCCGTTAGTAGAGTGGGAAGGTTGTTTTAGACGTGAGATTAGATCGTTTGAAGTATGCCTAATGCGGGAGCTACAGTCATGCGTGGCGTGTTTTACATTGAGGCAAAGTGTAGCGGATAAACTTGTATGGATTCATGATGCGACGAGACATTTTTTGGTGGGTGTATTGCATAAGTTGATGTCGTCGTTTGGTCTACCGGATGCCTCCGATGTGATCTTGTCATGGAATCTGCCTTTGCTGCCGAAAATTTAATGTTTCATATGGTTTATCATGGTCGGTCATTTGCCTACTTTGCAGATGCTCTTTGATCATGATTTGCCGTTGTTGGAAACATTACTTGGTTGCCGTTGGTGTGGTGGGGGTGAGGATAATGTTGACCATATTCTGTGGCATTGTGCGATGGCGTGAAGTGTGTGGAATTCATTCTTTTCGTGGTGGGGTGTCGATTGTAAGGCCTTGGCGGATTACATAATTCATTAGCCAATGTTGCCATAGTTTCTTTGGTAGCGAAACTCGTCAATGGTGGATTATTTGTTCTGCGAGTGTCTTGTGGTCGTTGTGTCTTGCACGGAATGAGCTCATGTTTAGGGATAAACGTTCCACGAGTAAGGTAATTTTCTTCTTGATGCAATTACGCTCTTTTTATTGGACCCATACTAGGTTTGACTCTCCTGGTTTGAGTGAAGGGCGTGGTGGGATAACCCGCACCTGTGTAGAGCAACGCCTGTGGATAAGGCAAACGATAGGATAGGGATTGAGTAGTCCCCTCCTCCAATGGGGGTGTAGAAATTTAATGTGGATGACGCTGCTCGAGGGAAATGGGGCATGGTTGGATGCGGGGGCGTGTTAAGGGATTGGAGTAGTCGGATTGTGGTGTTATTCTCAGGCTCGATTGGGGTGGCTGACTCTAATGAGGTGGAATTGCAGGCAATTGCCTTTGCCTTACGGATGCTGCAGGAGCTCATGTGGAATGGGGTGAAATCGGTGGTGATTGAGTCGGATTCGACGGTGGCGGTGTCGTGGGTGTTGGGGTTGCAACGTAGGCCTTGGAAACTTTGGCGCTTGTTTTATCAGTTCGATAAGGCATGTAAGGTATTGTCGGGTGTGTGCTTCTCTAATGTTTTCCGAGAAGCTAATGGTGTTGTTGATGTACTTGCTAAGGGTGGCGTTGTTAGGACAAATTCGGTTTGGGTGCGATCTTGTTAAACGTTGTGTCATGTTCGTGGGTGTTGTTTTGTTTGCCACACTCACCGGTACTCTTTTCCCCCAACTAAGATTAGGGGGTTTAATGAGGTTGGTGTTGTGTGTAGATATGTATGGTTGATTCTTTAGTAAAGTCATACATTTGTCGATCATAATAATAATAATAATAATAATAATGATAATAATAATAATAATTTAAGTTGAAAAAGGAGAGTCAATTCAATATTAAGAAAATGGGGAATTAGACTTTAATTTGAATCTAAAAGGTTGAAAAAATTAAACAATTCAGAATTGATATAAACGTAGGAATTTAGAATTCAAAATCTTAATTTGGGTAGATTTCATATGTGGTCCTCAAGCTTTTTTAAGAAATTTCATATTAACATCTAAGTTTGATAAAAAAAAATTTATTTAGCCCCTCATAGAAAATTAGGGTTTTGAATTCAAATTCTCAATTGTTAGGGTTTTCAAATTAGGGATTTTGCGAATCTAGGGTTTACAATTTGGACGTAATTTTTGGGGTGTTACAACTCTCCCACCCTTAAAAGAAATTTTGTCCTCAAAATTTAAAACTTAACGATGTTTAGATAAAATTTTAAAAGAGCATTTCGAATCAGTTACAAATGACAACATAAAGTTTTCAAATAGGCTTAGGTCTCAAATTTATAGGAAAAATAATGATCATGATCGGTCGCTAATCTAGAGCTCCTACGAGATGACATAATAGTCTATCTACATAAAGAATTAATCCTAAAATTAGAGTTGGTACTTGGAGTCAATATTCAAAACATTTCTTTAGTCCTTTAAAATAAAAAATTTATAAGAAAATTTCATTTTGTCCGAAAACATTTAATATGCATGCAAAAATTAGTTTAAAATTTTATTTGAGCCCCACAGTTTAAGGGTTGAACTTAGCTCTGATACCAGTAAATCTAACCCCCTAAACTCGGCCTAAAAGAAAATATCGAATTTATGAAGTCACGTTTGAAAATTTAATCCTCAAGAAATTCTATTTTGGAAATTATACTTTAACTTAAAAAAATAACGGTGATTTAATAAATATCTTATAGTAAATAAAAATATAAATATCATAATAAATATTAGATTGTTTATATAAAATCTCTAGAATAAAATTATAGTAAAAGAATTCAAGAAAAATAATTCCAAAACATATTTATTCTCAAAATATTTGATCCAATTGTATCGGTAACGGACTAAATTTCGGGTTGAAGGGATTAACAAACAAGAAGGAGTAAATAGCGGTGGAGATTAAAAGATAAGAATTTAACAAATAAATAAGGGATTTTGGCGGCATAAAATTATATAAAAAAATATAGAGTTCTTGGGGTGATCTTATTTGAACTATATATATATATATATATATATAGAGGGAGAGAGAGTTGGGTGGTGGTAGGTTATTAATAATTGATTAGGTTTAGAATTACTATATATATATATATATATAATAATTTAAGTTGAAAAAGAGAGCCAATTCAATATTAAGAAAAAAAGGGAATTAGAATTTAATTTGAATCTTAAAGGTTGAAAAAACAAATTAAACAATTAAGAATTGCTGTAAACGTAGGAATTTAGAATTCAAAATCTTAATTTGGGTAAATTTTATGTGGTCTTCAAGCTTTTTTAAGAAATTTCATATTAACTTCTAAGTTTGATAAAAAAATTTATTTAACTCATCATAGAAAATCAGGGTTTTGAATTAAAATTCTCAATTGTTAGGGTTTTCAAATTAGGGATTTTGCGAATCTAAGGTTTACAATTTGGGCGTAATTTTTTAGGTGTTACAACTCTCGCACCCTTAAAAGAGATTTTGTCACAAAATTTCAGACTTAACGATGTTTAGATAAAATTTTAAAAGAGCATTTCGAATCAGGTTACAAATAACAACCCACAATTTTCAAATAGGCTTAGGTCTCAAATATATAGAAACGATTATGATCATGATCGGTCGCTAATCTAGAGCTCCTACGATATGACATAATAGTTTATCTACAAAAAGAATTAATCATAAAATTAGAGATGGTACTTAGAATCTCTATTCAAAACATATATTTAGTCCTTTCAAATAATAAATTTGTAAGAAAATCCCATTTTGTCCGAAAACATTTAATATGCATGCAAAAATCATTTATAGTTTAAATTTTTTTGTGAGCTCCACAATCTGAGTGTTGAACTTAGCTCTGATACCACTAAATGTAACCCCCTAAGCCCGGCCTAGAATAAAATACCGAATTTAAGAAGTCATGTTTGAAAACTTAATCCTCAAGAAATTCAATTTTAGAAATTATACTTTAACTTAAAATAAAATAACAGTGATTTAATAAATATCTTATAGTAAATAAAAATAAAAATATCATAATAAATATTAGATTGTTTATATAAAATCTCTATAATAAAATTATATTAAAATAATTCTAGAAAAATAATTCCAAAACATATTTATTCTCAAAGTATGAAATTACATCAATGTTTCAAAATAATAGTTAATTATCTGAATAACTAAAAATAGTTTAGTACTGAAAAATAAAATAACCGGATAAAATATGAGATCCTCTAAGTACCACGTCACTTAAAGTCCAAAGGTATCTGTAAGAGAAAACTATGGGGGAGTAAGCTATAGAGCTTAGTGTGTCTCTAAAGTGCAAGAAAAACCATAAACAGAAACACAAAAATTTCTATAAAATCTTTAAGTTCAAAACAATGATGTCTCACAACACAAACGATTTAATTTAATAAACACAATGCAATGTACCCAATTACAGTGCACCAATCGATAAGAGGAAAGTTCCCCAGAACTCCTCACTACATCACACCAATCAGTAAGTGGTCGAAACCACAAGCTTCCATCGTACAATCCCAATCCATGCACACAACGGTATAAAATCACATGTTTACAAGTCACAACACATAGTCCAATAAATCCGATATTCCATAGTTCGATAAATCCGATGTTTAGTTAAATCAAATATCAAGTATGAATGCATGGAAAATTCATCATGTCAATCACATGTAAAAATATGCATACGATATAAAACAATGTCACACGGTAAAAATCATTATTATATAGCACAAAATTTAGGGTTGAAGGGATTAACGAACAAGAAGGAGTATAGAGCGGTGGAGATTAGAAGATAAGAATTTAACAAATCAATAAGGGATTTTGGTGGCATGAAATTATATAAAAAAGTATGGTTATTGGGGTGATATTATTTGAACTATATGTATATAGAGAGAGAGTTGGGCGGTGGTAGGTTTTTAGTAATTAATTAGATTTAGAATTACTATATATATATATAAACCATATAATAATAATAATAATAATAATAATAATAATAATAATTTCTGTTGAAAAAAGAGAGTCAATTCAATATTAAGAAAATGGGGAATTAGAATTCAATTTGAATCTAAAAGGTTGAAAAAAATTAAACAATTAAGAATTGATATAAACGTAGGAATTTAGAATTTAGAATTCAGAATCTTAATTTGGGTAAATTTCATATGTGGTCCTTAAGCTTTTTTAAGAAATTTCATATTAACTTCTAAGTTGGATAAAAATTCTTATTTAGCCCCTCATAGAAAATTTGGGTTTTGAATTAAAATTCTTTATTGTTAGGGTTTTCAAATTATGGATTTTGCGAATCTAGAGTTTACAATTTGGGCGTAATTTTTGGGGTGTTACATACTGGTGGCCCGAGATGAAGTCTGCTATAGTTGATTTTGTATCAAAATGTTTAGTATTCCAAAAGGTGAAAATCGAGCTTCAAGTTCCTTCAGGATTATTGCAACCCATTGAAATTCTACAATGGAAATGGGAATAAATAACAATGGACTTTTTTTGTGGACTACCTTTGTCTCCTAAGAAGAATGATGTAGTATGGGTTATTGTGGATAGATTTTCGAAGTCTGCTCACTTCCTCCCTGTTCAAATGAACATGAGTTTGGACCAGTTAGCCGAACTTTACATCCAAGAGATTATTAGGCTACATGGTATTCCTACTTCAATAATCTATGAGCGGGACTCTTGATTTACTTTGAGATTCTTGAAATCCTTACAAAATCCCCTAGGACTAGAACCAATCTCAGTACAATGTTTCATTCTCAATCATATGGGCAATTAGAAAGAACCATAGAGGTCTTGGAAGACATGCTTCGGGCATGTATAATTGACATCGATAAAGGATTGGAAGAAGACCTTACCCTTGGCCGATTTTTCATACAACAAAAATTACCACTCTTGTATTAAGATGGCTCCCTTTGAAGCCCTGTATGGAAGAAAAATGTAAAACTCCCCTTTGTTGGTCGGAATTGGGGGAACACAAAACCCTGGGACCTCAACTACTTCATGAAACCGAAGAGTTTGTGCAAATTGTTTGCAAACGATTAAGAGAAGCTTTTGACCGGTAAAAAGCAAGCCTATGTTGACCGTAAAAGAAAAGACATTCAACATCATGTGGGAGATAAAGTGTTTCTCAAGGTATCTCTTTGGAAGAAAATATTTCAATTTGGGGAAAAGGGAAATCCCAGCCCTCGGTTTATTGGACCTTTAAAAATTACAAAAGGGATTGGCCTTGTTGCTTACCGGTTGGCTCTGCCAGAATAATTCAGCAAAATACATAATGTATTCCATGTTTCAATGTTGCATAGCTATCGGTCTGATCCTTCTCACATCCTCGAGCCAAAAGAAGTGGAAATAAACCCGGATCTATCTTATGATGAAGAACTGATCCAGATTCTTGATCGGGAAGAAAGAAGATTACGAAACAAAACTATCTTTCTAGTCAAAGTTTTATGGAAGAATCATGGAAGCAGACAAGCTACTTAGGAGCCTGAATCAATCATGAGAGAACAATACCTGCATATTTTCCTTCAGGTAAATTTGAAGATGAATTTCTTTAAGGGGGAGGGATTTGTAATACCCTAAATTCTAAACTAGGAAATTGCCTTGTTACGATTCTTAACTTAATTGAACTAGGTGACCACAATTGTGATTAGAAGGGATGAAATGATAAGTTACAGTCCTAGGGTGCCAGATTTAAGTGACTAAGGAGTTCAATACTCAAAATTTGAGTATTACATGCTAAAATAATTGATAGAAAAAGTTTTCTCAAGGTGGAAAAATCCTAGATGCTACACGTAGGATTTTTACTCCTTAGTGGAGGATGGAACAACAAAAAACAAATATGACATCATCTTCTCCATTCTAGTCTAATGCCGAAAGGGGTAAGAGAGAGCGAAGAGAGAAATTGTTGCTATGGTGTTATCTTGCTTGGGGAATTTCAATTGTGATGCTTAATTGGTGTTTGTTGATGGTAAAATGAACTGCAAAAAAGCTGTTAGTACTGACTGGAAACTATAAGCAAAACAGAACGTAAAATGGTTAACCGTGTCGTGGTATGGTGGCCACTGCCTTAGAAACAAAACTGCCCCGAACAGTGTAGTCGCTTCACGGGCAGGCTGTCCCCCGAGGTGCACACAGACGCTCCTTGAATCGTACACTCGACTCTCGGAGTGAACAACAGTGGAACTGCTCGAACAAATGGAGAGAAAACAGAGAGAAGCTGGAATGATGTTTGAATGTGTTTGATTGTGATCTAAAATGCTGCATGCAGCAGCTCTATTTATAGGCTGTAAAACATGTCTATAAATGACATTTCACATGCACAATAATTACAGAAATTAATCTGTATAACAGCCATCTTAAATCTGCTGTAACAGATTATAATAAACACTATTTTAATTCTGTAATAATCATGCCATTACAGTGCTGTTTCACTTTGAATCTGACTGAAAAATAGTCTAAATTCATCCACTGAACAGACTGTATATATTCGAATTAATTCGAATAAACTGCACTGTTCTGAACGTTCGAATTAAATCAAATAAAATTCTGAACGTTCGAATCAATTCAAACAATTTTATCAAGCCTATAAATAAGAAAAAATTCTTTCTCTTATCATACACTTTGTTTGAATTATAGATGTATATGTGGTTCGATGCTTGCTTGGTATGAGTTTTTTTTTAAATTAGATGAATTGATACAATGTAGTTAGTAGGATTGAATGTTGTAGGGCTATGATCTTGTAACTTTGTAACGTGGTTTGAGATGCTAAAATGACTACCTTCGAACTTCATGTTGTAGAAATAAGTTGAGTCCTTGACCGGGTCTTGAGTGAGATGTGTAGTTGTGCCTAGATTCAAGTAGAATACATTGAATTCTGGGAAAAAATCAAATGTTGGGCTGTTCTGAACGCACACGAATGTCCTAGGAACTGTTTTACTATGGATTTAAATGCTAACGAACTTTTGAGAATGAACAAATAATATCATATGCAAATTAGGACTATTTTAAAGTTTGTATTCGTGCAAAAACGAATCAGGACAGAACTGTATTCATAGGGACTTTAGAAGATTGTTTTGAATTATATAAAAATGTATACAAGTTTTTTGGGACTATTTTCTATATAAATACAAAGTGTGGAAGCTGATTTTGGTAGTAAAAACTAGGGGAGACTGTTTTATTAGCAAAAGGGATTGTTTTGTACTAATATAATTACGTTATAGACTGTTTTGTGTGGATTTAACCGATTAAACAACAAGTTATAATGAGTCGAATGTTAGCTAACACATCAAGATATAACAGTTAAATATTTGAAGGCATTTGTGTGCTATGAAATTGTGAAGAGTATTGCTTGTTACCTATAGATATAAACATATATATATATATATATATATAGATATATGAGTATAACTAGTTTTGAATTAAAAGGGCTGGGAATTGTTGGATTACTAGATTATCATATGAGGTATAATGTCTATGAATTGATTCTAATACATTATTATTGTTAATTAGATCACAAGGGAAGTGATCAAGAAGTCGAGAGAAAGAAAGGTGTAGTGCTTCACGATCAAGCTTAGCTTGTAAAACTTGTGAGTATAGCCTAAATTTTATGCATAGTTATTGATTGCTTAGTATATCCAATTGCTTAAATGCTTAAAAAGGCTTAAACGCCTTGCTTGTTTATGCTTATTGGAGTCCTTGGAGGGTAAGTGCCGAGGTATGTGGAATGTTAAATCAATTGGTATAAGCATGCTCATGAATATGTAAAACTAAATGTCATGTGTGGCATCCTGGATGTTGAATACATGATACTATCATGAAATATGACTGATTGGGCTAATGAAGTTCCTTGGAGAGTGTCTTGTCTAGAGTTAGCATTGGTATAATTGCTTAAATGTGATCATAAGCTTAGAATAGCTTTCTATTGATTAAAAGATGAAATGAATACTATAGAGAGGATTGCTTGTGAATAGAATCAATTTTGAATAATTTCTTGCCTAGAAAGTTAATGGATAAGCTTGCTTATCTACTTAAATGTTTATACATGCCTTGAAAATACAAGACTAACTTTCTAAGTACTCACCCTGTTACCTTACAAGAGAGACCGATTGTTGATCGTGCTTGGAGAAGGTTTTTCAAGGTCACCAAAGCAATCAAAGTATGTTTAGTTTTGTAAAGCTAACTCCTATAAGGTGGCACTAGTTTAAGTGTTAGGTTTATGAGTTTGAGTATTTTGGGGTTTGTAAATATTAAAGTAACAACGTTCATATATGACATGTTGGCATAATGTGTGCTTATGGTTCGATTGATTGTTCTGAAATGTTGACCTATATTAGGAAATTTCTTGAAATTTTTGTCTAATAGTTAGTTCTTGAAATCCCAACTAATTGAACTCTTGTTTTAAATGAATAAAATGAACTAGAGAATCATATAGGTTCGAATTAGATTCTAAACAAGTAGTGTAACAACTAGATTTTAAAATGACTAGGCTTCTTAGTAAGAATCCAAGGAAGTTTATAAATTAGATAAGTTGTTGGCAACTTGTTGTGTTTATTTTGGTGTAATTCAAACTGTTTGAAATTGTTGTTTATCTGGTTTCATGTGCTTGTACGAATTGCTTATTCTTTTGAGTACCACCTTTTCGCATGAACACACACATATTGATACAAGTTTTAGTTGATCTTAGTGACATTCTTGATTATTTTATTTTTAAGGTCCTCAATGGTTACCTTCTCTTATTTGATCTCTAACTTACTAGGCAAGTTAGTCTGTCTACTCCTAGAATAGTATCATATTCTAGGATGGGGTTGAGGTATTTCAAGATGTTACCTTTTCATTGGCCTAAAACAACACCTACCGCAAAATCACTTGTGTCATACATGAGTTCAAAAGGTAGGGACCAGTCATGTGGAATGACAATGGGTGCCGAGGCAAGTTGTTCCTTCAGGTTTTTAAATGGCGTGGTACATGATTCATCAAAACCAAAACTTTATCCTGTTCAAGCAGGTTACACAAAGGTTTAGAAATTTTAGAAAAATTATAAATAAACCTTCTATAAAAACCTGCATGATCGAGAAAGCTTCGGATCCCTTTGACCAAATTTGGTGGTAGCAATTTTTCGATCACTTCCACCTTGGCTTTGTTGACTTCAATTCCTTTGGAGGAGATCTTGTGGCCATGTACTATACCTTCATCTACCATAAAGTGGCACTTTTCCCAATTTAGAACTCGATCAGACTCTTCACACCGTGTTAGCACTTTCTCCAAATTGTCGAGGCAATTGTCGAAATCATCACCAAATATAGAGAAATCATCTATGAATATTTCAAGGAAGTCTTCAACCATGTCGGAGAAGATTTCCATCATACATCTCTGGAAGGTTGCCGGAGCATTGCATAATCTGAATGACATCCTTCGAAACACATATGTACCATACGAGCATGTGAAAGTGGTCTTTGTCTGATCATCCGGTGCTATGGCTATTTGATTGTAACAGTAATCCATACAAACCCTCCAAGTGGTCACAATCCTAGTTGGGATAGTTCATTGTTTTTGTTACTTACCACAGTTATACATCCCTTTTTCAGTACACATTGTACGGGACTTACCCATGTACTTTCAGAGATAGGATAGATGATACAGACTTCTAGCCACTTGATGATTTCTTTGCTCACGACTTCCTTTATAACAGGGTCAAGTCTTCTTTGTGCCTCAATCATCGGTTAATGATCATTTGTCAAAAGGATTTTGTGCATACATACTGTCGAGCTAATTCCCTTCAAGTTGGCAATTGTCCACCCTATTGCCTTTTTGTGTAGTGTCAACATATCAATCAACCTCTTTTCCTGTGCAGGCTGCGACTTAGAAGAAATAATTACGAGCAATTTGTTTTTTGTTCCCAAGTAAACATATTTTAATTGCCTTGACAATGATTTCAACTCAAGAATAGGAGGTTGTTCAATTGAGGGTTTCTCGAGTTTACCTTCTTTACCTGAATAATCCAATGGTTCAAATTATGTACCTGGTCCACTTGTTATCCAATTTGCTTCTTCTTGCTCTTCTTCGTTCATCTCTTTGTCAATCGACTTTTCGAACTCCTCAGGTTTTTCTTGATCGGCAATAAAATTGTCGAGGCAATTCCCTTCCATGTCAAAGTTGAATTCAGTGGTGGCTTGGATGACTTGGCACTCCTCTGGATCGTCGGCTTGCTTGAGGGTTTGGAAAACATTTAATTTGACTTGTTGATCATTTATCCTCATCATGAGTTCTCCTCTTTCAACATCGATCAAGGTCCTTCCTGTTTCTAGGAATGGTCTCCCAAGGATAATGGATGCGAACTCATCTACTTCACAATCCAAAACAATAAAGTCAGCGGGAAAAATAAATTGAAGACACGTGTTACCCGAGCCCGAGCCCGAGCCCGAGCCCGAGCCCGAGCCGGGCGGCGGCGCGCGAGGACTTCCCTTGTTCTTTCCCACTCAACAAGGGAGGGAGGAAGCATGGGTATAAATACCCTTCCCTAGCTATTTTCCCAACCAATGTGGGATATAGCTTTGCCTTTGGTAACTTCTTGAAGCATTACCAACATTCCCCCACTAATGCGAAAGAATTCATCTGTATCTCAAACACAGCCCTCCTCAGACGAGCAGTTGCGGAATTAGTTGCTTAAGCACTAGTGAACGTATCTTGAACTAGTACATAGTGATAATGAGCGATCCTTCTCTTAGATAAGTGAAACTAGTCTTGAACTTTCTTAGATAGGGGTAAACTCATAACACACAACTAACTCCTTCATCCACCGAAGTTCTCGATGTGTAAGATATATATACACAAGTGTATATTTGGCCATCTTACCCTCAGGATTCTAGTAAGTGTTTTAGAAAAAACGGCCCAACGTTTTTCACAGAAGGTGGCTAATCCTTCTCACTTACATAGGTTATTTCATCAGGTTTATCTCAATATAAACCACCCTGAATTTGGGCTATGAAATAATTAAGAACCATTTGTAATGGTTCAACCTCTTATAGACTTATGGTGATTTCTTCAAGTCCATTTAAAATGAACCACCCAGTATTGGGATAAGAAATCATTAAGAATAAATATTCAACCTCATTGTCGGTGAATTCAAAATGTCCTTCTCAATAGGATCATTTAAACTTTGAATTCATTAAGATTTTCTCGAAGCTCAACCTTTCTGGCGGTAAGTCCATATTTGTCCTTCTCAATAGGACAACACATTCATACTTGTGTTATGAACTTATTAAGAATAAGTATTCAACCATGATTCGGTAAATTCATCAAGTCTTTCTCACAAAGACCACCCAAAATCTGGGCTATGAATTTATTAAGAGTAATAGTACTCAACCTGGGCATGTACATTATTCGTCATAGGGATAGGTAGTGAGAAATGTACACTATGAGTCTTTCCATGGTTTCGTTTGACCACATTGAACTTAGATAACTAAGTTGGGTATCCACCATGAATTCCTCAACCAATGGGCTTTAAACCCACCCCCCTCGACGAATCAAGGACCAATTTCCGACTTAACCCTTTGGTAAGAGGATCTGCTAGGTTTCTTTCCGACTTCACATACTCTAAAGAGAGTACTCCATTCCTTATTAAGTGTCTAACAGATTCATGCCTTATGCGAATGTGTCTCTTATTGCCATTGTAAACATGACTCTTGGCAACACAAATCGCTGCTTGTGAATCACACAACAAGGAAACAGGAGGAGTCGGAGTTCCCCACAACGGAATATCGGCTAACAAACTCCTTAGCCACTCAGCTTCTTGCCCAGCTAAGTCAAGAGCTATAAACTATGACTCCATAGTAGAGCGAGCAATACAAGTCTGTTTTGAAGACTTCCAAGAAATTGCTGCTCCTCCCAAAGTAAATACATACCCACTCGTAGAGCTTACTTCATCACTATCGGAAACCCAGTTGGCGTCACAATATCCTTCTAATGTAGCAGGAAAGCCAACATACTCAAGTCTCCAGTCCATAGTACCCTTAAGGTACTTAAGTAAGCGTCTAAGAGCAACCCAGTGCTCACCACTAGGGTTATGAGTGTATCTACTGAGTCTGCTAACAGCATAGGCAATATCTGGCCGAGTACAGTTCATTAAGAACATCAGACTGCCAATTATTTTGGCATATTCCGTTTGAGAAACGCTACTTCCTTCATTCTTAAAGAGATGTATGCTAGAGTCATAAGGAGTTCGAACAGGGACGACATCAAAACTGTCAAATTTCTTTAACACTTTCTCAGTATAGTGTGCCTGGCTTAAAGAAAATCCCTTTTCATATTTGATTACTTTGACTCCTAAGATTACATCGACTTCTCCCAAGTCAGTCATCTCAAACTTAGTGGATAAGAAACTTTTTGTTTTGTTAATGGACTCAATGTTAGTACTGAAAATCAGCATGTCGTCAACATACAAGCTTATGATGACACAATCAGTACCAAACATCCTCGAATACACGCATGCATCCGAACCATTCACAACAAAACCAAAACTAAGAATAGTTTTGTGAAATTTCTCATACCACTGTTTAGGAGCTTGCTTCAGGCCATAAAGTGACTTTTTAAGTCTACATACTTTGCCTTCCATACCAGGCGCCTCGAAGCGCCTCGAAGCCAAGAGGTTGCTCCATATAGATCTCCTCATCTAGATCCCCATTCAAAAATGCAGTCTTTACATCCATTTGATGTACTTGCAACTTGTGAATGGAGGCTAGTGCAAACAATGCACGGATCGTTGAGATTTTTGTGACGGGAGAGTAGGTATCAAAGAAGTCTTGACCAAATCTTTGAGTGAACCCTTTGACTACTAGCCTTGCCTTATACCTTTGGATAGAACCATCTGGTCTAAGTTTCTTTCGAAAGACCCACTTACTGTTAATGGTTTTAAATCCTCTAGGCAAGTCAACTAATTCCCAAGTATGATTAGACATTATTGATTCTAGTTCATCTTTTATAGCGCTTTTCCAGAAACTAGCATCAATAGATCGTATAGCTTCTTCGTAAGTTTTAGGATCCTCATCTAACAAATATGCTTGAGCTATAGGATCAGAAAGAGTGTCTAAGTCATTTATCTCAGAAATGAAGGAAGTTATGAAATCTGGTCCAAAAGAGGTTTCAACTCTTTGTCTCTTACTTCTTCTAGGCTCAAATTCAATCTCTTGAGAAGACCTAGCAGGCACACTAGAAGAAGTGGATGGCAAGTTTTCTATTTGTGTTTCAACATTTAATCTAGGTTTCTTGAGAGGAAAGATTTCTTCAAAGAAAACAGCATCCCTAGATTCACAAATAGAGAAGTCTTGTAGAGTCATGAATCTGTATGCGGCACTGTTAGAAGCATAGCCTATAAACACTGCATCAACGGTCTTAGGTCCAATGGTGGACTTCTTAAAATCTGGCAACCCCACTTTTGCCAGACACCCCCACACTTTCAGGTATTGTAGATTTGGGGCATACCCTTTCCATAATTCGTAAGGGGTAGAATCAATTTTCTTATGAGGTACTCGGTTCAGAATATGATTAGCCGATAGAATGGCTTCCCCCCACATGTTGTCAGACAACCCAGAACTTATCAACAATGAGTTCATCATCTCTTTTAAAGTTCTATTTTTCCTCTCGGCTATACCATTCTGTTGAGGAAAATAAGGGGCTGAAGTTTCATGTATTATGCCATTCGTCTCACAAACCTCTTTTAGAAAATTAGATCCATATTCACCACCTCTATCAGACCTAACACGTTTTATTCTCCTATCTAACTGATTTTCAACTTCTGCCTTATAAATAAGAAAGAAATTTTCAGCTTCATCTTTAGTTCTTAGGAGATAAACTTTTGTAAACCTAGAGAAGTCATCTACAAAAGTTATGTAGTAGTGTTTTCCTCCTTTACTTTCAGTGTTTCTAAAGTCTGCTAGATCAGTATGAATGAGTTCTAACAGTTCCGTCTTTCTTTTAGAAACATTTTTAAAGGTAGGTTTTGCATGCTTTGCTTCTACACAAACTTCACATTTATTATAGTTTGTTATGTCTAGTTTAGGCAAAATATTCATATTCATCATTTTCTTTAGGGATTGAATATTTACGTGTCCTAATCTAGCATGCCACATATCAATAGACTCAACAATATAAGCAGAAGTGGTAGCTTTATTATTTTCATTAAGTTGAGTTTCTATGACAAATAAACCTTCGCTTAAAAAACCTTTCCCGACATAATCACCGTTATGGGAAAGTACAAGTTTATCTGCCTCAAAAACTAACTTAATGCCTGCCTTATTTAAGAGGCCACCACTAATCAAATTTCTACGCAGGGCAGGCACATATAGGACATTATTAAGGGCCAAAGTTTTACCGGAAGTCAGCTTGAGTAAAACCTTGCCTTTGCCCACCACTTGAGAGCTGCTGGAGTTCCCCACGTACACACGTTCACCATTTTTCACGTCCTCGAATTCGGTGAAGAACTCCTTCTTTGCGCAGAAGTGTCGAGAAGCTCCGGTGTCTACGACCCACTCGGTGTTCTTCTCTACGAGGTTGACCTCCGAAACCACCGCGGCTATGACATCATCATCCATGTTCTCTGTCACATGCATGCGTGGTCTAGTCTCATTCTGGCGGTCCGAACGGTGCTGACATTGGTACGCCTTGTGACCAGCTTGTCCACACACGTAGCACTTCATGGTTTTCACGTCGGGCTTAGCCTTCATGGGTTTCTTGAAATTGGTCGTCTTTTGTGGTTTGGGCCTTTTGTTTGGAGGGCCTTTCTTAAAGGGCTTTTTGGACCCTGAAGCACCACCAGACTCAACAATATTAGTTTTAAAAGATAAGTGACTAAAATTGTTCGTAACCTTATCTTTCAAACGGTTGGCCTCCTCGATTTTCATGTGACCGATCAGCTCCTGAAGTGGTATGTCCCTTTTCTTGTGCTTGAGGGAGTTGCGGTAATCTGACCATGACTTTGGCAACTTTTCGATAAGGACGTTTGCTTGCAAAACTTCACACATTTGCATGCCTTCCGCTATGATGTCCGAGACAAGATTCTCATAGTCATGAACTTGGTCCATGATAGTCTTGTTGTCGGTCATCTGGAACTTCAACCATTCTCCCACGACATACTTTTTGATTCCCGCATCATCGGTGCCATACTTGGTGTCCAAGGAATCCCATATCGCCTTTGCACTCCTCTCCTTTAGATACATGTCAAATAATTTGTTGGACATGTGACTAAGGAGATGGCCACGGACCGTCTTGTTGTCCTTCTCATATTTGGCAAAGGTGGCAGCAGCAAGGGCATCGGCGGCAGCATCGGTTTGGCCTTGATTATCGGCAGAAACAGCAACGGTAGGTGGTGCAACTGGTGGTTCGTTGAGCAACACATAATCGAGGTCCAATTGCTCAAAGAAGATAAGAATACGTTGGGACCACCTTCGATAATTGAAGCCATCTAAAGCATCGAGCTTGGAAAGATCAGGAATAAGCTTGCTTTGTAGTTCGGATGAAGCAGCCATTTTGCAGAATCGGAATCAGTTTTGTTTCTAAATTGATGGTAAAATGAACTGCAAAAAAGCTGTTAGTACTGACTGGAAACTATAAGCAAAACAGAACGTAAAATGGTTAACCGTGTCGTGGTATGGTGGCCACTGCCTTAGAAACAAAACTGCCCCGAACAGTGTAGTCGCTTCACGGGCAGGCTGTCCCCCGAGGTGCACACGGACGCTCCTTGAATCGTACACTCGACTCTCGGAGTGAACAACAGTGGAACTGCTCGAACAAATGGAGAGAAAACAGAGAGAAGCTGGAATGATGTTTGAATGTGTTTGATTGTGATCTAAAATGCTGCATGCAGCAGCTCTATTTATAGGCTGTAAAACATGTCTATAAATGACATTTCACATGCACAATAATTACAGAAATTAATCTGTATAACAGCCATCTTAAATCTGCTGTAACAGATTATAATAAACACTATTTTAATTCTGTAATAATCATGCCATTACAGTGCTGTTTCACTTTGAATCTGACTGAAAAACAGTCTAAATTCATCCACTGAACAGACTGTATATATTCGAATTAATTCGAATAAACTGCACTGTTCTGAACGTTCGAATTAAATCAAATAAAATTCTGAACGTTCGAATCAATTCAAACAATTTTATCAAGCCTATAAATAAGAAAAAATTCTTTCTCTTATCATACACTTTGTTTGAATTATAGATGTATATGTGGTTCGATGCTTGCTTGGTATGAGTTTTTTTTTTAAATTAGATGAATTGATACAATGTAGTTAGTAGGATTGAATGTTGTAGGGCTATGATCTTGTAACTTTGTAACGTGGTTTGAGATGCTAAAATGACTACCTTCGAACTTCATGTTGTAGAAATAAGTTGAGTCCTTGACCGGGTCTTGAGTGAGATGTGTAGTTGTGCCTAGATTCAAGTAGAATACATTGAATTCTGGGAAAAAATCAAATGTTGGGCTGTTCTGAACGCACACGAATGTCCTAGGAACTGTTTTTACTATGGATTTAAATGCTAATGAACTTTTGAGAATGAACAAATAATATCATATGCAAATTAGGACTATTTTAAAGTTTGTATTCGTGCAAAAACGAATCAGGACAGAACTGTATTCATAGGGACTTTAGAAGATTGTTTTGAATTATATAAAAATGTATACAAGTTTTTTGGGACTATTTTCTATATAAATACAAAGTGTGGAAGCTGATTTTGGTAGTAAAAACTAGGGGAGACTGTTTTATTAGCAAAAGGGATTGTTTTGTACTAATATAATTACGTTATAGACTGTTTTGTGTGGATTTAACCGATTAAACAACAAGTTATAATGAGTCGAATGTTAGCTAACACATCAAGATATAACAGTTAAATGTTTGAAGGCATTTGTGTGCTATGAAATTGTGAAGAGTATTGCTTGTTACCTATAGATATAAACATATATATATATAGATAGATAGATATATGAGTATAACTAGTTTTGAATTAAAAGGGCTGGGAATTGTTGGATTACTAGATTATCATATGAGGTATAATGTCTATGAATTGATTCTAATACATTATTATTGTTAATTAGATCACAAGGGAAGTGATCAAGAAGTCGAGAGAAAGAAAGGTGTAGTGCTTCACGATCAAGCTTAGCTTGTAAAACTTGTGAGTATAGCCTAAATTTTATGCATAGTTATTGATTGCTTAGTATATCCAATTGCTTAAATGCTTAAAAAGGCTTAAACGCCTTGCTTGTTTATGCTTATTGGAGTCCTTGGAGGGTAAGTGCCGAGGTATGTGGAATGTTAAATCAATTGGTATAAGCATGCTCATGAATATGTAAAACTAAATGTCATGTGTGGCATCCTGGATGTTGAATACATGATACTATCATGAAATATGACTGATTGGGCTAATGAAGTTCCTTGGAGAGTGTCTTGTCTAGAGTTAGCATTGGTATAATTGCTTAAATGTGATCATAAGCTTAGAATAGCTTTCTATTGATTAAAAGATGAAATGAATACTATAGAGAGGATTGCTTGTGAATAGAATCAATTTTGAATAATTTCTTGCCTAGAAAGTTAATGGATAAGCTTGCTTATCTACTTAAATGTTTATACATGCCTTGAAAATACAAGACTAACTTTCTAAGTACTCACCCTGTTACCTTACAAGAGAGACCGATTGTTGATCGTGCTTGGAGAAGGTTTTTCAAGGTCGCCAAAGCAATCAAAGTATGTTTAGTTTTGTAAAGCTAACTCCTATAAGGTGGCACTAGTTTAAGTGTTAGGTTTATGAGTTTGAGTATTTTGGGGTTTGTAAATATTAAAGTAACAACGTTCATATATGACATGTTGGCATAATGTGTGCTTATGGTTCGATTGATTGTTCTGAAATGTTGACCTATATTAGGAAATTTCTTGAAATTTTTGTCTAATAGTTAGTTCTTGAAATCCCAACTAATTGAACTCTTGTTTTAAATGAATAAAATGAACTAGAGAATCATATAGGTTCGAATTAGATTCTAAACAAGTAGTGTAACAACTAGATTTTAAAATGACTAGGCTCCTTAGTAAGAATCCAAGGAAGTTTATAAATTAGATAAGTTGTTGGCAACTTGTTGTGTTTATTTTGGTGTAATTCAAACTGTTTGAAATTGTTGTTTATCTGGTTTCATGTGCTTGTACGAATTGCTTATTCTTTTGAGTACCACCTTTTCGCATGAACACACACATATTGATACAAATTTTAGTTGATCTTAGTGACATTCTTGATTATTTTATTTTTAAGGTCCTCAATGGTTACCTTCTCTTATTTGATCTCTAACTTACTAGGCAAGTTAGTCTGTCTACTCCTAGAATATTATCATATTCTAGGATGGGGTTGAGGTATTTCAAGATGTTACCTTTTCATTGGCCTAAAACAACACCTACCGCAAAATCACTTGTGTCATACATGAGTTCAAAAGGTAGGGACCAGTCATGTGGAATGACAATGGGTGCCGAGGCAAGTTGTTCCTTCAGGTTTTTAAATGGCGTGGTACATGATTCATCAAAACCAAAACTTTATCCTGTTCAAGCAGGTTACACAAAGGTTTAGAAATTTTAGAAAAATTATAAATAAACCTTCTATAAAAACCTGCATGATCGAGAAAGCTTCGGATCCCTTTGACCAAATTTGGTGGTAGCAATTTTTCGATCACTTCCACCTTGGCTTTGTTGACTTCAATTCCTTTGGAGGAGATCTTGTGGCCATGTACTATACCTTCATCTACCATAAAGTGGCACTTTTCCCAATTTAGAACTCGATCAGACTCTTCACACCGTGTTAGCACTTTCTCCAAATTGTCGAGGCAATTGTCGAAATCATCACCAAATATAGAGAAATCATCTATGAATATTTCAAGGAAGTCTTCAACCATGTCGGAGAAGATTTCCATCATACATCTCTGGAAGGTTGCCGGAGCATTGCATAATCTGAATGACATCCTTCGAAACACATATGTACCATACGAGCATGTGAAAGTGGTCTTTGTCTGATCATCCGGTGCTATGGCTATTTGATTGTAACAGTAATCCATACAAACCCTCCAAGTGGTCACAATCCTAGTTGGGATAGTTCATTGTTTTTGTTACTTACCACAGTTATACATCCCTTTTTCAGTACACATTGTACGGGACTTACCCATGTACTTTCAGAGATAGGATAGATGATACAGACTTCTAGCCACTTGATGATTTCTTTGCTCACGACTTCCTTTATAACAGGGTCAAGTCTTCTTTGTGCCTCAATCATCGGTTAATGATCATTTGTCAAAAGGATTTTGTGCATACATACTGTCGAGCTAATTCCCTTCAAGTTGGCAATTGTCCACCCTATTGCCTTTTTGTGTAGTGTCAACATATCAATCAACCTCTTTTCCTGTGCAGGCTGCGACTTAGAAGAAATAATTACGAGCAATTTGTTTTTTGTTCCCAAGTAAACATATTTTAATTGCCTTGACAATGATTTCAACTCAAGAATAGGAGGTTGTTCAATTGAGGGTTTCTCGAGTTTACCTTCTTTACCTGAATAATCCAATGGTTCAAATTATGTACCTGGTCCACTTGTTATCCAATTTGCTTCTTCTTGCTCTTCTTCGTTCATCTCTTTGTCAATCGACTTTTCGAACTCCTCAGGTTTTTCTTGATCGGCAATAAAATTGTCGAGGCAATTCCCTTCCATGTCAAAGTTGAATTCAGTGGTGGCTTGGATGACTTGGCACTCCTCTGGATCGTCGGCTTGCTTGAGGGTTTGGAAAACATTTAATTTGACTTGTTGATCATTTATCCTCATCATGAGTTCTCCTCTTTCAACATCGATCAAGGTCCTTCCTGTTTCTAGGAATGGTCTCCCAAGGATAATAGATGCGAACTCATCTGCTTCACAATCCAAAACAATAAAGTCAGCGGGAAAAATAAATTTATCAAATCTTACCAGTATATCCTAGGTTTTCCCTCTAGATGTATATAAGATATGTTCGCAAGCTACAACATCACAATTGTAGGTGTAACGCCCTTAGCCCAGCCTAGACGGTTGACCCGAACTACGAGGATTACACGGGGAAAACCAAAGTCAACCTTGATTAACGACCCTTTTTTTTCTTTTTAATCTTTTCTAGATGCACGTTAACCCTAAGTGAGCACTCATGAAACATACATGAGAAAGGCACAACAATTGGATAATAAACAGGGACTCAATTGCACTTATTATAAGAATAGGGACCAAATTGTAAATTCCGCAAACTAGAAGGGTGTAAGTGATTTTTAAGTTACCAATATGAAATTAGTCGTATTACATGCTTCTCGAAACAGTTACCATTGCAAACTCGAGTTTTGGGACTAAAACGTAAAGCTTGCAAACTTTAACACAATTCAAATCAGTGCCCAACGGTCACCTGTTTCGAAACGGCTTTGACCGTTCCGAAACACGGGATGGTTCCGAGACTGGTTCCAAAACAGGGCATTCCAGCAGCCAAAACGTTTCGGGACAACCTCTAGCTGTTTCGAAACACGAAGACCATTATAGGCCCCCGTTTCGAAACGCCAGTGAGTGTTCCGATACAGTTTGCTCAGAAGCTGCAGACTTTGCTGGTTTTTCATACATAAATCCATTCAAACACTACCTAATGACATCCTAGTCATACCAACAAGTCATCATACATAAATGGAGCGTGTTTGTAACTCCTAAACACATTCATAGCATCAAACATGAAATTTCACATGTCTATAGGCATGCATCCTATTATCCAAAACCAAGCAATCAACCAAACTCCAAAACAAGCATTAAAAGGCCATTTACAAATTCAAACCATCAAAAGCAACATGCCACAACCTAGGGAGTTCAACACATCTCCCAAAACACATCTTAGGTTCTCATTGCCAAGTTACCAAAACTAATAGTGTATGAAAACATCACCATACATGAGCTTGGTTTCCCTTGGACACTCTTGGCTTCCTTGTTACCCTTAATCACATCAATTATCTGCATTATTGGTACAAGAGAGAGAGCGTAAGCACAATTGCTTAGCGAGGCATGCTCTAAAGAAAACAACACAATAATGCATTTTTAGAAAACTCTTTCAACAAAGCTTTTAAAACTCATGCTCATCTCTTTTCATGCAACCTTGCATACTTTACAAGCATCTCGTGCTTCGTTATAATCAATACATCATATTGGCTTTCAAGTGATAATTCAAAACCATTTACAACACAAAACACAATCGGATACGCGGATTACAAGCGTTGTCCCACACGCTTCATACACACTACCGGACTACGCAAGGTGGAGTTTATGGGTACAATCACAACCCCTCAACACTCGTGATGGAGTTTAACGGTACAATCACAACCCCTCAACATCACTCATCGGTAGTTGTATAATTCCACTAACGAGAGTACGAGACACATAACACAAGATCCACACACGGACTTTCAACCACCGTTGTGATCTTACCTCACTCGTTAGGGTACTTGGATGGAGTTTACGGTACAATCACAACCCCACAACATCCAAGGCGACTTTACTTACGGTGCACCCAATCCTATAGCCGGCTAACTATATCTGATTCAAGAACTTTAAAACCAATTCATCACTTGCCAATATACATCAAATATCATCATCAATTCACTGTTTTAAAGCATTAATCAAAGCCATTAAACATCATGCATCTCCATGCATCATTACCAATTTAATAACATGCCAAAACAAGGACCTCTTACCTGAACATCCTTCAACACATGGCTTTCAAACCAGCATTAACCATGCTAAAACATGTTTTCGAAACAGAATTTAAACATACAATTTATAACCAATGCATCAAGCCACTTCATAGCACATCCGAGGGAGTTTTTCCGAAAAATTACTCTTGAGCTTAGCTAATTTGTTTAGACTTAAACTAAGCTCCCAAAACCTTCAAATAATTGTTTCAAAGCTGGAAACCAAACTCCACTCACCAATTACGTTTCGCACGCTTGACAAAACGCCAATCAAGCCTCCGGATCAACTCCAAAGGTGTCTGAAGATGTTTCCCTTGTTTTAAACACATCAAAGCAGAGAATTAATGCATCATCATGCATTGAAATCTTCAGCCAACACACCTAAACTCGCTGCTCTACCCAAAACCAAAATTTCGGCTACTAAACACAACCGAAAACACCTCCAAACTCTTCTAAAACTTAACCCAGTCGGGATCCATCACTCCTAACCATTTCTAAACATCAATTAACATCCAAAATAAAGCTAAACTCGTCCTTATACCTCCAGCTATAACAGAACACCAAAAACACCTCAAAAACCACCATTTTCATAAGCAAAAACTTAGGAAATACAATCTATTCGGGATTGCATTGATAAAACCTCATTTCAACATCATTAGACATCCAAAATACAATAAAGAATCATCTCAAAATAGAGCCCAAACAATCACAACGAAATTCTTCAAGATTTCTTCCAAAATCTTGAGTTTTAAGCCAAAATCATGTTTCCAACATTAAAACCATTTATAAAACTTAAATGAAGGATTGACAACTTGGGAATTTCAGTAAAGAACTGAGTATTTCGAGGAGAAGAACAATCTTACCTCTAAATGGTGATTTCTCCTTAATTTGGGCCAATTTCCTTGAAAATTCAATGAGGGAATCAAAAGGATTTGATGCAAGATTGATTAGGAACTAATTGATGATAGAAATCTCATCAATTGAAGTGAAGATCAATGCAAAAGTTGCTGGATAAAAAGTGTTTGGATGATGGAATTTTAAGAGAAAAAGGAATGAGAGAAATTTAGGAAAAGGTAGTTATGAAAATCCAAAAAGTAGTTTCCCTTTTCTTTTAATTAATTAAAACATTAATTAAATCACCAAAATTAAGGAAAAATCTGGAGAAAACATTTTTGGGTAAATTAGCTTCTTAAAGATTCAAAGTTTCAATCCTTACAAAACAGTCACCACTAAACTTTTCAAAAATGGCATTTTAGTCACTACACTAAAATGTAATATTTCCAAACCAATATTTTGTAAAATTGATTTCACCACTCTCATATATATATATATATATATATATATATATATATATATATATATATATATATATATATATATATATATATATATATATATATATATATTAAAAGAGGATTTTTAGATATTTTTCTATATTTTTAAAGCATCTCGATCTAGGCTTTCCCTAAAAACCTCTTTTTATATTCGAACCGATTCTCAGACCGGTCCGACCAAACCCTAAACTTCTAAGTCCAAAATTAGGATGTTACAACTCTCCCCCTCTAAAGAAATTTCGTCCTCAAAATTTACCTAGAGGAAAAAGGTAAGGAAACTGCTTCTTCATGTCATCCTTCCTTTCCCACGTGGCTTCCTCAACCCCACGATACTTCCACAACACCTTAACCAATTCAATGGTCTTGCCTCGAAGAACTTTAATGTCTGAATCCAAAATTTCAACTGGCTCTACATCATAGGTCAAGTCTGGATTCAACTCCACTTCCTCCACATGCATAACATGCGAAGGATCCGATCTATACCTCCGAAGCATAGAGACATGAAACACGTCATGAATCTTTTCCAACTCTTGCGGAAACCTCAGCTTGTACGCAACAGGACCCACACGTTCAATCATCTTGTATGGTCCAATATACCTAGGGCTCAACTTACCCTTCCGGCCAAACCTCATCACCTTCTCCCAAGGCGAAACCTTCAAGAACACACGGTCACCTACCACAAACTCAATCTCCTTACGCTTCAAATCCGCGTAAGACTTCTGTCGATCAGAAGCTGCCTTCAATCGCTCAATAATGAGCTTCATAAGGTGCCATTTGAATACTTGCCTGGTAGCTATTGTTATAAGCAAACTCCACCAAAGGCAAATGCTTCTCCCAAGAACCTTGAAACTCAATCACACAGCCCCTCAACATATCTTCCAGCACTTGGATAACACGCTCAGACTGTCCATCCGATTGTGGATGATAAGAAGTACTGAAATTCAGCCGCGTACCCAGGGCTTGATGCAAACACTCCCAAAAACGCGATGTAAACCTCGGATCTCTATCCGACACTATAGACTTTGGAACACCATGCAATCGCACAATTTCAGCAATGTACAGCTCCACAAGCTTATCCAAAGTATACGTAGTATGCACAGGTAAGAAATGTGCACACTTCGTAAGGCGATCCACAATCACCCACACCGAATTCTTTTTCGATGGCGACAAAGGCAAACCAGACACAAAGTCCATGGTAATCATTTCCCACTTCCACTCAGGAATCCTCAACGGTTGCAACAACCCTAAAGGAAACTGATGCTCGGCCTTAACTCGTTGAAAAACCATACACTTACTCACATACTCTGCAACATCTTTCTTCAAACCCACCCAATAGTACTCATCCTTCATATCACGATACATCTTTGTACTACCAGGGTGTATAGCAAAAGGACTACTATGAGCTTCAGTCAGAATAGTACGCCACAACTCTGCATCATTCGGCACTACTATCCGACTCCCAAAACATAGAACTCCATCATCATTAAAACAGAAATCCGATGGTCTATCCTCAGCAATATCCTGAACATGTGGCACCAAAGAATCATCCAACAACTGTTTATCCTTAATCAACTGAACCACATATGGTTTCACTTGCAATTCATCCACAAGCTCTCCATCTCGCGAAATACTCAAGCTGGCAAACATAGCCCTTAACTCCACTGCCACCTTCCTACTCAAGGCATCCGCTACAACATTAGCTTTTCCCGGATGGTACTCGATCGTCAGATCGTAATCTTTTTTAGAAACTCCACCCAACGGTGTTGCCTAAGATTCAACTCTTTCTGAGACATCAGATACTTCAAGCTCTTGTGATCCATGTACACAGTACACTTCTCATCATACAAATAATGTCTCCAAATCTTCAAAGCAAAAACCACCGCAGCTAACTCAATTTCATGTGTAGGATAATTGCGCTCATGCACCTTCAACTGGCGCGATGCATAAGCCACCACCTTACCCTCTTGCATCAACACACACCCCAACCCAACATAGGATGCGTCGTTGTACACCACAAACTCTTTCCTTGATTCAGGCTGAACCAAGATAGGAGCTTGCGTCAAAGCTGTCTTAAGCTTCTCAAAAGCTTGTTGCCTTGCTTCTGTCCACTCATACTTGACATCCTTTTGCAACAACTTCGTCAAAGGAGCAGCAATCTTTGAAAATCCATCCACAAATCTCCGGTAGTATCCTGCCAACCCAAGGAAACTACGGACTTCATGAACAGACTTAAGAGGCTTCCAATTCATCACTGCCTCAATCTTCTGAGGATCAACATGAATCCCCTCAGCAGAAACCACATGACCAAGGAAAAGAACTTCCTTAAGCCAGAATTCGCATTTGCTCAACTTAGCATAAAGTTGATTCTCCAACAGCGCCTGCAACACAATCCTCAAATGCCCCTCATGCTCTTCCTCCGTACGAGAATACACAAGAATATCATCCATGAACACCACAACAAACTTGTCCAAGTATTCATAGAACACTCTATTCATCATGTCCATAAAAGCTGCTAGAGCATTCGTCAAACCAAACGGCATTACAAGGAACTCATAATGCCCATACCTCGTTCTAAAGGATGTTTTTGGCACATCCACATCTTTCACCTTGAGCTGGTAATAACCTGACCTTAAGTCAATCTTAGAGAACACAGCCGCTCCCCGAACCTGATCAAAAAGATCATCAATCCTCGGCAAGGGATACCGATTCTTGATAGTCAACTTATTCAGCTGACGATAATCGATGCACATTCTCATAGTGCCATCCTTCTTCTTCACAAACAAGACCGGTGCACCCCAAGGTGACACACTTGGCCGAATGAAACCACGATCAAGCAACTCCTGAAGTTGCATCTTTAGCTCCTTCAACTCCTTACGTGCCATGCGGTAAGGAGCAATGGACACTGGATTTGTGTTTTCATACAGCTCAATTCCAAACTTCACCTCTCGACTAGGAGGCAATCCAGGTAACTCCTTCGGAAACACACCAGGAAACTCTCACACAGTCCTGATATCTTGAACTCGCAACTCCTTAGATCTAGGATTCATCACAAAGGCTAGGTAAGCCTCACAACCTTGCCTCAGAATTCGGCTTGCTTCCAACAAAGACACCACATTGGCAAGAAAATTCACATTCTCACCAACCACCACTACTTCGTAATCATCCGCAAGTTTCAACGAAACTCGCTTGTTCTCAAAATCCACTACAGCTCGATGTTCAACAAGCCAATCCATACCAAGCATTACATCAAAACCATAGAATGGCAATTCCATGAGATCAACAAAAAAAACATGGTTTTGCACTTTCAAGGAACATCTTCTATACAACTTCCGTGTTACGACTGTCTCACCAAAGGAACTAGTCACACACATACCAACATCCAAAGACTCAACAGGTAAACCAAGCAATTGAGCATGTTCACACAATATGTATGAGTGTGTAGATCCAGAATCAATCAAGGAAAGTAATGACAAGGATTGCAAAGTAAAGGTACCTGTGATCACATTCGTGTCATTCCTCCCCTCACGCTGAGCATACACTCGAGCCTGGCCACCACCCTCAGGTTGAACAGCCACCACATGCGCCACATTCCTCCCACCATCATCTCTGCACTGAAAGTTACCACGGCCGCGCCCACGACCTCTCTGTGGTGAAACTACCCCAGGAGCACATCCCTGACCACCACCGGCCAACAAAGGACACTCCCTTCTCATGTGGTCTACCGAACCACAATTACAGCATGAGTTACCTATCACTGCAACAGGAGCCTGAACCTCCCTCGCTGCTCGAGGACAATCTCGCCTCAAATGGCCACGAGATCCACACGTCCAGCACGTGTTCTGATCAGCTCTCATCCTATCTCCCTGAACAGGCGTACCATGTCCTCCATTACCACGCCTAGCAGAAGACTAATACCTCTTATCTCATTCTCTCTTGTTCCGTCCACCACTGGAAGTCAAACCCAAGTTCTGCTCGATGTCCTTCGCTCTACTCACCAGCACATCAAAATCTATATACTCAGCTGCAAGCATAAAAGTCTTCACGTCCGTCACCAAACCATAACGGAAACGTTCACACCTCTCTCGTTCATCAGGGATTAGCTCAGGTGCATACTGACTAAGGCGAACAAACTGGATCTCATACTCAACTACCGACATGCTTCCTTGCACAAGAGACATAAATTCTCTTTTCTTCTCATCAAGGTATTGCACACCTAGATACTTTCGCTTGAACACATTCAAGAAGAACGTCCAAGTCACATCATTTTCCTCCATTCTAGAGATAGTGGTCATCCACCACGTATAAGCATCATCATGCAGCAGTGACGCCACACAACCCAGCTTCTGCACATTTTTGCAGTTCATTTGCCCCAAAATCTCTTGGTGCTTTCCAACCAAGATTCAGATCCTTCAAGAGATAAACCTCTGAACTCAGTCCCTCCCAGACTGCAAAGACGTTCCAAAGGCAATCTAACCTTAGCATCACCCTGATGTGCAGCTCCGTGAGCTCCAGCTACTGCTGCATGAAAGGCTCCCGCAATAGCCTGAATCAACACAGTCATGTCAGGAGCAGCTTGCCCCTGCACACCTTCAGGTCCAGTGACCCCCGCACCAGCACCAACACCAGCATGATCACCTCCACCACCACCACCGCCGGGTGGTCCACCACCAGGGGGAGGAGGTATATCCACAACATTCTCGGCATTCTCCTCATTTTCATTTTGAGCCATAGCTCTTGTATTCATCCTCATCTCTCTACGAGGCCCCATTTACAAGAAAATAATGCACTAACACAAATGCAATAAACATAATTAGGCTCAACAAGGTAAGTAATCCAAGTACTCAAGCTTATTTTCCAAAAAAACAATTCCTTTTATTAGTTTTGATATAGTTTTGATATGGCAATGGGTTCCCCTAACCTGCTTCAACATAACATAACATCACAATTGCAACCATGCATCATAATTCATAAAACATTCCTTCACTTAAAAGGTCCATCATGCAAAAACACATACATCACCCACATATCAATTCCCAATTACACGAGAACCGAGCTCTGATACCACCAAATGTAACCTCCTTACCCCAGCCTAGACGGTTAACCCAAACTTCGAAGATTACACGGGGAAAACCTAAGTCAACTCAAAAGTCAACCTTGATTAACGACCCTTTTTTCTTTTTAATCTTGTCTAGATGCACGTTAACCCTAAGTGAGCACTCATGAAACATACAAGAGAAAGGCACAGCGATTGGATAATAAATAGGCACTCACTTGCACTTATTACAAGAATAAGGACCAAATTGTGAATTTCGCAAATTAGAAGGGTGTGAGTGATTTTTAAGTTACCAATATGAAATTAGTCGTATTACATGCTTCCCTGTCAAATTTCACCTTAATTGAACATCTCAAACTCATACAATTGCAAACTCGACTTTCGGGACTAAAACATAAAGCTTGCAAACTTTAACATCATTCAAATCAGTGCCCAACGGTCACCTGTTTTGAAACGGCTTTGACCATTCCGTAACATGGGTTGGTTCCGAGACTAGTTCCGAAACAGGGCATTCCAATAGCCAAAACGTTTCAGACCAGCCTCCAGCCATTTCGACACACGAAGACCATTACAGGCCCCCGTTTCGAAACGCCAGTGAGTGTTCCGATACGGTTTGCTCAGAAGCTGCAGACTTTGCTGGTTTTTCATACATAAATCCATTCAAACACTACCTAATGACTTTCTAGTCATACCAACAAGTCATCATACATAAATGGAGCGTGTTTGTAACTCCTAAACACATTCATAGCATCAAACATGAAATTTCACATGTCTATAGGCATGCAACATATCATCCAAAACCAAGCAATCAACCAAACTCCAAAACAAGCATTAAAAGGCCATTTACAAATTCAAACCATCAGAAGCAACATGCCACAACCTAGGGAGTTCAACACATCTCCCAAAACACATCTTAGGTTCCCATTGCCAAATTACCAAAACTAATAGTGTATGAAAACATCACCATACATGAGCTTGGTTTCCCTTGGACACTCTTGGCTTCCTTGTTGCCCTTAATCACTTCAATTATCTGCTTTATTGGTACAAGAGAGAGAGCGTAAGCACAATTTCTTAGCGAGGCATGCTCTAAAGAAAACAACACAATAATGCATTTTTAGAAAACTCTTTCAACAAAGCTTTTAAAACTCATGCTCATATCTTTTCATGCAACCTTGCATACTTTACAAGCATCTCATGCTTCGTTATAATCAATGCATCATATTGGCTTTCAAGTGATAATTCAAAACCATTTACAACACAAAACACAATCGGATACGCAGATTACAAGCGTTGTCCCACACGCTTCATACACACTACCTGACTACGCAAGGTGGAGTTTATCGATACAATCACAACCCCTCAACACTCGTGATGGAGTTTAACGGTACAATTACAACCCCTCAACATCACTCATCGGTAGTTGTATAATTCTACTAACGAGAGTACGGGACACATAACACAAGATCCACACACGGACTTTCAACCACCGTGATCTTACCTCACTCGTTAGGGTACTTGGATGGAGTTTACGGTACAATCACAACCCCTCAACATCCAAGGTGACTTTACTTATGGTGCACCCAATCCTATAGCCGGCTAATTATATCCGATTCAAGAACTTTAAAACCAATTCATCACTTGCCAATATACATCAAATACCATCATCAATTCACTGTTTTAAAGCATTAATCAAAGCCATTAAACATCATGCATCTCCATGCATCATTACCAATTTAATAACATGCCAAAACAAGGACCTCTTACCTTGAGCATCCTTCAACACATGGCTTTCAAACCAGCATTAACCATGCTAAAACATGCTTTCGAAACAGAATTTAAACATGCAATTTATAACCAATGCATCAAGCCACTTCATAGCACATCCGAGGGAGTTTTTCCGAAAACTTACTCTTGAGCTTAGCTAAGTTGTTTAGACTTAAACTAAGCTCCCAAAACCTTCAAATAATTGTTTCAAAGCTGGAAACCCAACTCCACTCACCAATTACGTTTCGCACGCTTGCCGAAACGCCAATCAAGCCTCTAGATCAACTCCAAAGGTGTCCGAAGATGTTTCCCCTATTTTAAACACATCAAAGCAGAGGATTAATGCATCATCATGCATTGAAATCTTCAGCCAACACACCTAAGCTCGCTGCTCTACCCAAAACCATTATTTCAGCTACCAAACACAACCGAAAACACCTCCAAACTCTTCCAAAACTTAACTCGGCCAAGATCCATCACTTCTAACCATTTGTAAACATCAATTAACATCCAAAATAAACCTAAACTCGTCCTTATACCTCCAGCTATAACAGAACACCAAAAACACCTCAAAAACCATCATTTTCATAAGCAAAAACTTAGGAAATACAACCTATTCGGGATTGCATTGATAAAACCTCATTTCAACATCAATAGACATCCAAAATACATTAAAGAATCATCTCAAAATAGAGCCCAAACAATCACAACGAAATTCTTCAAGATTTCTTCCAAACTCTTGAGTTTTAAGCCAAAATCATATTTCCAACATTAAAACCATTTATAAAACTTAAATTAAGGATTGACAACTTGAGAATTTCAGTAAAGAACTGAGTATTTAGATGAGAAGAACAATCTTACCTCTAAATGGTGATTTCTCCTTGATTTGGGCCAATTTCCTTGAAAATTCAATGAGGAAATCAAAAGGATTTGATGCAAGATTGATTAGGAACTAATTGATGATAGAAATCTCATCAATTGAAGTGAAGATCAATGCAAAAGTTGCTGGATAAAAAGTGTTTGGATGATGGGATTTTGAGAGAAAAATGAATGAGAAAAATTTAGGAAAAGTTAGTTATGAAAATCCAAAAAGTAGTTTCCCTTTTCTTTTAATTAATTAAAACATTAATTAAATCACCCAAATTAAGGAAAAATCTGGAGAAAACATTTTTGGGTAAATTAGCTCTTTAAAGATTCAAAGTTTCAATCCTTACAAAACAGTCACCACTAAACTTTTCAAAAATCGCATTTTAGTCACTACACCGAAATGTAATATTTCCAAACCATTATTTTGTAAAATTGATTTCACCACTCTCATATATATATTAAAAGAGGATTTTTAGATATTTTTCTATATTTTTAAAGCATCCCGAACTAGGCTTTCTCTAAAAACCTCCTTTTATATTCGAACCGATTCTCAGACCGGTCCGACCAAACCCTAAACTTCTAAGCCCAAAATTGGGGTTTTACAGTAGGCCTCTCCTTCCCTATGCCTAATTGTTGGAAGACGAATTTTGACATAAGGTTTATGCTTGCTCCAAGATTGCATAACGCCTTCTCAACATAGTGATTTCCGATTGCACAAGGTATTGTGAAACTGTCGGGATCTTTTAGCTTAGGCGACATTCAGTTATGCAACATGGCCATGCATCCTTCTGTCACAGCAACGGTTTCGAATTCCTCTAGCTTGGTTCTCTTAGAGACAATGTCTTTAAGGAACTCATCATAGTTTGTCATTTGTTCTATCGCCTCGACCAATGGCAAGTTGATGTGGACTTGCTTTAAGATTTCAAGGAACTTCTTGAACTGGTATTCTTGCTTTTGTCATTTCAACCTATGGGGGAATGGTGGTGGAAGTCTGATGTCCTCAGTCCTTTCATTGGGTTGGATCTTGATGGATGGCATTGTCGAGGCATGTGCAATTACCAAGACATCAGGGCTTGCCGAGGCATTCTCCGTTTCATCAGTTTTGGCAGAGGTTTTTTCACTAGACTCATCTTTTTGGACAAAAGGCTACTCTTTCGGTTGAGTGTTCTCCTTTGAGTGAGCTTGGTATTCTTTAAGTTGTTGGCCATTCCGTGTGGTGATTGCTTTACACTGCTCATGGTTTGCTTCTCTTGCGACTTCAGTATCGCTAGGTATACCGCCTGAATTGCATCTCCAATGATTTGAGAGCTGCCTCCTGGTTTTTCATTCTCATCCCATTCCTATCAATGAAAGCATCAGTATTTTCATGAATTTATTAGTATCAGCCATATAAGAATAAGTTTCCAACATAAAAGCATTAAGAGAGGCTTCTAAAGAACTGGATGGTGTTGGTTATTGCTGCGGCATCTGTTGCCGAGGCATGTTCTGCTGGAATCTTGACACTTGTGCATTCTGATTGAGGGCATTGTTCAGATTCCTCCATGAGAAATTATGATGCTTCTTCTAGGCTAGATTGTATGTATTGGACATCACATTGTTGTTCCGATTGTAGTTTCCAACATAAAAACTAGACTCGGTGTTCTGCGGACACTCAAAAGGATCATGGTTACCGTTACATAAATCACAAAATGAGTCTACTACCTTGATCTCTTGTGTGTTACTTGGTCGATTCATGTTCTTAACCAAGTTTGTTAGAGTTTCCAATTGTGCAGAAATAGATTCTAATGAATCGAGCTCATTGATCGTGGAATTTCGTCTAACAATTCCTCTTCTAGTGGTTGGGAACTGATAGTCCTTCTTGGCAAGCCTGTTCAAAATCTCTATTGCTTCTTTTGGGGACTTGTCTAGGAGTATGTCATTTGCTGAGGCATCTAGCATCATCCTTGTCGGTGTGTTTACCGAGTTTTAGAACATCCTTACTTGTGCCCATTCTGGGAATCTGTGCATACGACATTTGCATAAAAGCTCCTTGTAACACTCCCAAGCCTCGTACATGGACTCATCATCTACATGCTGAAAAGAAGTAATATCGTTATGTAACTTATCAACCATATAAGTAGAACTAAATCTCGCAAGGAAATCTAGACATAAGTCCATCCAGGATTCAAGAGATCCGGATGGAATACTATTCAACCACGATTTCTCCCTATCACTCAGTGAATAGGAGAATAATTTCAGTCTCAAAACATCTGCATGAACTCATTGTAGCTTGAATGAATTGTATATTTCCAGGAATGACTTGAGATGTTGTCTGGCATCTTCAGTTGCCGAACCGCCAAATTGACCAATTGTATTGATCATCATTGGTTTTAATTCAAAGTGGCCGGCTTCAATTTCCGGTGTGACAACTCATGGAGTGAGACCGTTAAGATACTCCTCTAAGTAATCTTAGATGGTCTTGTTCCTTACTTGAACAGGTTGTACAACTAAAGCCCCCCCTCCGGCTCCGGCATTCTGGTTGTCGTTGGTATTCTAATTTCCGTTTACTGGATCTGCCATTGCTACTCTTTGCTCATTGTATTCATCTACAAAAAACTCATTCTATCTCAGATTCAAGTGGGTAGTCTTGTGATGTTAGATTTGCCCTAGTCATACACGAGAGCAAAACCAAAATTTGTTAGCCCTTTGAAACCAAGAAACAAAAATGAAAATAAAATGCAAAAAATAAAAGAAAATAAAGGTGCAAGAAAATAAAAACAAAGTCGCTATTGCCAATCCCTGACAACATCGCCAAAAACTTGTTGCGCGTAATAAGTGCTTCGCAATTTGTGTAAAATTACACGCCGCAAGTTATAGTATAGAATGGATATCGTCTCCACAGTTATTGGTGCTACTTCAGGAATCTAATTTCTCGCACTAAAAAGATAAAAACACAATTTGGTGATTGTAGGAGTCTAATTAAAAAGTAAAATAAATAGCGATTAAATAAAAAAGGATGTGATCAAGTAAGAGAGAATAGGGTGGGTTATCGTGAGTCGTGGAGTGGTAGTTGAATGGATCGTCTTGGTAGTTGAGTGCAAGAGCAACTCAATTTCCTTGGCAACTGGAAACAGTCAGATTGCCTGGGCAACTAGTGGAGTGACTACCTGGGCAACTGATCGAGTGATTGCCTGGGCAACTGGGCGAAAACCTTCAAGGTTCGGCGAAGTGTTCTTCAATGGTTTCTCCTTATCCCTAATTCGAAACACTAGTTAATTGTGCATTCCTTGATGATACATTCCTGCGTGAACCAAGGGTGGACAACAGCCGATCTTGCGCTTCTTTTAGCCGTTGAAATTCACAACTTATCCCTGAGTCGAATTAGTCTTCACTATCGATTGATTGAATAAATACCATGCTCATTCGTTTCTTGAATCTATCTCTCTCGATATTAGATAAATGGATGAATTCATGAGATCCTCTCCCAATTCACTCACAAAAAAAATTAAGAACCAAGAATGAAAAAACCTTGAATTAAAATTACAAAGTCAAATACCTAAACAAACTCAATTGTTCTCACGACCACTAAAACACAATAACCCAAGCCAACTAGAGTTTAGTTCATGGTTGGGTTCAGAAGAAACACAAAATAAAATATCCCTAGCATGAAACTAATCGAACAAGAAGGAAGAATAAGATGATATCGAGCAACAACCTTCTCTCGTCTCTCTCTCTCTCTCTCTCTCTCTCTCTCTCTCCCTCTCTCTCTCTCGCTAACCGAACATCTCCAAGGGTTGTATATAGCTCTTCTTTATATAGAAGATGGCTAGGTTAAACTCTTTCTTGAGGAGGAAGTTAAGTTGGAATTAAATAGCATTAAAGAGATAAATCTCTTTTAATATATATTTATTCCTCCAAAAACTTCTCCTAAAACTCTTGGAATTTAATCTCCCTTTGACCTCTTCATAGAACTCCAACTCCTTTAGGATTTATCATTGTCCTTTATTATTATCCGAATTGTATGGATTTCATCCCCAAAGAAATTGGCAGTTTACTTTTATTCTTTTCCAGTTGCTTCGGCAACTTCCAGCTTGCCCGGGCAATTATCATGCATGCATAAAATAACCTCCAACGGTACCTTTTTTCCACCAAAATTAACCAAAACAATGCAAATATGCATGAATGACTAAAAATGCAACTAATATGAGCCTAAGTCTAACAATAATATGAGTAAAAAGGGTAATAAAAATAGTACTTTTGAACACTTAACACACACCTCAACAAAATGGGGTTGTTGAGAGGAAAAATCGAACTTTAGAAGACATGGTTAGAACCACGCTTTGTAAAAACAATTTGCCTAAGTATTTTTGGGCGAAAGCCACAAATACCGCTTGTTATATTGTCAACCATGTAATGATTAGGCTTATTTAAAAGAAAACACCTTATGAGCTTCTTAAAAGCAAAAAGTCTAACATTAGTTATTTCCATCCTTTTGGATGTAAATGTTTTGTTTTAAACAATGAAAAAGACAATTTAGGAAAATTTGATACAAAAAGTGATGAAGCAATTTTTCTTGGTTATTCTTTAAACTCTAAAGCCTATCGAGAGTATTTAACATGTGGTTTTCGATGATAACCTCCTCCCGAGGAAGGATTCTTGTGATGATGATGATGTAGGAATTCTTGTTGCCAATGATGGTGAGGAACAATCCTCAAAGGTGGATGAAGTTCAAACTAAAGAAGAAGCAAAAGATCCAGCTCTAGAAGCCTTGAAGGACATGACTCTAGAGGAAAAGAAAGTGACCTACCCAAGGGAGTTCAACTATGTCAAAGGTGGTGAGATTTTGGGTGATCCATCTAAAGGGGTAACCACTAGATCTTCTCTTAGAAATACATGTAATTTTGTTGCATTTATCTCATGCATAGAGCCTAAAAATATCAAAGAAGCATTAAATGATTATTATTGGATATTGGCCATGCAAGAAGAGTTAAATAAATTTGAGAGAAGTAAAGTATTGACATTAGTTGATAGGCCTAGTAATAAATCTACCATAGGAACTAAATGGGGGTTTTATAAACAAACTAGATTAGAGTGGTAATATAGTGAGAAACAAGGCTAGACTTGTTGCTCAAGGTTACACTCAAGAAGAATGAATCAAATTTGATGAAACCTATGCACCCGTAGCTAGAATGGAAGCTATTAGGATGCTTCTTGCATTTGCATGTTATCATGAATTCACGCTTTTTCAAATACATGTAAAAAGTGCTTTTCTATATAGTTTTATAAATGAAGAAGTGTATATAGAACAACCAGTTGGTTTTGAAGATCCAAAATATCCAAACCATGTTTTTAAACTTTTAAAAGCTTTATATGGTTTGAAACAAGCTCCTAGAGCTTGGTATGAAAGATTATCAAACTTTTTGATTGAAAAACATTTTAACAAAGGAAATGTGGATACTACACTTTTATTTAAAAAAAGGCAAAGATATCTTAGTAGTTCAAATTTATGTTGATGATATTATTTTTGGTTCTACTAATGAATTGTTTTGTCAAGAATTTTCTAAGTTGATGCAAGGTGAGTTCAAAATGAGCATGATGGGGGAGCTCTCATTCTTCTTGGGACTCCAAATCAAACAAAAGAAAGATGACATCTTCATCAATCAAGCTAAGTACATCAAGGACATGCTCAAGAAGTTTGGCTTGGAGAATGTGAAACCTCAAGCAACACCAATGAGCTCTTTTACAAATCTTGAAAAAGTCGAAGGAGGTAAGTGTGTTGATTTAAATATTTATATATCGATAATAGGATCTTTGCTTTATCTTACTGCAAGTAGTCCGAATTTAATGTTTAGTGTTTGCTTGTGTGCAAGATTTTAAGCTAGTCCTAGAGAATCACAACTACAAGCAGTTAAGAGAATTTTTAGATACCTTAGAGACACCCCCTTGTTTAGGTCTTTGGTATCATAGAGACTCTTCCTTCAGTTTGCATGCTTATTCAACTGCGAATTATAAAAGTTGTAAGATAGATAGAAAGAGTACCTCCGGTACTTGTCAATTCCTAGGTAGTATGCTTATATCGTGGTTTCTAAGAAGCAAAATAGTGTAGCATTATCTACCACCAAGGCGGGATATATTTTGGTTAAAAGTTGTTGTGCTCAAGTCCTTTAGATGAAGCAACAACTCTTAGATTATGGAATTGATGTAGGTATCATCCCTCTGAATTGTGACAATAGTAGTGATATTTGTCTAACTAAGAATCTCATCCAACACTCTAGAACCAAGCACATAGAGATAAAACATCATTTCATTAGAGATCATGTCTTCAAAATTGATGTAGTTCTAGAATATGTAGACACATTGAACTAATTAGCGGATATCTTCTTCAAACCTTTAGACAAAGAGGAATTTTAGTCTCTTAGGAGAGAGTTAGGGCTTACTAGCCTTTCTTGAACCTTAGAGCCTTTTGGTGTTTAAATATTGCTTGAATTTGATCGATTTCCTTGCTTATGTGTTTTTTTCTCCTATATGCATCTATCCTTGTTGATAGGGGGAGTATGCATCTGTTTTTGCTCATTCATGATGATCTCATATCATATACATGCATATCGATTCGATTAAGTTCGAATTTTTGGGATTCTTACAACCAAAAATGCCATTTTTGGCTCAAGGGTATCAATACGGGGTATCATGTATCGATACATGTATCATAAGGCAAGATTAGTACATGTTTACCTGCACATGTGGTGTATCAGTACGCGTGGCCACTGAAGTCTTTAAATGTCATTAAAAGAGGTTTTCCCAAATCTAATTCAAACTCTTACTTTTCCTTAAAAAACCTATGTCATTTTTCATCTATAAAACCCTTCAAAACCTTTAATTTTCTCACAAATCATCAAAATCTTTTGGGGCTTTTGGTTTTAACATCAAACACAAGTTAGCATCATCAAGTTTGTGCAAAATCATCTCCTCATTCATCCATAATCCATATACTCAAGGAATAAAATTTTTCTTTTATTTTTGATTTATTCTATACTTGTATATTGTTTTTCATCAAAAATTATATATTTAGTATGTATATAACTTTGTTTTCAAAGATTTTACAAAAATTCTTTCAAAACTGAAAAATTTTGGTTCGAATATAAAATTATACTCGTACATTTTTCTACACTTTTTTAGTTTTTCTTTCACCAAAAACTCTTTTTATACTTGTATATGATTTTAAACTATACAATATAGTTTTTCTTTTAAAATACCTTGATCATTGGATTGAATGTGATGTTTATGCATACATTGTTTTTGTGGTTTGAATTTGTTTTCAGGATTTTATCATGGCTATAAGGAAAAGACCAAGAAAAGAGATGGCTCCTAGCTCTTCAAATCCTAATCCCTCCGAACCCAATTCCGAAAACAATGATACAAAACCAAACTTAATTGTTATTTATCAAAAGTGTTTTAATGAGCCTCAATATCATCACGCTTTGGATCGTTTTAAACAATACGAAACTTACAAAATCCTTCGTGAACGTGTGGTTTCAATTTCTTTTATGACTTCCGATGAATTTCACTTTCGTTATCTTGATTATTTGAATCAATGGAAGTTCATAGCCTTTTTAGCACACTCGACATTGTTTACAAAAATCTTGTCCTTGCTTTTTACTCAAATTCCATGTGTGTTTATAACCGTGAGAAAACTAAAGTTTTTGCTTTAGAGTCATACCTTATGGGTAAAAAGTTTTACTCGATTCTACCAAAAATGTCGATCTTTGGGGTTTGGAAGATGTGGGTTTATATGATGAAGAGAACTTCTCTCACCGTTATAGTGGCTCTGTTATCGTGCTTGATGCTCATGATCGTTTCCCTCACCTTCTCATCACTTGGTGGTTTCGGCCATCCAGTGGTAAGTGGTCCTCCACTCGCCAAGTCGACGACTTTTGGCTATATTGTTTCTGTGAGGGTAAGCGTCCTAACCTAGCTCAAATCATGTTTTACGAGCTTGTCTTCTTGGTTCAAAATTGCCATATAACTCTTGTTTCTTCTTTCACCTATGGCGCCGCCTTGAGTTTCATGTTTCACAAGCTAGAGATCAATTGCTCTTTTGATCTTGGCGTGCCTCTCACCGATCCCATTGATGACAAGTCTTTTCGGAAAGCCGAGTTCACATATTAAAATAGAGAGTGGATTAGAATCGCGGATCTTCCTGGTGATGTTCAACCCGAACCTATAGTGAATCCTCCGGTTATTTCGGAAGCTCTGATTGCTCCTCCTTCCCTTGATGCTCTCATGGCCTATCTTGATGTGATGTTTGCTACCATGGACACTCGCTTCACCAAGATGAACACAAGGTTTGATGCCATTGATGCTCATTTCAATTCCTTGGATGCAAGAGTGAATTTCATTGTGTCTCGACAAGCCTCCATTGACATTACTCTTGCCGCTTTTCATGGTGAATGGCGTGGTCATTCTATTGGTGATGATATGGATGATAAAGATGAAGACGATGAAGACGCTTCTTAGGCTCGTGCATTTCATATCATATCATATTTAGGATTTGAGATTTATGCACCTTTGTTATTTGTTTTTGAACTCCTATGCTTTATGTTTCTTTGTTTTGGTTTATATTTTTAGGATTAAGTTGGATTGTTATGTTGCTTTGAACCTTATGCTTTGCATTTATAATATCTATGTTTTTTCTTTATGCTTGAAGTTATTTATTGTTTATATATTGTTCTATTTATCTCATTGATTTTGATCTAACAAAAATAGGGAGAAGTAAATGAGATTAATTTTTTCAAAAGTTTTTCAAAGATGCATCTTTCAGCCTTAAAGAAAGGGGGAGTTATTTCAAAAGTCTTAAAATTTTATTTTGGGTTTTGTTATATAAAAAAGGAAGATTGTAAAACTAATATTTGATTTTGATATACCAATGATTTTAAATGACTAAATTGTAAAATTGAATAAATTTTTAAGTACTCTAAGATGCTAACAAAATGAAAAGGATTCGAACTAAAAAATATTTCTAAGTCAAAAACTAAAACCAGAAATGTTTTCTAAGTGTATTTATACTCAAATAGCTATTTTTGATCCAGAAGTACCGATACGTCATTAGTCGTACTGATATGTGTTTTAGCTAATGGAAAACGTTTTTATTCATAATGGCTATTGGATACCGATACGCGTATAGTTGTATTAGTACAATATCCATACCTGAAACCAAGTACGCTTTGAGTATTGGTACGACTTTACTCGTACCGATACGGGGTGTTTAGATTTACAAAATCTTACATTTAATGATATAGTTGTTACCTTGTCAGTTTTATTGGAACAAACATTTTGAAAAATGATTATATCGTACTGATATGCTCTTATGCGTACCAATTTAATTTTTCAATGACTTATTTGTCAGATTCCATTGAGCAAAACTGGTACCGATACAGTACGGATTGTACCGGAACGCCTTTGTAAAATTGACTTCTCGTATCCATACGCCCTTTCGCGTACCGATACTCTTTTGTACAACGACTCTGTCTTCTTATAGCATGTATCGATATCAAAGCCCGAGTGCCGATACCGAGATTTGACATCATCATTTATTGTGAGAAAAATGGTCTCTAACGGATATAATTATGATCTCAACTACCCAAACGGCTAGAAGTCAATGAAGGGTCTATACTCAAGTCTTCAAAGCTACAGCAACTATTGAACAAGTCTTAAGCATTCAAGCACAAATCCAACATTATTGAGCCTATTAGAGTCAAATCTTTGTAACCCACTTGAGTGGTCTTTCTTGTATTCATTTTATTCAAGTTTTGGGTTGAGTGAACTTCTAATTGGGCAAACAAATTACATTTGAGAGGATTTTCAGTTTACTATTTAATTTCTTGTAAAAGAGAGTGTTTGATCAAAGCTTTGAGTTAGGAAGCTTTGATTGTGTAAAGGGTTGCCTCCTTATCCTAGAAAAAGAGAAGAAATTCTTAGTGAATTTGTGAAAATTGTGGGAAGCTAAGGTAGTGGATGTAGACCTTGTTAGAAGGTTGAACCACTATAAATTTCTTGTATCTCATTTTTTATCTTTTCATTTGTTTCCCTTCAATTTTTAAATTATTAATTTTCCCCTCTTAACCAAATCACATTAATTGATCATCCTAACACTTTCTCATTCTTATAGAAGGACTGTCTTTATAATGGGAACGGTCTTGTATATGAAGTGCAAGGTAACACTTACAGTGGTTCTAATTACTATCAGACCGACTTTTAAATCAAAGAAGAGTTGATCAGCTCTTCGGTTAGAGCGGTTACTTCCTACTGGGGCACCGCAGAGTCTGAGTCTGAGTCATGCAGTGTGTGCTGCATCTACTACATTAAATAAAATTGTGCTTCCTCCGCCGAAGCCAATGTGTGTTTCTATTAGTAGTAATAGTTATGTATCGGTAATCTCATGTACTTTTGATAAGTGAATAAATAATGTAGATTTGTGTATTCAGGCACGGACACAAGGTATAGGCCAGCCGCACCCCCTAAATTTTTTAAGCTCTCTTATATTTTATATATTTTCTGTATATTTTTTGTATTTTTATTGATAATCTAATTTCGCACTCCTTACAATTTTGTAATTTCACATTTTTTACATTTTTAATATAGCATCCTGACAGTTTGCATCCCTTTATATAAAATTTCGTGTTTGTCCCTGTGTGTGGTGTGCTCAAAATAGACGTCCAAAATTTGTTAATATTCTACATTCGTCACGCCTAATAATTCCTATCGTAAACTCCGAAATTCATATCTCTAAAACCCTAACATGGTTTTAGCTTGAGCGGGTGACGGGTCTCATTAGTTCTGGATTATATCTATATCTTTGGGTTATATAATTTTAAATTTTAAAATTAATCCTTATATTTCAATTTTGCAACATTGATTCTCGATACTAGTTTTTATTCAAAAATATTCTTTATTTTCCCTCTTACTTTAAAAAACATATCATTAATTAAATAATACATTATTTTTCAATTATCTAATTTACAGTTTTTAAGTGTCAAATTTATGAGGAAAATGTAAATGTATAAGACTTCAAAAAGTTATTTTACCTTTCTATAGGTGCTATGTCTGAAACTAGTAGTAAAATTGAATAGAAACTAACGAGAGCAAGATTTTTTTGTAAGAATAGTTCAAGGACTCGCTCAATGTCACAAAATTAAAGCATACATAGTGAATTTTAAATTTTACAATAGTACAAGTACTATTGACATATATAAAAACTTATTTTTTGCTTTGGTAATTTTAAGTTATGGTTAAACTACAAGGTCACTAATGTTTTAATAAGTTTTCATTTTATCATAGATATTTAAAAGGTTATATTGTGGTCATTAAAATTATTAATCTAGCATAAAATGGTCATTCTGTAGTTAATTTGATTAAATTGATGAAGGTCAACAAAAAATTAATATCTAATTTGTCACTTAAATTATAGCTAAAACATCGACTTGGTCCAAGAATTTTTTTTAACAAAGTGGGGTGTGTATGAAAGTATCCAACATCCATTTAGGTGGTGATGAAATTTTAAGGGTAAACTATACCATTGACCACCGAACTAATTGGAGATTTCTATTTTGACCACCGAACTAACGAACTCGTTAATCAGACCACCGAACTTATTAAATTAATCTATTTTGGCCACCGCCGTTAAAAAAATAACAGAGGACTGACGGAGTGATGACGTGGCAGTTAACAAACTTTTATAAAATTACACATTTAATCCTTGCTATTTACACATTCTTTCAATTTAGTCCTAATTTTAAATTAATAAAATAAATTAATTATTTAATTAAGTGATGACACATGTCAACACCTTATTGAAGGAATATAATTATTTATATTTGATTTTATAAATTTATTTTCCCCCTCCAATCAAGTGGTGACACGTGTCACCACTTGGTTGAATGAAAATAAAGCAAATATGAAAGGATGAGGCTATGGTGGTTCGAACCTGCACATATGGGTTTAGAACCCACATCTTTACCACTACACCAAGCTTCTCTCAATGACATGAGTTGTGTCATTTAATATATATCTTATAATGCAGTAAATGTTAGGGAAAAAAAAGTAAAAATGATTGAAAGGGGATTCGAACCTAGACCACTTGGGATGTTTGGGATGTGTATAATCACACAAACATTCGATTTAAAATATTCGAATATTTTTCTTTTTCATATTTAAATTAATTCGAATATAATGCAGTAAATGTTAGGGGAAAAAGTAAAAATGATTGAAAGGAGATTCGAACCTAGACCACTTGGGATGTGTATAATCACACAAACATTCTGTTGCGACTAAAAAAATAATTTCAAAAAATACAAAGTACCTCGGATGTCGCTCGGACGGACCGGGTTTTAATATGGTTTTGAAAAATTAGTCGGATTTGTGTAAAAATAGAGGAGTCGCCACCGGCCATTTAAAAATGGTAGACCGGACACCGAAATAAAACCAGAGATTCTTTTTTTAAAAAAATGGGTTCGGGAGTCGGTTACACGCGGGGAAGGATGAGCACCCCCGTCATGCCCGAAAATCGGTACCAAAAACATTACCGCTTAATTAATATTAAATTTTGCGAATTAAAGTGACGAATCGTATCAAAATTTGGTTATACGGGCGAGTGGATTTTAAAAGCCTTAATATTCGAGAAAAAACGTCCGAACCACCACTACTACGACTGGTACTGGCTTCGTTCGATCCTGAATAAAAAGGCATTCGCATTACATTCATAATTTGAGATGCAACTTAAAAATAAATACACGAATGAGACATAGAATCATGCGATAAAAAGGAGAAATAAGCGAAGCACATAGAATAAGTGGCATGGCATGTGATGGCATAAACGAACATTCATAAAAATATGATAAGTATACAAAATTCGAAATTCCACGTAATTTATATAGTTAACCAAAAATCATGCACGAAGTCATCACTACAAAAAAAATATACATATACTGACGGTGGTTTATACCGACGGACGAAAATAGTCGGTATAGAGTATATATACCGACGGACAACAATACCATCGCTAAAAACCACAAGTTGTACCGACGGATACCCTATCCGTTGGTATAGACAATATATATTCCAACGGTTTAAAATAGCCGTCGGTATAGACAATATATATTCCAACGGTTTGTCGTGTTCGTCGGTATAAATGTAGGTTTTACCGATAGATATTTATATCTGTCGGTATAGTGTGGGGTTTGACCGACGGTTTTTATGTCCGTCGGTATAGGGTGTATTTTAAATTAAAAAAACACCATCTTATTGGGAAAAATTAAAATCCCTAATTCCCCACAGCTGCATCTGTCGTGCTTCTCCCTTGAGCTCGTGACGGCCGTCGGTACCGCAGCCACAGGTTTGTTTTTCAATTTCTCTCTTGTTCTTCAAAACTGAAATCCCTAATCCTTAATTCCCCACTTCAGAACATTATCTGATTTGTTTTCTTTTTCCTCTGATTTGCGGTGTTTTTACGTAGTGTTCCTAGTAACAGCTCTGATTTCACTTGTCGGTCAGCCGTGTTCTGTTCAAGCCGGTGATATAGTACACGACGGTGATATAGTACAGCTGTGTTCTGATTTCACTTCGTTCTGATAAATCATTCGAAATTAATACTTTTAATTTCTCTTGATCTGGTGATAGCATAAGAGTATTAGTTAGCTACAAGTAAATTTTAGCTTAAATTTTAGCTTAATTTGTTTCCCCTCCCGACAAAGTGGCATATGCACCACATACTGCATAATAGTCAGTATGGGGATTTCTGCTGGGATTTCCGAAACAGCGGTAGCTGGGATTTTACTGATGATTGGTTTGGGAATTTCTGCTTTCATAGCTTTCTTACAAGAGAAATAATTTTAATGTCATTATTTTGTGGTTTCAGTTCTTTGTCTTTGTTATTCATCATCAATATCAGTCTCAGATATCCACTGCAGCATTTATATACTCTTTTTTTTTCCTGTTCTTGGTACAAGCTGCTCATCACATGATGTACAAAACAGTGCATATATATATGTATGTATGTATACATGTATAACATAGTCATATATATTTAATATCTTAATTAGCAACATTTTCTTAAATTCTTGTGTTTGCTGAACTTTTGCCATATTGGAAGCAACTGTCTTTGAGATATAGGAAATCTTACTATAGGCTATAGCAACAGGTTAAGTGAAGAATACTAATAAAAAACAGTGACAAAAGTAGGAAATCTTACTATAGGCTATAGCAACTGTCTTTGTGTTTCATGCTCAGGTAAATGCCTAGTGTACTTGTTTTTCAAATACGTGTTTGTTAATTTATTTGTGTTACAGTAATGACCCAAATTCACTTTTAGATCGGTTAGAATATTAATAAAAAACAGTGACAAAAGTAGGGCTTACCAGAAAACTAAGTCTGAGCAGGATTTCTTTCTATGCAAGTTTACTTGTAACTAAATAATTTATCCTATAAATAGATAATAGGGATTAAGGTTAAAATCATTTGTTGTATCTTCTTCTTTTTAATATTGTTATCGTGTCGATAGTTATAACAGCTCGTGTGTGTTCGTGATTCTTTTGATTTTATTGGAATCACCAGGTCTTGAATTAAGCGTTTTGGATGTATTGTTGAGCTTTAGAGTTATCTCTCTCTTCGTTTTGGTAAGTTGTATGCTTGTAAAGAATTTATTTTTTTCCTACTCTACTTTCTAGTTGTTGATCGTATATTACATTTCTGGATTAATAGTTACTGAATTTTTGTTTGTCTAAGGGGTTTAGCTTGTAAAAGTTTTCAAAGTTGGAATGAGAGGTTGCATAAGAGCTATTTACTTTCATGTATCATATGGGAATATGATCAACTTGCAATCATAGGAAAATAAATAAGTGCATTCATCTGGATTAATAGTTACTGACTTATTGTTTGTCTAAGTGGATTCTTGCTTAAGGTAGACATGATCTAAGGCTTTGAAAGCTCTGAATCAGTAGATTAAGCAAACTGTAGAGCGATATCTTTGATGAAGAAACCCAAGAAACAGTCAAAAATTACACCTAATATATATGGCCAACAATATGAAAAGAAAGGAAATTCTGGGGTAGAAAGGGGGAGAAGATTTCAAAGCTGATTTCATTGATTTGTAATAATATATGGGTTTTGAATTGTCTTGGGATTTAGAAGAAAAAAATGTAAATGTGAAGTCCTACATGTATGATATTTTAACAATAAATTAATTTGTGGCATGTGACACTCAATTAGGTCGGCGTTCTGATCAGTCAATTCCATATCAATAATCTAATTGGTTGTCAACTTTTAAAAAATTGGCATGCGTCTGTCATTTCAATATATATATATATATATATATATATATATATATATATATATGTATATATATATATATATATATATATTAATGTCATTTGTCTTAGGGTTTAATTTTAGGTTGTAGAGTTTAATATTTTAGGTTTAAGTTTAATATTTAGGAATTTGGAATATAAAATTAAAATAAACCAAATTATAGGATTCCACTTTTATAAACCATATATATAATATTTTCCCATGTAATTCATTCATCTTTTAACTGTCGCTTTATTATCAAATAATGAACTCCCACTAAGTTTTTGTTAATAGCACCATATTCTCTTCTATAAAAGAAAGAAACCATATTCTCTATAGTTGGAGCATATTCGTCCCAGCTAATTGGCTTAGGAGGTTAAGGGAAGAAAAGAAAAAAATAACAAATTTAAACTAAATAACAAAGGAATCGAATGCTTCATGCATATCTTTCTGTAGAATCTATCCTCTTCTTTTATTTTGTATTTAATTAGTTTGTATATTCATACAATACACGGGTTAAATGTTTTATTTTTTCATTTTAAATTATTAATATGACAGTATTTAAAGATTTCTCTATTAGTTAATTAATTTATTGTTAATTATATATTTGATCTCTCTATTAGTTATATATTTTCATTGTATAATTATTTAAAGATTTCTTAATATTCTTTGAACAAGTCTACAGCTACGAAGACCTTCAAGAAATCAATATTGCATTATCACCTACAACCGTAGTATAAGATCCTTGATACTATTGAAATAAGAATGAACTTATGCGTAGCACTATACAAGATAAATATTATAGCTCAGTAGGCTTGCTTTGAACATTACCTCTTGGACATTAGATAGTTTGAAATCACTGCAAAAATAAATAAAATTTAATATGTCATTAGTTCATTGGTAATACAGGTATCGTTGATGGATAAGACGTGGATCAATCTTAGATCAAGGGCAAGTGAAGAATACATTAGAGTGAAGAATACATTAGAGGGGTTACTAGTTTTTTGGTGTCCATGTGTGAATTGTGTAAACACTTACAGAGTATCTAGAAGAGATGCATTTGATCACTTAATATGTGATGGCTTTCTCAAGGGTTACGTTCGTTGGATTTTTCATGGGGAGCAATGTGACGGATCTACACCACCAATTCCAACTAATGTAGAAGAAAGAGAGTTTGAACACGACGTTCATAACCTCTTGCATGATATGATGGCAGATCGAGTTGTGAATAATGCTGAACATAACTATCATTCGGGAGATGTAAGTACAAGGCTTGGGGATCATAATCATAGGCTTCAAGGAGACAAAGTTTTTTATTTACTTAAAGATGCAGAGGTGCCACTTTATCCAAATTGCAAAAAAATTTCAAAGTTGTCCTTTATCATTTTTTTGTTCCACATTAAATGTTTTAATGGGTGGACAAATAAGTCTTTCAATTCTTTATTGGAGGTGTTGAAACTTGCATTGCCGGATGATAATACTTTGTCAGGGTCTTATCATGAAATGAAAAAGATAATTCGTGAATTGGGTTTAGGATATGAAAAGATTCATGCTTGCCCAAATGATTGTATGTTGTTTTGGAAGGAAAACAAAAATAGAGAGATTTGTTTGAAATGTGGAGCCTCCCGATGGAAAGAAACTCCAAATGGTGTCGAAGATGAGGATGTTGACACTTCTTCAGGAAAAAAGAAACAAGCTGCAAAGATTTTGCGTTGGTTTTCTCTCATTCCAAGGTTGCAAAGATTATTTATGTCTTCAAATATTGCTCCTTTGATGACTTGGCATGAAGATAGTCGTAAGAACGATGGACATATGAGGCATGCGGCGGATTCATTGGCTTGGAAATCATTTAATTCTCGGTATCCTGAATTTTCTTCTGATCCTCGTAACATCCGTTGAGGATTGGCTTCTGATGGTTTTAATCCATTTAGAACTCTGAGTGTGACGCACAGTACTTGGCCTGTTATCGTGGTACCTTATAATCTGCCACCGCGAATATGTATGAAGCAGTCTAATTTTATACTCTCTTTGCTCATTTCTGGTCCAAAAGGTCCAGGAAATAATATAGATGTATACATGCAACCTTTAGTTGCAGAATTACATGAGCTATGGGAAGTTGGTGTTGAAACTTTTGATGCTGCAACGAATCAAACATTTCAACTTCGTGCAGCATTGATGTGGACTATAAATGACTTCCCAGCATATGCCAACTTATCTGGATGGAGTACTAGAGGAGAGTTTGCTTGTCCTTGTTGTGGGTATAATACTGCTTCGAAGTGGTTGAAGCATAGTCGAAAGTATTGCTATATGTGTCATCGTAGGTGGTTAGATCCTGATCACAGGTTTCGAACCGACAAACATTCCTTTGATGGTACTGAAGAACATAGAAGTGCTCCTTCACCACCCACTGGTAGCGATGTATTGAGGCAATTAGAAGCTTTAAATGAAATCGGAGATGGGCCTTGGAAGAAAAAAATCCATTTTCTTTTCTATACCATATTGGGAGCATCAACTATTGCGCCACAATCTTGATGTGATGCATATAGAGAAGAACATTTGTGATAATATTCTTGGTACATTGATTGGACAAGAGGGGAAGAATAAAGACACCTATAAATCACGATTAGACCTTGTCGAAATGGGTATAAGGAGTGTTCTTCATCCACAAACTCGGATTGGCCGTAGCACTTTGTACTTGCCTCAAGCTTCTTATCAAATGACATTGAGTGAAAAAATATTTTCCTAAAAGTTCTCAAGGAAATGAAAACTCCTGATGAATATTCTTCCAATGTCTCACGTTGTGTGCACCTTAAACAACGGAAACTACTTGGGCTCAAAAGTTATGACTGTCATCTCCTAATGCAAGAGTTTCTTCCTATAGCCATTCGAGGAACTTTACCTGACAAGGTTTGCATAATTCTTATTGAAGTGAGCAATTTTTTTAAAGATCTCTGCTCTAAGGTCCTTGAAGAAAGTGAACTTGATAGACTTGGGTTAAGAGCTGCATCAATTTTATGTGAGCTTGAAAAGATTTTTCCTCCGTCATTCTTCACAATCATGATGCACTTATTAATTCATCTAGCAAATGAAGCTAAAATTGCCGGTCCAGTCATTTATCGGTGGATGTATCCAGTTGAAAGGTACAATTTAAGAATATATTTGTGCTAGTGAAAATATAAATATAATTCGTAGATGTTTACTAATGTTTTAATATTTTTTCTTTTAATAAAATAGGTATCTTTCGGTGCTAAAGTCTTTTGTACGCAATAGAGCTCATCCGGAAGGATCTATTGCAGAAGGTTACTTATCACATGAGTGTTTGACCTTTTGCTCTCGATATTTAGAGGGAGTTGAGACTGTATTCAATCGACTTGGTCGTAATAATGATGGTGAAAATCAAGATCTTGGTTCTGAAGTTACAATCTTTTCTACTATTGGAAGGCCATTAGGAAGGAAAAAACAACTTGCTTTTCATGTGAAGAAGCGTAAAAAGGTTTCAAGACTTGTGCTTGACGAACAAGGCTTAGCGCAAGCACATCGATATGTGTTGTTCAATTCAGATGAAGTTTCTCCATTTATAAAGTGAGTTTCCTTAAATTCAATATAGATTTAACTCTACACGGATTATAATCATTATGTTTTTTTAGGAAACAAGAACAAGAGATTAAAAGACGTAATCGAAGGAAACGTTTTTCACCATTTGAGATGCAGAAGTTGCAAAGTGAAACTTTTCATACATGGTTTCATGATCATGTAAGTTTAGAAAATTTAAGATGTGAAACTTGTATGATATTATATAAACAGTTAATATTGCCACTTCAAATGTTACATAGGTTGCACTCTTGGATCGACAAGTACCTTCAAGTGTCATCGATGTAGTTAAGTGGCTTGCTCGAGGTCCAACTGAAGTTGTTAAGAGATACAGTGGCTACATGATAAATGGTTTTAGGTTTCATACAACAAGAAGAGAAAAAAACTTGAAAACTCAAAATAGTGGAGTTGTTGTTACGAGTAAGACATGGAGTTATGCAACTGCAAGAGACAAGCAACCAGTTGAAGGAGAAGTTAACTATTATGGGGTTTTGAAAGATATTGTTGAATTGAATTATTCATGCCGATTTAGAGTTGAATTATTCAGGCCGATTTAGATATTGTTGAACGAGAAGTTAACTGTTATGCAACATGCATCTTTTGTACTTACTATTGAGTTTGCTTTACTGTGATGTTATTGTCTTTATTAATATGAGTTTGCTTATATTTATGAATGAATATAGGTGTTATTTAGTTAATATAAATATGTGTTATTACATGTGTGTTATTTAATTGTGTTATTTTGTTGTTGTCACTCCAATTTATCTTTATGAATATGGGTTTACTCATATTTTACAATTGAATTGTGCAGGACATTTGAACAATATGACAAAACGAAGACGTCTTAACATTGTTTCAACAATCAGAAACTCTGAATCTCATTCTGAAGGTGAAGAACAACAAGCAACACCTGCGCAACATCCGGAACAATCTCAAGAGCAACAATCTCAACAATCTGAAGATGTTCGAGGAGTAGGTGGAGAACCATCACAACTCTCATCACGTATGATATACTCACCTTAAATCAAAAGTTCAAATACAATTATTTGTTTGAATAACATTTATAAATATAGATTTTTATAGAGAACACTAATCGTAAGAAAGTTCGAGGAGCCACACTTATGCCAGATATTTGGGAGCTACCAGAGGGACAACGCGTTAATGTCAAATTTAACAATTTATATCAACCTGTGGGTGAAGAATCAACTTGTTTAAGTCGATTCATTGGAACAATGGTGCGAAAGGCTGAATTTGCGCCAATTAGTCATTTGAATTGGCATGAGATGCCGAACAGTAAGAAGGAAGAAATGTGGTCCACGATCGAGGTATGTACACTAATTGTATACTTGTTTTATAGGGCTGCTCCTTATACATATTTAGTGATACATGACTTTTGGTGGAACTGAAATAGTGTCGAGTATGATATGTTATTCCAAATATAATTGGTTTATTATGGGTTATGAATGCTTAATGTAGGTTTTTAGTGTAAGTTTTGGTTTTTGGTGAAAAAAGGTTTCTTGGATATACAATGTTTAAGTTTACGAAATGGAGAGTTTTTAATCTCTTATAAAGCATGATTGATTCGCCTGACATACTGCGGCATTTTAATGTCATTACTGCAGACTTCTTTCTAATAGTTTATAATTGATAACTACTTTACTGTTGATAATCCTTATTGCTTTATAGGTTAGATGAAAAAGTGACACTCATTTTTTATTTTGTTAATGTAGTTAAAATTTCAATTCCAACTATTTGATTCGGAAGAAATCATTGATGAAGCCACATTGAAACGTGTTAAGAAATGGGTTCTCTCAGATATGAATACCAAATGGAGGCAGTGGAAAAATGAGTTGAAATCTCAAATATTTGATGAGAACCAAACCGTGGAACAAATGGTCAGAAATTGCAAGGATTCACGAGTGAATAAGGAACAATTGAAGACACTTGTTGAATATTGGTTGTCCTCAAAGTCGATGGTAAAATGCTACAGTTGTATAATTTCTATGACTTTAATATTTTCATTTTTATTAACAATTCTTATAATTCGAATAGGAACAAAGTGCCACGAATAGATTAAATAGGTCAAAGCTAGATGAACCACATTGCACAGGGACAAGATCTTTCCCTAGGATTGTTGAAGACATGGTACGGATAATTTTCTTTATTATTAGTTTGTATTCTAATAATATCAATTGTTTCTAATATCTCATGTTGTTTTCTTAACGTCAGACTGCAGAATCTAGTGGAATCCCACCATCACGCGCTGATGTCTATGTTCGAACCCGTACACGCAAAGATGGAAGTATCGTGAATTCTGCAGCCGCAGTTGTTGTGGTAATTTATTGTTATTAAGTTTTGTATACGTGTTTTGAAAAATATAATATAGTTATGATATTATATGTTTAACTTATTTATATTTTTAGGAACGTATACAAGAGAAGATAAATGAAGGCACTTCTTCTGGGAATTTATCACAAGCTACATCGTGGTCAAATGATGTGTTTGCTCAAGTTAAGGGACCAGAAAGAAAAGGGCATGTTCGTTGTGTAGGTGCAGTTCAGACTCGTCCTTCTCAAGAATCTGGACCTTCACAACCAGTCCAAAATACTGAAGAAGTGGAAGGGTTGAAAGCTAAGCTTGCGGCATTTGAAAAACTTCTTGAAACTTGCCTTCTACCCATCTATCGACAACAACGTCCAGATTTACATGTGCCTGATATGAATGCTTTACTTCAGATAGTTGATACACAGGTATACAAAATACTTAACTTTCTTATTACTCCTTTCATTTTTTCTTACTTAAAGTCATTATTTTTATTTCTTTTAATAGGCAGCTCCTGATGCTGGTAGTGCTACAGCGGCAGTTAACAATCGATCCATGCCTTCAGAAAATCAGCATAGTATAGATGATCCGAGCACACAGTAGAGGAGACTCTTTGAAGTATTTTTAGCTTTTATTATAAACTGTATTAAGACAAACAAATATTTTGTTCCACTTTTCTTCTACTTTTAATACACTCGTAGATGTTTTATTCGATATTAAAATACAAACTTTTTAATATTTAAAATACTAGTATTGGTAATTTTAATAATTATTTAAACATTCAATTAGATACTTTTAATTGAAAAATCCATACAATTGTTGTTATAATGTTACTAGTATATTTAATATTTAAAATAAAAAATACAATAGAAATAATTAATATTAATATTCAATAAAAAATACAACAAATCCTATACCGACGGATAGAACCGTCGGTACAAGTAGAACATATAGGGACGGACAAACCGTCGGTACAAGTAGAACCTATAGCGACGGACAAACCGTCGGTACAAGTAGAACCTATAGCGACGGACAAACCGTCGGTACAAGTAGAACATATAGGGACGGACAAACCGTCAGTATAAAGTAACATCTATTGCGACGGACGAACGTCGGTAGATACCCGTCGTTATATATTGTTTAGATTTAGCGACGGATTATTTCCGTCGGAATATATGTACTAAAATGTCGGGGTAGTTCATATGTATACCTACGGTTTGGACCGTCGATATAGGGTTCAAGATCTATACCGACGGTTATAACCGTCGGTATAGATCTATACCGACAAGCATATTAGTGACGGTTACTTTTTCGTCGGAATATGTCTTATGTCCGTCGGTAAAGGGTTTTGGGACATATACCGACGGTTTTTTGTGTTGTACCGACGGTTTGGTGTCCGTCGGTATATGTTCCTTTTTTTGTAGTGCATATAACACACATGTGAAGATGCACTACAAATCATAATACTCGAATGAGGCTACATGACAACCATATATTATGTACATGTACACATTTAATACCTTAACGACCTAGATGAAATGCATATGGTGTGCGACAACATAAGAGCAATACACCTACTAACATATTTAACATGACAACAAGCCTACTGAAATTTAAACAAACATGAATCACATGATCAAAACGGTAAATGAACTATTGATTCGGGGGTGCAAAACGAAATAAAATAAAAATGTAAGGGCTCGAACGGATTATCCCCAAAAGGGTAAAGGAACCAATTAAAATAAGACGAGATGAAATTAAAAGAGGACATAAACATGTAGGGACTGAAAGAGGGATTTCCTTATGCAAACCTAATCGAATCGGGTAAAGAAGGGGTGAAATCGAACAAGATGAGGGACGGCAGGGACCGCGGGTGTGATTTTTTAAAAAGCTGGGTGGCCTCAACTATATTAAACCAAAATGCCCCATATATATTCGTCCTAATCCGGATTTTAGAACCCTAGAAAAAAAACAACGGCGTCGCTTCTCCCTCTCCCTTCCCCTCTTTTCTTTGCGAAACCGACATCCTCCTTTCCACTCTGTTCACCGGATTTCGATGACCGGCAACGGAGTCTTCAGAAACACAAAAACGAAAACCCCCTCCTTTCTTTTTTAGAAAAGCAAAACGAAAGCTTTCTCCGCAAACCGAAACCCCCAAAAATAAACCCTAAGTTGAACGAAAAAAACTTTGTTTCTCTGAAAAAGACGAGGCCTTTGCGCCGCTCACCAGTCTGTCACCTCACCATGCGTGGCTTAACTGAAGCCAAACGGATTGTCGGCGACGGACAGATGGTTTTAGCTTTCGAAGGTAACCCCTTTTTTTATGCATGCGATCGAAAAGATAAAAAAACGAGATGCTACCTTAGAAGGATTTTCTCTTTTATTTATTTCTCTGTAAAAAATTTTGATCTGAAAGACTCCCCTTTTTTTCTCTAAAAACCGGATTACATTTGATTTCCGGTTTCTCTTTATACCGGATTTTGCTGAGTAACAAACAAAAATATATAAATACAAGCTCTGTTTTTGATTCTCTTGTCTAGTTGACATTTTTTTTGATTTTGCTTTAATCGCATTTTGGGTTTCTGATTTTTCTGTTTTGCGTTCTGATGTTGCTGGATTTGCCCGATCGGGAGAGGCGTGCCGGTTGCAGGAGGCAGACGCGTGCTTGTGGCAGGCCATCGGTCAGAATGCTCAGGCGTGTGGGCGTGTTGGGCGACAGGATCGTCACGCATGGGGCGTGGGGGATTCGGATCGTTTGTCATCTTGATTTTGGACCGTTAGATCGACTCGATCTAACGGTCGACATCGTGCGGCGCGAGGAGGGTAGGGGCGTCTGCTAGGGCTTTTTGACGCGGTTGATCTGAGCCGTTGATCAAGCCCTCGATCCGACGGCTGTGGGAGTGCGGCACTGGGGCAACAGGATGACAGCTAGGGTTTCCTCTTGACCGGATCGATCTGGACCGTTAAGATCAAGCATCAGATCTGACGGTCCAGATTTGGATGCGCATAGATAAAAAAGGGAATTAGGGATTCTGTTATTTTAAGGGCTTATCGGGCTTGGGCCATGTATTTATTTTTTGTTATGTTTGGACTCTCACTATTTATTTTCAACCAATATTTTGGGTTTTATTTATATGTTAGTATTTTTTGTTTTTCAGATTTTCAGATTTATTAATAATAATAATAGATAATAAATAATAACAGATATTAATAGTAATACTACTAATAATAATAAACATACAATAAATATAGCATAGTAACAACAGTTGTAATAGCAATAATATATGATAATAGTAATAATAATTATTAATATAGTAATAATAGTGATAATAAGAATAATAGATAATAATATAGTAATAATACTACTAATGAAAATAACAAATGATAATATAATGAAATGACGGTAGTAAATATCAATACCAAATATATACACATTTAAGCATTATTACTTAATTATACTTATATCTAATATGTCACATGCATACAATAAATAACACTCATAATAGTAAGGTAATAATATGTATGACACACATATATATAAATATTTTTTTCTTCTTTTTCTTTTTTTTTAATTTTTTAATTTCATAATAGCCCAATATAAGCCCATTGACAACACAAACTTAAAGGGGTCTGATGTCCGGACAAAATTAGTGATTACAGCTGCCCCTCTTTGCTTATACTTGTGGAACAAGAATAAAGCAAAGACCATAAGCACTAATTTTGTCTTACTTCCCTGTTGGACGGTTCGTTTCCTGAAGCAGCCACGTGATTCCAAGCAACTCCTCTTCCCAACGCCTTCTAATCGTGAGTTCTCCCTCTGGATGCCCCGAACAGGTGAACAGAGAGTTTTTTTTTTTTGCAGATTTCCATTCTCCAAGTGCCCGAACGGATAAGCAGATTCCAAATATATTTGTCTTCTCTTTTCCGTAAGAACAAGCTAGTCATCCAAACAACTTTGCCTTCCCTTCGAGGTCTAAAAGCAAGTTGTCCATTTCGCGGTCAAAAAGCAAGCTGAAACTCCTAACATTTTTGCCTCCCCTTCGAGGTCAAAATGCGAACTTGGGCGTCCAAGTGGATTTGCTTTCCCTTCACGGTCGTAAAGCAAACTGGTCATAACTATATTTTTCCAACTTCCCAGTTAGACGATTTACTCTCCTGGAGCTGCAACGCGCTACACTGAGAAATTTTCTCTTTGAAGCCTTAAGAATTTGAGTTTCTCTCTATAGAACTCATTTCCTTGGCGTGTTCTTCGAGTGACAGTTTTTCCTATATAGAACTCTCGTCCTCGTATTTCTGAAATCAAAGATTTCTAAGTCCTCTCTCCATAGGACCCTCCGCTTTCGAGATCCTGAAGCCTTAGGATTCTGAGTTCTTTCTCCACATAACTCCTCTTCCTTTGCATTCTCTTCGAGTAGTCGTTCCTTCTCTATTGAACTCCTCTCTGAAATCAAGGATCTACAAGTCCCCTCTCCGTAGGACCCTCCACTTTCGAGATCCTGAAGTCGCAAGTTCCTCTTATATAGAGCTTGTTTAGACCCTTTCTCTGCAGGATCCTTTATCTTGAAATCTGTTGGTAAGCTTGAAAGCTTTCATTCGAAATCCTTGAGTGGCGAATATGAAGACTTCGTCTGACATTATGGAGTGGCGGCTTGAAAGGCTTCGCTTGAAATCCTTTTAGTTCTCGCTTTATCGTTTTCTCCTCATCTCGAGAGGTATTCAATTTGTCTTTCAAAAATCTGTGAAAAGAGATAAAAATGCTATGATGGTATGAGTTAGCATGCTCCTATCCTAGGGATGCCTAACTACTCGTGATGCATGACTGGGGTTTCCAAGTTATTTAGTCATATTAATTCTATTGACATCGTGTCCTTTGGTGCTGCTTCTTGCTTTGATTGCCTCTCTTCTCGGTTCTACCGGACCCTCGTTCTTCTTCTTCTCATCATGATCCACTTTTGGAATTATCTACCGCAAAGTGCCCATTTAGGTTTTCACTATGAACCCCCTCTCTCTCTTTTTCTTTCTTCTATTTTTTCCTTCCTTTTTTTCCTTTCTTTCTCTTCTTCTATTTTTATTGATTTTTGATTGCCCGAGTAGATAGGAAAATTTCCATTCTCCATGTGCCTGAACAGATAGGCGGGTTCTATTCTCCAAATGCTCGAATAGATGAGCAGATTTCATATATCTTTGTCTCGAGCTTTGAGTATCTGTCTTCTTTGCTCTAAAATCCTTTGGCTTTGATTTTCTGTCTCCTTTGCCATGAGCTTTGAGTATCTGCCTCCTTTGCTCTGAAGTTCTTAGGTTTTGAGTTTCTGTCTCCTTCACCATGAGTTTGTGATCTGAAGCGTTCCTCTTGAATTTCGCCTCAATCCCCAAAGTGACTTTTGGGTTTTCACTGCGTCTTCTCTTTTCTTTGTCCTCTTTCTTCTTCTTTTTCTCTTTTTGGGTACTCCTTTGAGTTTTCATCCTGAAGTCAACTTCAACTTTTGACTCTTAAAATTTTTCATATCTTAAGGGTGTCCACATGTCTCTAAGTCTTCTAAACTTCTCATTTTTCATACAACCCTGTCTCTATTTTCCTTCATTGAACCTCTCTTTTTTGCTTCTTCTTGAAGGGAGGACTTACACTGATTAGAATCACATTGCCCACACCTACTTTAGGCTTATGTACCTTCTGACCGACCTCTGGTTAATGTCGGATGCTTTAAATGGTGTATTCTGTCAAAAAGTTGCCACAACTTTTTGGCCCTTGTTTCTCTAAATTTGTGGTCACAAGCGCCTATTTTGAATTTCGCTCATTTGCCCCAAAGTGCCTTTTGGGTTTTTCGCCTCGACTTCTCTTCTCTTTCTCCTCTATCTTTCTTCTTTTCATAGGCGTACTTCCGTCTTCACCGCCCTTTTGTCGAGTTGACTTCATATAATACTTATTGTCTCATCTCGGTGCGTGCCCTCAACGCGGCGCGTGTGGTCCTTCTCGGGACATTCTCCAGCAAGATGTTTATGCTCTAAGGGTAACTTCTGTTCTCCGACTCCCAATGTCAAAATTTCTACCATCATGTTCTATTCCAACACTTCTTAGCAAAGGTTGACTTCATAACTTGTCATTCTCCTGAAGGCGGTCTTGACATTTCAACTGGTGGTATTCGTCGTCTAGTAGCAAAGTTTGAACCTCCGATGGTGCCCCTCTGGGTACTGATGGCTTTACCTCGAGCCACGATCAGTCCGCTTGTTCATTCCCATGTAGAAGACTTATGCAAGTGATTGGGTAAAAATAATTTTATTATGAAAATATACATTTGAAGAATCATGTCAAGTGAAAATCAAGTTTGGGGTCGTTGAAAAAAAGGTTGACCCGAGTGACATTTTCCGAATGTTGCACAGATGCACATATGAAATCTTTTCTGGGCTATTAGGCTTCCGAGAGGAGCAACTCCCATACCTAATTTCTACCCAATTTAAAGGCGGCTCTCTTTAACTCACTAACTCACCATGCCCCATCCTTCCCTCTTTTCTAATCTCAATCAGACATTAGAAGTGTGGCAATCCTTGAAGAAAGGTTAACCCCGATAGGTGGGATGTGATCTGAAGACAAATTTATCTGTCTGTGTATGGTCCAAATGGTCTTTTATGGCTTGTAATGTAGGCTAAGGCTTACGGCTACGAAGGAAAGGGTAAATAGGCCCAAACAAGTGTTTAAGGGTGGTGAAACCAAGGATCAATTCTTCCAATCTGAAGTCTCAATTATGCTTCGATGAAATGCTATATCTTTTCTTATTTCTTTGGATCGCTCTAGACTTCCCCTTCTTGTTGGGGTTTTCACCCTAGAGTTCATTTCCTTTCATCAAGTGTAGTTTGGGATCGATTTGCACCTTCGCATTGTATTAGTGCAGGCTTTTGATCAAAGGTGAATAATCTTTCGAGGCTCATCTAAGCAGAGATTCATTTGGATAGGGAATCCTTGTGTCCCTTTTCTTTATCCACTTCTCTCTTTTCAAAATTGCTCTTTTCACTTTAGTGCCTTTGCTTTTGATTTCTTCAACTTTTATGTCGGTAACTTTTGACTTGATTTGGGTAGCTCTTTGAGAACCGAGTTTTCTTTCGTTGTTTCCTTTTGATGTTTTTGGCTGCTCAAACTGAAAATGTATTCAATGTATCTATTCTCTTTTATTTCCCCTCAAGGCCTCATCTTCATAGCCTAATCAGAATCCAATGTCAATTATTTGTCCATAGACTTCTATCTTTTCTTTGCCCCCGGTGTAGGGGTGATCCTTGGTTTGGGTTCATTTTGAAGAAAAAAGTTTAAAAGGCTCAAACGGGGACAACAATGGGTACATTTTTTATTTTCTTTCTAGGTGAACGGAATTGAAGGAATGTCAAATGTCCTCCCATACACAGATATCAAAATGGGTCTTCAGGTGGTAGATGTTTTAGGGTTATCACTTCATTCAAGAACCTTAGACAGCAATGCCTGAGAGGAAAATTCACTCAATGTGAGTGGCCCATTATTCCTGAACACTCGTTGTCATCCCTCCCTTGGCCTAAGTAGAACAGATAATGCTTCCATTTGTATCATTCCCACAACATTTAGTTTTTTCTTTTCAAAGTATTAAGGTCATTTTTCGTAAAAATATATACATGTATGTTTTTTAATAGAAAAACATAAAGAATAAATGAAATGTCTAAAAGAAATTAAGGAATATAAAATGCTTGCAAAAGTCTCCTTCATTGAAAATAAAACAAACGGACATCACAAAAGCCCTTACAAAAGATGCTACCTATCACGGGCCAACAGTACAAACTTACACATGCACATTAAAGAGGAAAAGATATGACAACAAAAGGTAGGATGCAGCAGAAAATTTCCCACCACCACGACACCGGACCCGGCTTTTCGCGCTCGACCTTCCTACTTAAACTTAGGTTTTCCATTCTCGAAGGAAAGCACTCCATTCTCAACAAGCCTATAGATCCTACGCTTTAGAAACGCACACTCTTCTGTTGTGTGGCTGAAATCTCCAGAATGATATTCACACGGAACTCTGGCACCAAACACATTGGTATTAAAATAGGCGTACCGCTTCGGGGGTGGAGTCCTCAGGAGTTTGTTCTGAATCAGCAGAGGTAACAGCTCTGAATTGGTCATCGGGAAACACACCTTCGTCTTTTTGTCAACCTCTCCTACAACGTGCTCTTTAGCTTTCCTTTTTTCCCTTTTCCTTAGATAAGGCTCACTTTCTTCAATTTTATCGGGGTCGATCGCTTTTGTAGGTTCTTTCGGAAATTCTTTCGACCCCGTAAGTAGGTCCGACCCTTCATTAGTATGATCAGGACAGCCACTGATCTTCGTAGATTTCGCCGATGCCCGCGACTTTGCCTTATCCACCTCATTTACCACAACAACTTGACCTCCTCCTAGCTTCACCTCATTATCCGTAGTTGGAAACCTGATTATCAAACCCGGACTTTTTGTCTCAAATTCCAACACCCCAAGGTTTAGGAGACCCTGGATTTTGCGCTTAAAATTCATGCATTTCTCGATCGAATGCCCCCGAATTCCGGCGTGGTAATCACAATGCTCTTCCTCACGGAACCAACTGGGATACGGAGGTGACGGGTTTTAACAAAGCAAGGTGCCACCACTCGAGCATGCAACAGCTTTGAATACAACTCTTGGTAAGTGAAAGGGCTGGGGGTGAACCGATCATTCCCCTTCATCTTCTTTGAACCTCAAGGACTCCCAACCATAGCTCGGGGTTGCGAAGTTGTAACACTCTTCGGGGCTTCTTGGTAGTCTTGTCGCTCTTGAGCTGATTCTTTCTTCGTTGGGGAAGACAAGCTTTTCCTAAGAGAATCTTCGATCTTATCTAACGCCAACTCAACGGGGAATTCTGAAGCAGTGCGGTTCACCTCATACTGGCCGATGATGGCCTGGTCCTCTTCAGACAAAGCTTCTTTCATCCCAGTGCCATGGCCCATATTCTCACTACCCTCGGCCCGGGGGTTTCCCCTCACGCCGCTTCTTTCGGTCACCACAGCTATCATAGCCCTCAATTCACTGATTTGCCCTATCGTTTCATCTTGGGATGTCTTCACATACACGATCGTCTCCTTCTGATTTCTAACTAGCTGCTCGTGAAGTTGTTCAAGCAAGTCCACCCTTGCTACTAGGTCATTCATGCTTCTGAAGCTGTACTGGTTGGAAACCGTTCTTTTATCCATTTTCTCTCTCTTTCCTCTGACACGAGTGTTTTCCCCAATTAGTAATGATGCGATGAAATGCCTTAAGCAAAATTTAATGTCCAATGATGGATGTATTATAGACTCAAATTAACAAATGCATGATCATGAGATGAATGCATAACTGACAATGTTGCTTTGAAATGATAGATGGAACAAATGCTACAAATGTATGCAAGTCAAAGGTGTTGGTCATATAGGTGATTCCCCTTAGGTCAACTTTCATTTGAACATAAAGGAGGATCCTTGTTACAAGATAGCCATAGAAAAGTCTTACGGGCCCTCTTCTTGCCCCCGAATCATGTTCAAGGAAATTAAAACTTCGGCAAAAAATTTTGAGGTCGGGTTTGCTTTCCTTTTTAGCCATTCTATAACCTCTAAATTTGTTGGTATCAAGTCCCAGAAAACAAGCTCTTTCCACGAAGCTGAATCCCTCTCTTGACCTAATCCACGCCCTTTCCGGTTGCCACGCTCTTTCTAGTTGCCTCTTTGCACTTGGTCGGGTAGTTTCGTGAATTGGGATGTTCGGAGTAGATCCGATCTTGCTTGACTTCCCCGGGATGGAGAAGGGTTGTGCTTTCTTCAATGGTGGGCAATAGATCTTCTATAAGTATGACCTAACATTGTGCGTTCACTCGGTAAGCTGCCCCCTTAACCTTTCTAATTCAACTCTGACCGTTGTCGGACTTGCTAATTGACACCATCCTTTCTAGCAACCCCCCGTCCATAATGATAGCCCTTGATTGGGTAAAACCACCTTGACTCAACACCTTTATGTCATGATATGCATGCGAAAATAAATGCAAGAAGATCATAAGAATAATCGTTAGTGTCGGATAAACATGATAAAAAGGCAAGCATAAAAGCAAGCAACCCTATTTATCCCTTCTAATGAACCTAGGTTGTCCACATGGCTCTAACAGGGGTGGGCATTCTAGTTCTCTAAATACAATTTTGGTTCTAGGAGGTACTCAAACTGTCCTCGATGTCCCCTTCTAAGGGTAGCAAGGCCCCCCGTCATCACCCATTATAGGCTCCTCTTAACCGAGTTCAATTCGAAGGGACCCTTTAGCTATATCCGTACGGAGAAACGATATTCCCACGAAGATATAGGGTATTCGAGCCCCGAAGGTACTTGCTAGGCCCATACGGAGGAACAATATCCCCACGAAAGCACTAGCGTTTTCCCCCACTTAAACGAACGGGTTTAAATGCCAATTTTAAATGTGTTTAAAATAAACTCGCACTTATAAACAAATAACGATCGGTTGGGTCACTTTAATTCGCAATTTCTAATATTAATTGAGCGGTAAAGTTTTTTTTGGCTTGAATCTCATTTTGTTTTTGAAAACAAAAATTTTCCCCAGCAGAGTTGCCATCTGTTGCGACTAAAAAATTTCAAAAAATACATGTACCTCAGATGTCGCTCGGACGGACCGGGTTTTAATTTGGTTTTGAAAAATTAGTCGGATTTGTGTAAAACAGGAGGAGTCGCCACCGGCCATTTAAAAATGGTAGACCGGACACCGAAATAAAACCAGAGATTGTTTTTTTTTAAATGGGTTCAGGAGTCGGTTACATGCGGGGAAGGATGAGCACCCCCGTCATGCCCGAAAATCGATACCAAAAACATTACCGCTTAATTAATATTAAATTTTGCGAATTAAAGTGACGAATCGTATCGAAATTTGGTTATACGGGCGAGTGAATTTTAAAAGCCTTAATATTCGAGAAAAAACGTTCGATCCCGAATAAAAAGGCATTCGCATTACATTCATAATTCGAGATGCAACTTAAAAATAAATACACGAATGAGACATAGAATCATGCGATAAAAAGGAGAAATAAGCGAAGCACATAGAATAAGTGGCATGGCATGTGATGGCATAAACGAACATTCATAAAAATATGATAAGTATACAAAATTCAAAATTCCACGTATTTTATATTGTTAACCAAAAATCATGCACGAAGTCATATAACACACATGTGAAGATGCACTACAAATCATAATACTCGAATGAGGGTACATGACAACCATATATTATGTACATGTACACATTTAATACCTTAATGACCTAGATGAAATGCATATGGTGTGCGACAACATAAGAGCAATACACCTGCTAACATATTTACATCAAAATTATAAAAAAAAAAACAAGTTAAGTTAACATGACAACAAGCCTACTGAAATTTAAACAAACATGAATCACAGGATCAAAACGGTAAATGAACTATTGATTCGGGGGTGCAAAACGAAATAAAAATGTAAGGGCTCGAACGGATTATCCCCAAAAGGGTAAAGGAACCAATTAAAATAAGACGGGATGAAATTAAAAGAGGACATAAACATGTAGGGACTGAAAGAGGGATTTCCCTATGGAAACCTAATCGAATCGGGTAAAGAATGGGTGAAATCGAACAAGATAAGGGACGGCAGGGACCGCGGGTGTGATTTTTTAAAAACCTCGGTGGCCTCAACTATATTAAACCAAAATGCCCCATATATATTCGTCCTAATCCGGATTTTAGAACCCTAGAAAAAAAACAATGGCGCCGCTTCTCCCTCTCCCTTCCCCTCTTTTCTTTGCGAAACCGACATCCTCCTTTCCACTCCGTTCACTGGATTTCGATGACCGGCAACGGAGTCTTCAGAAACACAAAAACAAAAACCCCCTCCTTTCTTTTTTAGAAAAGTAAAACGAAAGTTTTCTCCCCAAACCGAAACCCCCAAAAATAAACCCTAAGTTGAACGAAAAAAAAAACTTTGTTTCTCTGGAAAAGACGAGGCCTTTGCGTCGCTCACCGGTCTGTCGCCTCACCATGCGTGGCTTAAGCCAAACGGATTTTCGGCGACGAACAGATGGTTTTAGCTTTCGAAGGTAACCCTTTTTTTTATGCATGCGATCGAAAAGATAAAAAAACGAGATGCTACCTCAGAAGGCTTTTCTCTTTTATTTATTTCTCTGTAAAAAATTTCGATCTGAAAGACTCCCTTTTTTTCTCTAAAAACTGGATTACATTTGATTTCTGGTTTCTCTTTATACCGAATTTTGCTGAGTAACAAACAAAAATACATAAATACAAGCTCTGTTTTTGATTCTCTTGTCTAGTTGACATTTTTTTGATTTTGCTTTAATCGCATTTTGGGTTTCTGGTTTTTCTGTTTTGCGTTCTGATGTTGCTGGACTTGCCCGATCGGGAGATGCGTGCCGGTTGCAGGAGGCAGACGCGTGCTTGTGGCAGGCCATCGGTCAGAATGCTCAGGCGCGTGGGCGTGTTGGGCGACGGGATCGTCGCGCGTGGGGGATCCGGATCGTTTGTCATCTTGATTTTGGACCGTTAGATCGACTCTATCTAACGGTCGACATCGTGCGGCACGAGGAGGGTAGGGGCGTCTGCTAGGGCTTTTTGACGCGGTTGATCTGAGCCGTTGATCAAGCCCTTGATCCGACGGCTGTGGGAGTGCGGCGATGGGGCAACAGGATGACATCTAGGGTTTCCTCTTGACCGGATCGATTTGGACCGTTAAGATCAAGCATCAGATCTGACGGTCCAGATTTAGCTGCGCATAGATAAAAAAAAGAATTAGGGATTCTGTTATTTTAAGGGCTTATCGGGCTTGGGCCATGTATTTATTTTTTGTTAAGTTTGGACTCTCACTATTTATTTTCAACCAATATTTTGGGTTTTATTTATATGTTAGTAATTTTTGTTTTTCAGATTTTCAGATTTATTAATAATAATAATACATAATACATAATAACGGATATTAATAGTAATACTACTAATAATAATAAACATGCAATAAATATAGCATAGTAACAACAGTTGTAATAGCAATAATATATGATAATAGTAATAATAATTATTAATATAGTAATAATAGTGATAATAAGAATAATAGATAATAATATAGTAATAATGCTACTAATGAAAATAACAAATGATAATATAATGAAATTACAGTAGCAAATATCAATACCAAATATATACACATTTAAGTATTATTACTTAATTATAATTATATCTAATATGTCACATGCACTTATATATACAATAAATAACACTCATAATAGTAAGGTAATAATATGTATGACATATATATATTTCTTTTTTTTCTTTTTTTTCTTTTTTTTTAATTTTTTAATTTCATAATAGCCCAATATAAGCCCATTGACAACACAAACTTAAAGGGGTCTGATGTCCGGACAAAATTAGTGATTACACATTCGATTTAAAATATTCGAATATTTGTTTCATATTTAAATTAATTCGAATACTTGATTTAAATATTTTAAAAATATTTTTTTCTTTTTCATACTTTAAATATTTGATTTAATTTAAATACTTTAAAATATTCGATTTAATGCATTATAACGTATTTAAAGTATATATAAAATATATATCAAATATATTAAATCAAGTATATAAAGAAAAAAATTCGAATATTTAAATATTTAAATTAAAACAAATATTTAAAGTATGAAAAAGAAAAAATATTTTTAAAATATTTGATTTAAAATATTTAAATCAAGTATTCGAATTAATTTAAATATGAAAAAGAAAAATAATCGAATATTTTGAATCGAATGTTTATGTGATTATACACATCCCAAACATCCCAAGTGGTCTAGGTTCGAATCCCATTTCAATCATTTTTACTTTTTTCCCCTAACATTTACTGCATTATAACATATAAATTAAATGGCACAACTCATGTCATTGAGAGAAGCTTGGTGTAGTGGTAAAGATTTGGGTTTGGAATCCACATGATGCAGGTTCAAACCTCCATAACCCCCGTCCTTTCATATTTGCTTTATTTTCATTCAACCAAGTGGTGACATGTGTCACCACTTGATTCCTCCAATAAAGTGGTGACATGTGTCACCACTTGATTCCTCCAATAAAGTGTTGACATGTGTCATCACTTAATTAAATAATTAATTTATTTTATTAATTTAAAATTAGGACTAAATTGAAAGAATGTGTAAATAGCAAGGATTAAATGTGTAATTTTATAAAAGTTTGTTAACTGCCACGTCATCACTCCGTTAGTCTTCTGTTATTTTTTTAACGGCGGTGGCCAAAATAGGTTAATTTAATAAGTTTGGTGGTCTGATTGACGAGTTCGTTAGTTCGGTGGTCAAAATAGAAATCTCCAATTAGTTCGGTGGTCAATAGTATAGTTTACCCAAATTTAACAAAGTTAGTGGTGATGAAAGTATCTGACATCATGCATGCCGTTCACCGGACAATTTAATAAAATGTAGAATAAAGGGGTTATTTTGTCACTGAATTTGACCTAAATTAATAATGTTATCCCTCGCACGAAAACATGTTTAATGAGGTCTTCCAATTCGCACATTGTAGCAAATTAGTCCCTCGACCAACGTTGACCATTACGGTACTGGCGTGGTAGTTAACGTTGCTGACGTGGCAGTCAACTATACTGGCGTGGCGGTCCACAATACTGACGTGATAATGCATGTGTGATGATGACGTGGCAGAAGGGTCGAATTGATTTTTTAAATCAAATTCTAAGGCATTATTGATTTTTTTTTTGCTGAGATCAGGGGCATAATTTATTTTAATTGAAAGTTTGATAACTTATTTAATATTTAAGCTAAAAATAATAATTTGAGAAATTATTAAAATTTAAAAAACGGATAAGTAATTTGTTTATATTTTAAATTAATTTAATTGATTTATTTAGTTTTTGAATAAAATTAGATAAATAATTTAGTTTTTCAAGTTGAATTTTTACAAATGGAATATACGAAAAATCGATTAACAAAATGATGTAAATATCCTTTGGGTTCTTCATAATTTTAAAATAAGTAAAGTAAGAACTCTCGCATAAAATCAAAATGTTCTACAATTTAAAAAAATCATAAACTTAATAAAATAAATAAAAAAATTTAAAAATTGTTGAAAATAAAAACTAATATAAAAAATTAAAATTCATTTGAGATTAAAAATGATAAAATATAAATATAAAAATTAAAAATGTTTATAAAGAATTAAAAACCGAACTCTTTCTTAGAAAAATTCTTTTTGACTTCGTTAGTCTGAGTATTACAATTTGTTAAACAATTTTTATTGGAATCAACATTATATTAAACTAACAATAAAACTTAAATTTTTTTCGCTTTTCTACATCAAATTGATGCTCATTAATATTTGATGTAGAAAAATGAAGAAATTTTTTGTTTTTTCTACTTTAACACAAGGATGATTCTATTGAAAATATACTCAATGAATATTAGTAGGCTTAGCATAGCCAGAAATAGTTAAACACTTTTCAGATGTGTAGACTAAGTGTTTTGATATAATATTTAAAAAAATATTTTGGACAAAATTGAAAAGAATTTAAAATATATTTTTTTTGTCAAAAACAACTTGAAAATATGTTTAAGAGTTTTACAAGGCTTTGGAATGATGTAAAGTGTATTTAAAGAAGTCAAAATTGTGTTTTTCAAGTACTCGTACCGATACGGTCTGATATTGTACCGATATGCCCTAGGGTTTCAACTACTGTCATTTTTCGGTAGTCAAAACCCGTACCGATAAGCCTTGTCGTATCGATACGGTATGTCTAAAAATACCCAACGGCTAGTTTGCGTACCGATACGCCTAACTACCCCCAACAGTCAATTTCCCAATGGTCTTTTAAATTGCAGGATCGTACCGATACGCTAGCCAAGCGTATCGATACGCACCAGCTTGAAGTGCTCAACGACTATTTTCTTATCGGGACCGTATCAATATGGATTCAAGGGTATCGATATGTCAAGCTGCAAAACTGCATTTATGGTGGGAAATAAAGTCACCAATGGCTCGAAAACAACCCCAACGGTCCTCAACAGCTATAAACTCAATTAGGAGTATAAAAGGGACTTTCAAGCATCAAGAGAAGACTAATGCTTCAATAGTAACAACATTATGATGTCAAAATTGTCTTAGAGCTTATTTTGTACATTTTCTTGTATAGACAACACTTGTGAGCTTAATTGTCAAATTTGCTCAAGTATATAGGTTTTGGGTGAGAGCTTAAGATTGCAAACAAATACATATTAGAGGAGTTTCAAGTTTGCTTAGAATTTCTCTTGTAAGAGAGTGTTTGATTAAGCTAAGAGTAGTTAGCTTAAATGTTGTAACGGTTTCCTCCTAAGCCGAGAAAAGGGGAAGAAATTCTTACTGAATTTGTTTAAAATCCTTAGTGGGGAGCTAAGGCAGTGGATGTAGGTGCTTGCTAGAAGGTCGAACCATTATAAATCCTTGTGTCCAATTCTTATTCTTTACCTCCCACTAAAACACCCAAAAATTCAAGTTCTCCATACTTGGCGAGCTAAAACGGTTGAAGAAAATCGAACACATAAAAACCCAACAATTGGTATCAGAGCTTGGCTCAATTAAAGAGGATTAACATCTTATTGAGGCGATCCGGCAAGCTCGATCAACATTTCAAACAACTGGTTCAGTGGCACAATCCATCGACAAGCCACCCTTCTTCGACGGGACCAATTATGCTTATTGGAAGACAAGGATGATGCTCTTTGTCAAATCGAAGGACTACAAGCTTTGAAATATCATTGAAGATGGCCCGTTCGTACCAAAAGGAAGCAAGGTTGAGTGGAGTGCCGACGATCGTAAGAAGATGAAGCTAAATTGCAAGGCTTTGCACTTCATCTTTTGTGCACTTAGCCTCAACATATACGAGAAGATGTCTTCTTGCGAGAGTGCCAAGAAAGTTTGGGACAAGCTCGAGGTTACATACGAGGTGACAACGAAGTAAAGGAGACCAAGATCAGCCTCCTCAACCTAGAGTATGAGAACTTTAAAATGGATTCGGAAGAGGACATTGAGAAGATATTCCATCGATTCTCTACCATCACCAATGGACTCAAGGGTTATGGAGAAGTCATTCCGGAAGAAAAGCTTGTCCGTAAGCTTATATATTCTCTTCCCGAGTCATGGTATTCAAAGAAAACCGCCATCGTTGAAGCCAAAAATTTGAAGATCTTGAAGCTTGATGAACTCATAGGGTCAATTCTCACTCATCAAATCATGAATAAAGACAAAGAAGATGAGAAGAAGAAGAAGGAATAGATAAGAAATATGGGGAAGAAGAAGTTCATGGAGCTAGGCATCAATGCGAGCGTCGTTGCTCTCAAATCCTCCACATGCCATCATGTAGAACTAAGTGAGGAGAAAAGCGAAGAAGAAGAGATGGCCTATCTCTTCAAGAAATTCACCTGATTCATGAAAAGTGAGATGGACAAATCCAAGCATGAATCGAAGAAAAAGATGAAGGATTTCCACAAGTCCAACAAAAAGGGATCATCTTTAAAGAAAGCATATGTGGCAACATGGAGTGATGAAGACTCCACCGATGATGAGGTAGCCCACATATGCTTCATGGCTCTCAATGAGGTGGAGGTAACTTCTAACTCATATATTTCAAATTTATACACGTTTGATGAGTTACAAGATGCCTATGATGATTTGCTTTTGAAATTTAAGGCATCGTTTTCAAATAACAAAAAGTTAGTTTCAAAATTGAAAAAGGAAACTGATTTGCTTTTCAAAACAAAACTAGAGTTTGAAGTAAAATTTAAAGATTTTAAACTTAAAGTTTTTGATTTACAAAACTTGCTTCAAACGATAGAAAAAGATCATCAAAAGGAAGTTGATGATTTTAGGAAGGAAAAAGATTTGATTCTCAATGAACTTCAAAAGAAAAATAATTTAGGAAAATCAAATTTTTATATTAGACAATCTAGTGCACCTAGATTTATTAATGGAAATGTTTTAGAAGTGTTTGGGTCCCAAAAGGACTAACCACTTCAACTAAAAAGGATGAAATTAAAAAATGGATTCCTGAGGGGACTAAATTTTGGGCTACTAATGTTTATGGATCCAAAGCAATTTGGATACCAAAAATTACTTGATTGTCTTGTTTAGGTGTGTTGGAGAATGATCAGCAAGTCAAATATTGAGGGGGGGGGGGGGGGGGGGGCTCCATGCACACAAAGAGAACACTTGAAGAAGGATCACATCCTTCCTTGGATTCAAGTGTGGTAAATTCTAGTTGTTTTAGTTGTTTAATTTGATTTTTGTTTAATTCAACTAGATTATCATATATGTTGGACTAACATTTTTGATGATGCTTTGAGTAAGGGAGAGCCAATTTTAAAACCAAATTTTTTTAAGTGTGTCAATTTTTTAAAATCTCCTAAGTTATTTTGAATGTAAAGTCTTTTTAAATTCTTTTTGATATAACAAAAGGGGAAAAATGGTTTGAAAAATTGATTTTTCAAGAGAATAAAGGGAGCTTCAATTTCATTCATTCAAATTTAAAATCTCTTATTCAATTTTTTAAAATACGAAGGGGAGAATTCCAAACAATTTTTTAAGTTGGTTTTATTATATAAAAAATGTGGAGATTGTAAAACTAAGTGTTTTGATATAATATTTAAAAAATGTTTTGGACTAAATTGAAAAGAATTTAAAATATGTTTTTTTTGTCAAAACAACTTGAAAATATGTTTAAGGGTTTTACATGGCTTTGGAATGATGTAAAGTGTATTTCAAGTAGTCAAAATCGTGCTTTTCAAGTACTCGTACCGATATGGTCTGATATCGTGCCGATACGCCCTAGGGTTTCAACTACAATAATTTTTCAGTAGCCAAAATCTGTACCGATACACTTTGTCATATCAATACAATATGTCTTAAAATACCCAACGACTAGTTTGCGTACCGATACGTCTAACTACCCCCAATGGTCAATTTCCCAACGATCTTTTAAATTGCAGGACCGTACCGATACACTAGCCAAGCGTATCGATACGCACCAGCTTGAAGTGCTCAACTGCTATTTTCTTATCGGGACCGTATCGATATAGATTCAATGGTATTAATACACCAAGCTGCAGAACTGCATTTATGGTGAGAAATAAAGTCTCCAACGGCTCCAAAACAACCCCAACGGTCCTCAACGGCTACAAACTCAATTATAAGTATAAAAGAGACCTTCAAGCATCAAAGAGAAGACTAATGCTTCAATTGTAACAACATTATGATGTCAAAATTGTCTTAGATCTTATTTTGTACATTTTCTTGTATAGACAACACTTGTGAGCTTAATTATCAAATTTGCTCAAGTGTATAAGTTTTGGGTGAGAGCTTAAGATTGCAAATAAATACCTATTAGAGGGATTTCAAGCTTGCTTAGAATTTCTCTTGTAAGAAAGTGTTTGATTAAGCTAAAGGTAGTTAGCTTAATCGTTGTAACAGTTTCCTCCTAAGCCGAGAAAAGGGGACGAAATTCTTAGTGAAGTTGTTTGAAATCCTTAGTGGGGAGCTAAGGTAGAGGATGTAGGTGCTTGTTAGAAGGTCGAACCACTATAAATTCTTGTGTCCAATTCTTATTCTTTATCTCCCACTAAAACACCCAAAAATTCAACTTCTTCACACTTGGCGAGCTAAAACGGTTGAAGGAAATCGAGCACATAAAACCCAACACAATGAATTATAAATATTTTAAAATTTCGAGTTTTTATATTTATAAATTTTTATATTTTTAATTTTTTGTTTTAGTAATTTTATTTTTTAAATATTTTATGAGTATTTAAATATTTTTAATTTTTTAATAATTTATTATTTTTAGCTTAAAAATTAAGTAAGTTATTGAACTTTCAATTAAAATGAATTATGTCCTTGAACTCGGCAAAAATTTTAATTATGCCATCAAATTCGGTTTAAAATATTAATCAGCCCTTCTGCCACGTCATCGTCACACATGCACTGCCACGTCAGCATCACAGACTGTCATGTCAGCACAATTGATTACCACATCAACACTGTTAACTACCACGTCGGCATCATAACGGTCAACGTCAGTCAAAGAGCTAATTTGCTACAATATGCGAACTAGAAAACCTAATTGAACGCATTTTCGCGCGAGATGCAACATTACTAATTTGAGTCAAACTCGGATGCAAATTAACCTTTTTAGCCTAAAATGTACTACTAGATAAATCAAATATGGTAAACTTATATTCCAACTAAGTGAACCGAACAAAGTATAATATTACATGCAATCCTATTTCGTAATCTTACAATCGATAATATTATTTCTAAAAGTAATCCTACATTTCATGAATCAAATAGACTAAAATAACATATTAATCGTTGGAGATTACGATCGATTATCTGACCAATGACACTTTCAAAATTTCTCTGAAATTTTCTCCGTCGCCTTCAACCTCAACACAATCCTTAATCAACTCATTACCTTCCATCACCAGACACAGCTCTTCACAAGGCCGTCGAAGCCCACCACCATCTCCACCATGGAACTGAACCTGAAAAACGAAGAGGGAAGAATCAGTAAACCAAAGGAAAAAAATAAAACTTAATATAAAAATGCATAATATAGAAAAATTATATTCAATACAAAGGCGATGGAAATAAAAAATTTAAAGGGTTGATTTTAGTACTTAGGGTTAAATTTTAGAGTTTAAAAGTTATGGATTTAAGTTTACGGGATTAAAATTTAGAGGTTGTTAGAATTTAAGGTTTAGAGTTAAAATTTAAGGTTTAGAGGTTAGGGTTTATAGCTTAGTATAATATTCTTAAGGATTTAGGTTTTAACCTATAAACTCTAAATTATAATAACAACCAATCAATTCTAAGCCACTAGACCTAGAGCCCTAACCAGGGACGAAGCCATGATTCTTGAGGGGGGCAAACTATAATTATCTCATAAAATTTTTAATTTTAATATACAAACTAAAGGGAATAAAACAAAATTTTTGGGTTGGGGCAATAGGCCCTCCCACTATCAAGGTGCTTCCGTCACTCACCATAACATTTAAACTCTAAAATTTAATCTCTAAAGCCTAAAACTAAAGGGTTTATAAAAACTTTTTATTTTTACCGCCTGTAAATTAAATAATTACTCATATAAAAAAATATTTTATGCACTATCAATGAAAAGAATGTTCATTAATGAAATTGTATCTTCATCCTGTGTCTTTTAATTATGTTAAAAAATTAGAAAAAAATAGACACAATTTGCTTATAAAAAAAATTCACTGCAAGTTCATAGGACAATTATCAATAAATAAATATAGATATCTAGATAAATAATAATACTAATAATTATAATTATAATTATAATTATAATAATACAACGAGAATGATAACAAGGAAAGAGGAGGAGGATAATGATCCAGTTAATTTTATATTTAGATGAATTAAATTTGAGATTCTCTATAATAGTGATGGGTACAAATCTGTATGTCAATACGGATACATACCTTAATATCGATACGTACCGGTACCATCCTTATTATACGGACAGTGATACAGCTTGATTTTATTTGAAAGGGATAAGCCTGCGGGTGGAGCTTTGAAACCTGAAACATCCTGCTCCGTCGGATCATCTGCAAATGCCGAAACATCTCCAACAAGTCGGAAACATATTCTGCGAGTTTGTATTTGTTTAGGGAAATCAAAGTACATAGGTGTTCCTGGTTTGGTCTCTGGCAATCGATATTCGGCAATTGTCACCATGCTGGATCCATTTCCTTCCTGTAAAAACGTGAGTTCATGGAAGCAGGGTTAAGTTTAGATCAAATCAATTGTAAGTGAACAATGGCAAAAAGTAAAATCCAAAGCATAACTTAATTGTTCATATACAACCACATCCAACAGATTTAAGTTTCGAATCCCGACATTTACAATACGAGTACGAGTAATCATCATTAATCAGCATAAACCAATATTGACTCTTCATTTTCTTGAAATACCTATGTCCGATACATATCTCAATACAATTTAAGATAGTTTTGACCGATACCTGGATTGCGGATACTTTAATATATAAAACAGCTGGAGAGATATGTCTGTCTTCTAAGAATGTTACTGACGTATCCCAGATATCTGCATCTGAAGATGGTGAATGAGTGATCCGAGGCTTTATTGTATTGAACGCGTCGAGTTGGAATCCGGCAAGAAATGGTGAAGAAGGAGACAGATGCTGCTCTAAGACGAGATCGTGGTCCATTAGCCTCTCAGATTCAACCGGAACCTGAAAGTGAACAAAGGATTAACGCAAGCAATCCGCACCACAGTGTGAACTTAGAATACAAAAGCACAAATATTACCTTGAATCTACTTAACTGCGGAGCTTGGTTCAACCGGTTTATATAACTCGTTTGATCAGCATTTTCTGATGATCCATTCCCCATCTCTTCTCTTACAGGGCTTCCAGCTATCACTATTCGTTTGGCATGAAGGCATGGACCACATTGCATTGCTCCTCTGGAAGATGCACTTCGGGTTTCTTGTGGAGAGGAAGTTCCTTCACACGAGAGATTAATATCTTTGTCCGAATTAACAGAGCTTGAACCAGGCTGCTCAAGGCGAAGGCTTAGTGTTATCTGAACAATGCGACATCTAACAGGATTCGCAAAAGTAAATTTTATATGCCGGGGCAACAAATCATCTCCACCAGACTTTTCAGGTCCATAATATTCCGGTGAAGAGCTGATCAGAGCCTGGACATCCCATTTTCCTAGGCAGGACTTTTCTTCCCTGTCTAGTTTCTTGCTAGCCGTGATTTGCACCTATGGAATAATAGGAGAAACTGTTAAAAAAAGGGTCAACCTTAAGAGAAGTTAAGACGGTTGCTTCTTTAGCTGAAAGAGACCGAAATGAAATCACTTTGCAAGAGGAAAAGAAACTCAAGGACTATGACACTTTGAGCAATGAAACAAATATATACAAATTTGTCAAAATCTATATAACACGAACTATGGAACTGACGCGTGATTGAGCATCGATGTTAGTTTCAAGTTGCTTATAAGAATAACATATACATAAGGCTTCATCGTGGATACTGGATACCAATAGACCTTAGCCATATACTTTAACATGATACAACTACAGCAAGAAGATCGGTGCACTTACAATGGGAGTGTCAGCTTCGGAATAACCACATGGACTTACAAGCAATATGACTCCCTTGACATCTGAAAGTGTGCCAAGCACAATAACAAACTCAACAGAGGTAGTATTAGGAGGAGCCTTCCAATATGAATTCCACAATCCACAATCCAAGGGAGTGAGTAGCGACAAGAATGGTGCCGAATCCATAGCTGTCTCGACCTACAGTTTCATTGGAAGTGATTAGACAAGAAGCATGAAGCAACCTACACTTTTTAAGGATGAACTTAAATAAGTCAACAGACATTGCATCAATGGGAAAACAATTTACAGACGTATTAAAATAGATGTCATACCGGGTGTAGAAAGCTGGCAAATGGAAACTCAGCTAGTGATTCCTCCCCAGAAAGCAATTGTTTCAAAAAATTAACAGCTTGATGATTACCATCATGATGGCTCCTGTCAGAGGGGCCGTCAAGGAATGAGGATCCCATAACATCATCCAAAGCTTTATAGGCTGCACTATCAGCACGGGCTCTTCTTCGCGAGCTAATCAAGACCCTAACATAGTCCAATACCAATGCATCAAGAATTATCTCATGACAGCACTTCTTGCAAACAACGCTGTCCAGTGTCATTGAACGATTTGTAGTACGATCAACTTGGGTGCCTTGACTTGACAAGCCAATATAATTTGTTCCGTCCGTTGGATGATTTTGCAGAAGAAAGGCTCCTCCCCCTGCACAACAAACTCGACAAGCCTTTTTATGACACTCGGAACACTTGAAAACAGAATCTGAACCTTCCTTATCTGACACAATTGAGGAAGCAGATAGAGTTTCCTTTGTATTAACACACACTTCACACATACCACCAGAACAACTCTCCCCAATGCTACTAATATTCCAGAAATCTATAACGTCATCCTCAATCTTCTCAAGACCAATAGCGCCATTCAACTTGTCCTCAAGAGCAGTTTGCCCAAGCAATGCAAGGGTACTTGCAACCTTGCTTAATCTTCCCATGTATGATCCATCAATCAAAAAATTTGGATTTACATTAGCTGCATCTGTTCCTATAGACAATAATGCCCTATCTCTTTCAGCTGCAGAAAGGTTAAGCCGGAGACGTTCAATTTCCAATGTCATTGCTTCAAGGAAGTTTAGGCTTCTTTCCTGCAAAATTGGATAATAACTAGGGGAATATCATCCCAGTATGTGCTTTCTACAACCAGTTCTTATTGACCTTCTATTTGTAATATACAATGTTGAAAAAGAAAAAAGATGCATCTATAAACTCATTATAACACAAGAGCAATCATCTGATTAAGAAACATGAATGATCAAAGGTAAGAAATAAATGGAGACAAGAAAGAACCATAAGTAGCATTCAGTTGACTCAGGGTGGACCAGTTCTAATGTTTCAATAGGATCTACTTTTATTTAAGCCTTTTATGAGTTCTCCCAAAACATATGAGATCAAGGGAACATACAAGCAACAAGTAGTCACGTACCATACGTGGCCCAGCAAGGGATATTAGACAGTTTAGGTACTTCTGGAAACCATTCTCTAGAGGCCTACTATCCTGTGATGTAGAGGATTTATGATCACCTCCCTTGGAATCAGCATTTTCTGTAACTGGATGAGAAACAGGTTCAGATAACAGGTCACCTCCGGTTAGTAGGTCAACCCCTTTATTGGCAGAACCCTGTTTAGCTGATGCTGTCACAGCAACATTGGATAGAGAAGTGCTAGTAAATGGGTTTGTGTCCGAACCAGAAAAGGAAGGATTGGTTTCCTTTTGATATTTTGTTGCCAGCTCAATTAGTCTGGCACCACGCCCTTTGTTAGCAAACACTCCATTCCAAGGTAGAGAAACTCCAAGGATTTCCACCTATAAAAATGTTAAAACAGACCAGTCAGCAGCATTAGAAAACTGATTTGCTTAAATCGAAAAAGGTAACTAATAATCAAGCAATCTATTTCTTGTTGTAACATATTCCAGAATGCACAGAGTATATAATAGATTCGACACAGTCCAGCACGCACATGTATATAATAGTTCTGCATTGAAGATGCAAATTTAGAATAAAAGACAGAACACAAGCAACATATTTCGGAGAACAGCTTTTACCTCACCAAGAGTCATAGGAGTTCCGGAAGCAGCAGGATAAAATGTAACTGCCACTATACGGGTAAGAAAGTCCAAATCTCCCTCTAATTCTTCAAAATCATACAATAATGATAGAGATGTAACTTGATCATGAAGGTGTGCACCAGCTCCAGTGACAGTCATGTCATCTGCACTAATTAGACCTGATAAGGGAATCAAAAGCTTTGTCCCATTTCCACACCGGGGTATGATAGCCCCCTGTCAACAGTCCAAAATAAGATTAGAGCACAATTAAAATTCAAATAAATCAGAATGTAGAAAAAAACATGCTAATTTTGGGAAAGGAATTTAAGAGACAATAAAAATTTCAAGGTAGACACTTCAAGCCAAAATGTGCTGCAAAACTTGCAGAGGGCAACAATAAAAGAGCACAAACCTCGACAACCAGTCTAAGCCCATCTAGGCTTCTCCCTGTCCTCACATCAACGGTTGAAGGATAAGTTGAATCATCTGCACCATGGGAAACTGTGAGTAGCAGCTGACAGACATGGCAGGGTTCACCAAGATAGATAAAAAGTTCAACAACAGCAGCATCTTCGGGACAAACCTGCAGACCGTAAATGCATGCATTCTAATAAAGCATAAAAACAGCACAATAAAGAAGGGCATATCTCCCTGCAAACAACAATACCTAAGTGGCATTGTATTTTCCTAGATGATGAAGAGGAGATTGTATGTACCCAGATTTGATCCTTTCTCTTGAAACTTAGTAGACTATCCCCACCATCAGAGGTTTCGAACATACTGCTGACTGGCTTAAGAAAGAAACCAGATGATCGAGAAAGTACCTGTGATGAACAGCATGATAAGTGATGTGGACTGATACAAATAAACAGAAAAATCAACATAATTTTCTTTCCAAATCAAAAAATGATTTTATACAAGAATAAAAACCTTTCATGAGGGGGAGGAATGTCCACTTAAAACAAAAGCTGATAACTAAGTTAAAACTACTTATATTCCAAGTTCAAAGGAAACTGCATGAAATGATAACCAAATACTAGATTAAGTAAACACAATATTTTCACAAGTGTATATTAAAAAAGCAATATTAAAGTCGTGTGCTAACATATTGGCTTATTGTCATCTTATAACCAATTAGCAACTAAAGTAGCTCACAAGATAGCAGTGAGCTTGGTTTCAGCAACAGAGTTTATCCAAGGCCACATACTTTTTTTAAGAAAGTTCTTTTTACCTATATAAAGTCTAAAAGCTAAAGTAAATAAAAAAACATTTGAACTAAAATGAAAACTAAACATCTAGTAGCAAACCCAGGACAGCACAGGACTATCATCACAGTCAGATTGTAACAACAAACCTGAAATCTAGACATGCACAAGAATTACATACATGCAAAGGTTGAATTTGAACAGATGGAAGATGCTTGAAAAGCCTTATTCCAAGGAACATTTCCAACTGCCTTTGACGAGAACTATCCACAACTGCATTTTTATATCTCCTTTGAAGAGTGATTTTCACATTTTGTGCGGCAGAAAACTGCGAAAATTTACCTGCTTCTTCATTGAATATGTTTAGAATGTGGCTATGCATGGCTTTGGAACCTGTATAAAGCGTGGCATGGATATCACCAGCAAGCAGGAAAAGATCTGCTAGCTGACATACAGGTGATAAAATGGTTGATCTCTTGAACATGTCAAATGGCATGTCAAATCTCTTCCACGGTTTATCCGGATACGGATGATTCGATATTGTGGTCCCCGTATTGTGATCAATATAATAAGTTTTCCCTGTTTCTGCATCAGATTGTTTCTCCCAACCAGGTGGGAGTGGTGCAGTATAGCCATCATCGTTATCAACTGACTGGTATTCATGTGCCAAATCATTGTCAAGAGATATCTGAAGCCTCTGGCATTGCTCCACAAATACTTGCACTGACCCAAAGTAACTAGCAGCATTGGTTCTATCCAAAGAATCTGCACAGTTGAAACGTAACACACCATTTTGATGGGATCTTAAGCAGAAAGTCCCTTCAAAGTCATCATTGTAGATGATTTCACCTCTACAATCCTTAAGTCGCATTCGCGAAGGCAAATAATCTCCTTCAGAAATGCCTATAGCCAGAGTGGGTGCTTTTAAAAGTTTCCACACTTCTTCAATTGTTTGTTGTTCACCTTGTAACTTAATCCGAGTATGCCAATCATAATTCACTAAATGAATTCGGGTATATGGAAGCTTTCCTGTGGATTTAATATGATTCAATGATTCCTCAAAATGATGAACTAAAATGCGTTCAGACATTCCTTCTCCACTTCGAAGCAAGTTGACACATACAATCGGGACAAAGGCCTTTTCATTCTGATTTTCACCAATACCAACATCTAAGTTACGAGTATCATACCGTTTACATAGTCTTTGATAATACTGTAAACTTCCTTTATATGGATGCCGATCTGAAACATAAATTTCTGCTTCAGCAGCAGTCATCTTTAGTTCTGCACCCCACCACATTGGAATCGACCCCCGTCGCCAAATATATGTGTTAAAAGGTATACTCTCACCGGGCTTTTTAGGCACCCATACAAGTTGTTCACACTCTACTTCATTCCCTATGAATATGGACATTCTTAATAAGTTACAAGAAAAGCATACAATAACAAACTGTGTGATGAAAGTCAGGATGAAAATAGAAGAAAGGGTAGTTACAATAAGAGAACGGGTTAACCGTGTTTAACTATTTGTGCGATGAAAAAAAATCAAAATAATCAGCAACCAGAAAACTTTTAGAAGAATGGAATCTGTGTCAAGACAGGTAAATTGTCTTACCTGCACTAAAGCATGAATTTATACCCCTAGCCAAGTATCGGGTACCAGGATGCAGCCTACTTCGACGAGCTGTGAGGGCAACAATCCCTTCTAACTGACCTGAACTACCAAAACTTCGAATTTCCACAAATCCCTATGCATTAATATCAAGTAAGAAGTATAAAAATGTCAAGTAAACCTCATACACAATATTATAGTGACATCAACAGTGATAATCCATTATCATAGTAGATTAAGCAGAGAATGTAACAAAAGATAAGTTAGACATTCCAAAAACAGGATACAGGGACTAGAAGGGGAGTGTAAACAATGACAAAGTTTTAACAGGAATTTAGGACATAATCATAAGCTTTTAACTTCTAAAGGAAAAAAAGAAACAATCAAATTAGCATTAAAAAATGAAGATATCGAGTACGAAGAAAAACCTGCAGAAGAATAACACAGTGCTGCATCAATCCAATGCTTTTAAAAGGCAGTGAAAGCCAACCATTCCAAACAAATTCGATATCAGGACTAAGCACGGGCATCCGACTTGGAAAAGGTCGAGTAAGATCTCTTGTCTCACAAAAGTAGTGCATCGTATTAATGTCTACCTCAGCCAATTCTTGTACATTCTTTATTTCTCCTCTACCCTGAGGTTGAGGAGTGTGAAGTGGTATTTTGATCCACTGGCTCTCTATTACAGTAAACACGCATCCCCCGCCAGGCAAATCCGGGATGCTGTCAGCTAATTTGGTAGCAACAAGAAGGAATCCATAACATCCCAAGGCAGCATAACCCAATATTGCCCTGGCATGGACTTTACTCTTACAAGGCGAGGACGATCCATTGGTTAGATAATCTAAAGCTTCATTCTCAGACCTAAAAACATCAAAACCGAACTTGCCGTGATAGCAAAGCGCCCCAGTCAAAGGATCAACATAAATCACCTGAGTGTCGATCGTAGTTGACAAGCTAACAACAATATAAACTTCACCTGTATCAACCACAACCGCAACAACAGATGTGCTTCTTGAACCACCAACTGCAAGTAAAACTAGACATAATCAGCCAAGACAAAACCATACTTTACCGATCACTGAAAACATGATTAAACCAAAGAAATAGATGTGATCACCTGGTGATTCCATGCGCTCCCGAAATGAAATTGCTAGCTAAAAACTTGCTAAAAATCCAGAATTTTTAGTATCCATATTCCATAATAGAGAATTCAATAACCCGTTCAACCAACACCTATCCGAGAAAGAAAGGAAAAAGTCAAATTCTCTACTTATTTACGTGAATGAATCAAACGCCATCAAAATATAAAGACGATGGAAAATAAGTTACATTGAATCAATAAAATAGTGAAAGAAATTCAGAAAATTACTTGATATATGTTGTTGTACAGAAAAATCTCAAATCAAAGAAAGCATTTCTGAGATGTACGTAAATGGAAGGAAGGAGATGATGAGGTATTTTGGGAAATGAATGAAAGGAAGAATAAGATAAAAAGTAAAAGAAAAGGTGAACGGAAAGTTAGAGCATCCAACATCGCAGAGAAAAGCGCGGGTAAGAAAAATGAAAAATGCCGGGTGTTTGAAAATCAATTTATATCCTACAAGTACTCCAGATAATTATAGTAAACGAATGAAGAGAGTGAAATAATCTCAAACCAATTAACATTCCATTCCACTCTGATCTAATCGCTTTCATAGTTACACAGGGATTCAAGACTTGTGCTTGTATCATTACCCTATTTCTTCTTCTCTTCCTTTGCTGGTTTCTTCACAATCAATGGAGCTTCACCACAATAAAACTCTAAATTAGTTCATTTAAAAAATATTTAAAGAAACTGACTTTAATTGATTATAATAATTAAATATTCTATTAGATAATTATTTAAAAATAAACTAATTTTAATGCACGAGAGCTAAAATATTTAAGGGTAATTTTTACTAAATTTGAAAAAAAGAAATATTATTTTAGTCACTCATGTTTTCGACTGTTAACCACTTTTAATATAATGTGGTGAAGTTAATAGAAAAAAAAAAGAGTTAAATTTTCACCATCATCACAAACAAAAAAAAATCTATATTTACGAGCCATTTTGTAGAATGCAAAATCCAGTTGATACGATACGCAGAAATTAAAGAGAATGTTGAAAGAAACATCTCGGAAGAAAAAGGGAATGGTTCTTCCATCACAGGTAACACAATCCAGTTTTCAGGAAATGATAGAACCAGGTGTTACTGAAGAAAGGTTGGTGCTTTGAGACTCTAATGGGGGTAAAACCACTCTTATGGATGTGCTTGCCCAGCGACTATATTATATAGATAGGAACATAACAGTTTCAGGTTTCCCAGAGAACTCGAGTATCTGGATACTGTGAACAAAATGCTGAAACTAGAAAGGAGCTATTTCAATTCAATCTCTAAATCTTCTTTGATATATGTTTTTGTTCAAGTCGAGAAGTTCTTCGTCTGATTTGATACCCTTTCATTGCCTACTAAACAGAGTCCAACGAAATAGGATTATGAGTGAAAAAAGAATGATGATCTCCAACAGCTTTGTCTGTACGTGGCCCACCTTTTCACTTGCTATCAGTGAAATCTGCATCTATTACATCCCCTTCAGGCCCTTTGTTTGATGAATCTGAAGGTCCACTTTCAGCACCAGCAGCAGGTCCGGCACCCGGTTGGTTGTAAAGCGACTGACCGAGTTGCATAACTTCTTGGTTGAGTGCAGCCATGGCATCCTTCATACCTTGCGTTGAGTCTTGTGAAATTGCATCCCTGAGTTCTTGCAACTTTGCCTCTACTTTCTCTTTCACCGGACCAGGGACCTTGTCTCCGAGCTCTTTCAGCTGCTTCTCGGTCTGGTAGACAACGGAATCAGCTTGGTTCTTTGTGTCGATGGCATCCCTTCTCTCCTTATCCTCCTTCGCAAACTTCTCAGCTTCCTTTACCATTCTATCAACCTGCATATTTCAACGAAAGAATCGAGCAACGGTTTATTATCGATGCTTGCACCCCGAATCTTGATAAAATCTGCTCCAGAGCAAACCAAGGGAGAAACAATAGAAATACATCCCAGATTTAAATGCATACCTCATCATTCGGCAGAGTACTAGCACCGGTAATGGTGATGTCCTGCTTCTTCCCGGTTCCTTTGTCAACTGCAGTGACTGAGAGGATGCCATTGGCATCAATGTCGAATTTGACTTCAATCTGTGGAACACCACGTGGTGCTGGTGGGATACCATCGAGTCGGAAGCTGCCAAGAGATTTGTTATCCCGAACAAACTCTCTTTCACCTTGGAGTACATTGATCTCAACACTTGTCTGGCCATCAGCAGCTGTTGAAAACACCTCTGATTTGGAGGTCGGCAATGTGGTGTTTCTCGGGATGATTTTGGTCATAACACCACCAAGAGTTTCTAGACCAATCGACAATGGGGTCACATCCAAAAG